>OESO01000194.1:302782-451181 GCA_900240985.1 Crithidia bombi | reverse complement strand
TTGTGAACCGGAGCTGCTCTCCGCGCTTCCAGCAGTATCGAAGCCTAAGTAAGTCCCAGCAACTTCCGCTAACACAGCGCTGTGCGCGAGTGACAGCTACAAACCGTCAAAGTGTTGGAAACTCGGCGTTTGAGTGAGCGTGTGCCCCGAACGAGGGGGGGAGCCGATTATAGTGCACAAACTAACACAACAAACAACCGATGCGAACTTCCTCCCGCCGCCATTGATCTCCCTCTTAACTACGTCCGTGTCCTTTGTCCTCATGCCACATAAACCGTGCACGTGCTCAAAGTGCCTTACCATCGCACAGACGCTTGGCGCTCTACCTTGTCAAGCGTGTTCAGTCTCTCTCTCTCTTCCAACGACCTGCGTTACTCCTTTCTCTGCCTCGACCGTTCTTCTTCAAGTTTCCGGTGTTCCTTTTTCATTTTTCTGAAGTCATCTAATACCTCCGCTTCACCCCCTATGGCCGCGCAAATTTACCCACGCTCGGCATGTGAGGCCGCCGGGGGGAGGGGGGGTTTTTTGTTCATGGAGCTGCCTCTCTCGGAATTTACCGTTTTCTACGCGGAGGAAGAGACAGGGGAACGCCTGGTGGTGGACAATGCCTTGTTCAGCTCCCTGCTGAGACAGTGGAGCCGCAAAGTGGCGAAGGAGCGTGGCGCACAGCAACCACAGCAAGAGCAGCAACATTCAGCAGTCGCTATTGCGGCGCCGGTGCTCCTTGGCGACTCCGCCTCGCAGTGTGTAGACAACTACGACAAGATGCTGCTGGCAACCATCGGCGCAGGTACGGGTGGTATTGGTGGCTGGGGCTGCAGTGGCGGTGTTGTCAATGACTCTGTAGCTGATGACGACGAGGAGGACGATGATGATGATGATCGACCGCCTGATGTGGTGGCGTGCTTCGAGATCGAGCTTGCGCATGGCAGCGTAGCTGGCGGCAGCAACAACGCGCGCACATCAGCTACAGCAGCGGCGGATCTCCCCGTCGTACCAAATTTAGTGCGTACCTTCGGTTTCCCTACCGGACCTGCTACGACGCCACCGGTCCAATTTGCCGCACTCACCCGTGAAAACCTTACGCGGCTCTGCGAAGCGAAGACAAGAGGCGGCGTCAGCAGCGTTCATGACAAGGACAACAATAATAATAACCACAACGTCAGCTCCTCCGCGTTGAATTCGTCTCTCACGGCCAACGCGCCGGTGAGCCACCCTGCTTCGCCGGTGGACCCCAACGCAGACGTGCATGTGCGTGTGGCCGACCTCACCTGTCCCCCAACGCACGTCAAATTTTTCCTGCGCTGCATTATTCTCGCCATTCGCTTCAAAACCCCAAAGCCTGGCATGACGGTGGCCGAGTTGGACCTCGGCGACGCTGAGGACGTCACGCAGGCCATCACCGCCGTGACCTTTGACGAGGTGGTCCACAAAGCCATCCGTGACCACCTCCGCGGTGACCGCCGGCAGGTGTTGGAGCTGCGGCAGGTGTATGTGCGTCGGAAGAACGATGTCGATATGCGCTATCAGACGAACCCGCATCCGCTGCTGCTCCGGCTGGACAGATCTTCAAAGCTGGAGGTCGTCCGCATCCTCGCCACCCCAGCTCCGCAGCCGGGGAGTGCTGGGATTGTCACGGTGCGGGAGCAGCTGGGCTCGGCCGGCGTGGTGGATGTGACGCAGCTCATGAGTCTCCAGCAGCAGCGCCACTTTAACCGAGCAGGGGGCGGCGCTGTCTCTTCCGAAAGCGGGATGTCGGCTTCCTTGCTAGGTGGTGCCTATCCGCCACCTACGGCGTCGTCCTCCTCCTCTTCCTCCGGGCCACGTCGCACGACGTTCACCATCAACAGCAGCAGCGGCAACGCGGGGGCCAGCGTCGCAGTTGTGAGTGGCGTAGTGCCGTCTGCATTCGGGCACGAACTCCGTGCCAGGCAGGAGTTTCTGTTGAAGCAAGCACCGCCTGTGGCGCCTGCGCCGCTCGAGCCCGGGGTGCCGCACGTGACAGCGTGCGACGTGCGCCTGCGGGAGCCGTTGGTGGAGCAGCACGCGAACCGCGAGGAGCAGCGAAAGCAGCGCATCCGCCGCAAGACGGAGGTCAGCACGCGGTGCTTGCTGTGTGGTCTGGATTGCAACGATGAAGAAGCCTGCATAGCCATTGTGCGTCAGCAGCTCACGAAGAGTCTGCGCAATCGCGGCACGCACATTCCCACTTTCGAGCAGGTGAAGCGCGACCTATGCGATCGCCGCCGTGTATCACCGGGCAAGGAGCCGACGCGGCTGTTGTGCACCCACACTTTCGTGAATACGGCGACCCGTACCGTCCACGTCGTGCACCCTCGCTGCGCTCACCTATGTTCGGCTTACCAAAGCGGCACCGAACTGGAGGACATCGCGGAGTGTGAGTTGGACATGAATGTCTGTGCGTTGTGCGGCATGCCTGGCGCGTGCGTGGCATGCTATCACCCACAATGCAAGGAGGTGTATCACGTCGTGTGTGCGCTGTACAGCGGCGGTTACGTAAATTTCGGACAACGCGACCCATTCTTGCCCTGCCCGGCGTGTCCGCGACACACTCAGGTGCCCATGTCGAAGAAACGGCGCGAGGTTGGCAGCAACGTGCTGCACGTCGACCACAGCTGCTGGGAAGACGGCGTCGCCTTCGATTCTCGCGTGGTGGAGTCAACAGACCTGCGCGACCCGGATGAGAATGACGGGCAATAGCCCTCGTCACGACCACCACACGTTGGTGGGGGAAGGGGGAAGAATGGCGGCTCCTTCTTCCCATTCTTCGCGTTGGTCTGATGCAACGGCGTGCGTGGGCTGAGTGCACCTCAATTCTCTTGTTTTTTTTTTCTCGCTTTCCTCTTCGTTGTCAGCCTCCACAGCTGGGAAGATCAAAGCAACGGTTCTGCTCCTGGACACGAAGGGAAGCGGCCACCATAGAAGCACATACACACCTTAAACGTCTATTTTTTTTTTTCAAGCATCCCCACGGAAGGGTTTTTTGTGCTACGTGAGAAGTTCCGTAAATCGACAGACACACACACACAACTAAAAAATATATCGAGTTCATGTGCCCGGTAGCACAGATGTTTCCACATCATCAGCTGTCCCTTCCTGTGTCCTGCCTTTTGCAACGCAAAGCAGTATTCTCTTTCTCAGTTTTTTTCTTCTGCATTGTTGGTGATTGGCCACTATGCACGTTGGGTCGTAGTGTTGTCGCTTTATTCAGCTCCACCAATGTTCTGCAATGTGTGCAACAGTGGCAAGCACTCGTGTGGTCCTTGGGTTTGTTTGCATTTCACACACTCTCTTCTTCTCTATTATTATTTTTTTTTTTTGGTGTGCGTGTTTATACGTGTTCTCTCTCCCTCAGTATTGGAGGAGGAAGGGAAGGAAGGAAAAGCGGCGGCCGAGGAGACGCTTCACGTCACCTCCTTTAGCTTTGGTGAGCATTTAAGAAGAGTATCAACGCACACATCACTACAGACGCTAACTCACGCACGCACAAATCGTAGTCGATGGCCGACCCCATCACATCGAAGCTCACGCCACCGCCAAACGGCAGTGAACTATTGCGAGAGAACCTGTTTGAGGAAAACGCTGATGAGGACGAAGGGGAGCTGCTGAAGCGCCGCGAGCCCACCATGTTACGCAGAGGTAAAAAGCTCGTGGCGCCACCGCACGACGAATCGAAGAAGTACACCGTCGTGTTCGACCTGGATGAGACGGTGGTGTACGCACGCGATGGGCCCCTCTACGCACGCGCGTACCTCAAGGACCTCTTCCGCTCCATCAAAGATGACTTTGAGGTGATTGTGTGGACGGCGGGAGAGCGCGATTACGCCAAGTGTATTCTGGAGGAGATCAACGAGGATCACATCATCCAACACCTGGTGTATCGCCACAAGAAGTGGTTTAATGAGGAGGACTACACAAAGGACCTCCGTCAGCTGGGGAGAGATTTGAACTACACGATCATGATCGAAAACACACCGGACTGCGTGCGTGCCAATCCACAAAACGGCATCATCGTGGAAGACTTTGAGGTGCTCCCCGAGACAACAGACGACGAAGCTTCCACACCCTCGTCCCCTGCACCAACCCCACCGCCCCAGCAACAGCCTTCAATGAAAACGGCAGACGAAAGGGAGGAGCAGCGCGTAAACGATGAAGCACAGGACAAGGCGGGATCTTCAACCACGGCACACGCAGGTGCTGCCGCTGCCCCCGCTAGCAAAGAGGACAGCTGCGGTCCCACCGCACCACCACTGCGACGACGCCGCACCACAGACAGGACACTGTTCTTGTTACGGGAGGTGCTCTCTGCCCTGGTCAAGAGTGGCGCGACGGTGCCTGCGTTCTTAGCCTCTTGCGAGCTCCTGTCGCAGCAGACCGTCATTGGCTCTGACGGCAACGAAATCCCTATTTATCACCTCGGTACCCGGAGACGGCGCAGAGACGCAGGGGCGCCCCGCAAGGTGGTGAAAGCCAACCGAGATAAGGCACCACCACCACCACCGCCAGCGGCAACGGCAGAGGCCAGCGCACCAACCGCCGCTGAGCTGCCTAAAACAGTAGAAAGACCAGCAAAGACGGCGACTAGCGACGGCGACAACGGCAATAATAACGGCGATGACGTGACGGTTAGTGAGTCTTCTTTGCTGGCAAAAAAGCATAAACATCGCTCGGAGACATCCCTGGACGAGGCGCCGTTGCTGTCGTGCAGCTCGACCGACAGCATTTGACATCGAGTGAAGCGTATCCGTAGTGCACGACACGGCAGCGACGTACGCTGCGACAAATGAGTCGTGCTTTTGTACAGTCATCTTTTGCCTCCCACAAGTCTGTAGAGTACAATACCAACAAAACAGAGAAAAAAAGAACAAGTGCTGTGTGAAGCACGTGCGATTGGGACCACTGGCCGCGCTTTTCACATGTGATGAAACCCTTCAGACGTTTTGGCGGCTACGCAGCTTCAGTAAGATTGGGACTGATATCAGGAATACAGATAAAACCCCTTTGCATCCTGCGTGTGTCGTGTCGTCACTGCGTTGGTTCCCATCCACCCACCCTCCACTGTCTCTATCCTTCCACGCAAATGCGAGTTGTTTGAGTGGATCTCTTTTCGTTTTGTGTGTTTTGCATTTGGTAGACGACACACACACACATAAAAAAAAAAACAGAAGAATCGAAAGCAGACACACACGCACGCTCGCACAACACACAAATAGTCGCACCCCACGTAGCGAATACCTACTCAGAGAAGTCTAATTAGTTCTTTTTTTTTTTGACTGCTAGCGCAGCATTCCAATAAGGGCAAAAGAAGAAAGGGAGAATCGATGAAGCTGGCACCTCGCAAGCGCCGAGAGCGCACGGACTACCTCGTAGACAACGCTGCGGCGCTGCAGCTCGGCCGTTTGTTCCTGGGCTGGGGAAAGAAGCGCTCGCATTCTGCAAAGAAAAGCCCTGCTACCTCAGACGAGAAAAAGAAACCAACGCCGACGCGGAAGGCGGATGCCAAGAAAAGCGCACCTCCTCCAGCTAAAAAAGCTCCTGCGAAGAAGGTGGCGAAGACAGCCGTGGCAAAGACGAGCTCACCACCCCGCAAGCGACCCCAGGTTACAGCGACTAAACCTGCACCTGCAAAGAAGTCCGCGTCGCGTCAGCGCGCTCGAGCCCCGTCGCCGCCGGTAAAAAAGATAACTGGCCGTCCTCGGAAGTTCACTCCACCGCCACCGTCGGCGCCGCTATCAGCCAGAGCCCAGCGACGCGGTGGGAGCGCCGCAAAAGCCGGCAACTCCACACCCCGCAAAGCGGCGCTGTCATCCGCCCCGCTTCCTTCCGCACGCCCGCGGCCGCCGACGCCGGTGCCGCCCCCTGTCCACAGCAGCGCCGCAGCCGTTGCCGCGCAGACGGTCGCGTCACCTGCAACGAACCCCGTGGTGGTGCAGCGCCGCCCGCACCGCGCTGCTGCACCGCCGGTTATTCCAAACCCCGTACCCACGCCTGCGCTGCCGACCTACACACCCACCGACCCGGTGCAGAGCGTCGACAGCAGTCAGATGGTGACCATCACGGTGCGCACAATGAACGGCAGCAGCTTCCGCCTAGTGCTGACAGCAGACACCATTCTGTACGAGCTGAAGCGTCAGATCCTCGGCGTGATCGCGCCGGGCCCCACGTTGCCCAACACCTTTCAGCGCCTGCCGATGCTGGTGATGAACGGTCGAGCCCTCATGCCAGACAACGCCACCCTGCGCTCACTGCGTTTCACCGCCCTCTCTACTGTCTACTGCTTCCCAGAGCCAAGTTGAAGCAGGAGTTGCGAGGCGTCCCAAAACCAGAAACTTGGGCTCACGCTGCAGTGAGGCACTGACGTCTCGAGCATTTCAATCGCCAGAAACCCGCCCTGATCACACACAGAGACGTCCGCTGGAATGGTAGGAGCGGCTGTTGATACCCGCCTCTCAGCCGGTGTCACCGCTTTTCCCCTCCGCATTTATCGCTTTTCTCGATCCCCTCTGTGAGTCAGGCATCATTCTTGTACATCTACTACCTTGAATTTCAAAAAGTGAACAAAAAGCAATGAAATGAGACAATGTGCTGCACGAGGCAATTCTGTGGGTTTGTACTCTGCGTCAGCATAGCCTCGTTTTAGGGGAAAAGGAAACGTAAATGACGCCCCCGCCCTCTCAAAGGGCAGCAATAGCTTACACACACACACACAACGGCACGCAAAGTAGACCAAAAAAAAAAAAACATGAAACAGACACCAGGCAAGCCTGCTATGGGGTGGCCGCCGCTTGCCGGGCGGGGTGTCCACGAGGGCTTTCGTTCGCATGCTTAAAAAAAAAAGAACCGAAGGTATCCCCCCTCCCCTCTCCCCCACCGCCGCTCTGGCCCCGGGGCGCCCTCGTCTCTTTTCTAGGGCCGCGCCGTGGCGGGCGCGGCGCTTGCCTCCCCAGCCGAGCGGGCCCGCCCCCGCCTGGCGGCGCCCGTACGGCACGAAAGGAAACGCGCCCGGCCGGCCCGCCAAACGAGCAACCTCGGCGGCGGGGGAGGGCGCGGCGGCCGGGGTTGCCGGGACCAGCGCGGGCATGAAACGGCAGCGGAAACGGCAGGCACCACATAAACGACCTTTGTTGCGTTCCCGCTGGCTTTTTTTTTTTTTGGGGGGGGGGGTTGGCGTTGGTACCCGTTCGGAGTTGAGCAACGGTTGGCGTTAGAGAACCATTTTTTTTTGTCGATACGCTTCCCTCCCACTTATCTCTCCAGCAGCCGCTCGCGAAGGCGTTCAATGGTGGCGGCGTCAAGACCCGGCCTTCTCTTCGCGCAAGCGGCCGCGCCCCCGCAGCGCCCCCCGATGTAGTCTAGCGCGGCGCCCAAGTACGCCTCGCCGACGTGCCACAGAATGTTGTGGACCTCGCTGTTCATCTTGGTGGTGTCGAAGTATGCGTTCGGCTCCGTCGGTAGCTTGAAGAAGCAGTTCGTCAGCATGTTATCGTAGAGGATCGTAGCGCGTGGCACCCCAAGCAAGTGCAGGATAATGGTCATCAGTCACGTGCGGTCTTTGCCAGCGGTGCAGTGGAACAGGATGGACTGCGAGCCGTCCGCTGCAAAGCGCGGGCCCATCAGAAAGTGCAGAACCTTTGCAAACTGGTCGCCGCATTCGTCGATGCGCTCGCGATAGGTGCGGTGAACGAGGTCGCGTGCCAGGGCGGGGGTGAGATCGACACCGGGCTGCCACAGTTTCTTCACAAGGGAGCCGCCCACCGGCACCAGCACGTGCTCAATTCCAGGAAAGTTGTACGGCTTCTGCGCCACTTCGGCGGGGCTGCGAAAATCGAACAAGTGTGTCAGATGCAGCTGGCCCACCAGCACCCCATCCGCAACACTGGCAGGGATATTGTGCGGGCTGTCGCTGCGGTAGATAAGGCCCTGCCGAACTCGCACGTGCGGAGTCGCAGTCATGTAGCCGCCGATGTCGCGCATATTGGAAGTGCCAGGCACCACCAACGCACGCTACACGAAGCCACACATAACGTCTGTGTGCGAACGCGTGTGTGCATTTGTTCGGAGTTGACGAGGTCTGACGCTGGTGCCGGTCTGTTGAAAAAAAAAAGGAGAAAACAAAGAGAGCCATAGAGAGGAGGGGGGGGGGAGACGCGGTAGAGGAATGTCAATGTGTGTTTCTGCATTGTAATCGTTGGACATGACACCTCGGGAAAAAGACGGAAAGCAACAGACGCACCAGCTCAAGCGCTTCTTCTTGCTGTTGCTTCGTTTCATTCCAAGTGGCTCTCCTCCCGTGATGTACTTTCCGCCGTCTTTCTTTTCTTCCTTTTCTTTTCGTCTGGAAGCTGTTTTTGTTTGGATGGTGGCGGCACTGCAAGCAGATAAAAAAGAGCGAGGGAAAGAGCACCTGGTACACAAAGAGTAACCACTACACACACATATAGATCGAAAGAGGAAAAGAAAGGAACAATGAACGGATGCTCGCTGGTGCTGCAAGAACCGGGAACTGTTTTCGTCAGATGTAGTAGTCAAAGGGAATACGACTGCGGCCCAGCGGACTGAACAGGCGCTGCGCCACATTCTTACAGCAGCCGTCAATGCGGACCTCTTCCACCGGCACACAGCTAGGCAACTGTTCTGCCGCCTCCTGATCTCGCCGCATCGTTTCCTTTGTCGTTTCATTCCTCGCGCTCAGCATAACATACCGCACCGCACATGGCACGACCATCACCCCACCAAGGATGGCAGCGAGGATGCACACAACACACCCCGCCGCGACCGCCAGCAAATGCATGTCTTCATTGCCCTTGGAAAAGTCTGTTGAGACAACGATGACAAACGAGCGGACGAACACGTAGATTGCCAGAAAGGTGGTGATGATAAAGAAGCCCCCAAAGAAGCGGAAGGTGCGCTTCGCCACACAGCTGCCAAGGACACCGCAGTGATGGTCGTACTCCTCCACGCACACATCGCAGAACTTGCAGTGGCTGCTCCGCGGCGGGCGCAGGATGTGACACGTCCGGCACACCTTCAGCTCCACCATCTTGCCGTCCACCATCACCATCGCAGGACCGCATGGCTGCTCCGAAAGCGGCGCAGGCGGAATGATACCCGGATCGAGGGTGACGGACAGCGTCAAGCACGTCAGGGAGGCGACAGTAAAGACAAACGTGTACAGGTAGCTGAACCACTCTCCTGGCGGCACCACCACTGTCACAAAAATGCTGGTGAAAAACAGAATTGGGCCGGCAACGAAGGTGGCGTGCCAGCTTTCCTGCGTCAGTACACAACACCACAGCCGCCGCATGCGGCCCAGCGCGCGCTTCGTCGTACCAGGCGGGAAGTAGATACTACCGTCATAGATGTCGTTGTAGCGACTCGCCGGTACAGCGCAGGGAGGGACATCGACAGGACTGCTCGACAGGCGTGGCGCGGCTGGTGCCGTCGCCGGCTCTCCCGCCGTGAGGTGCTGTGTCGTCGAGCCTACTTCAGAGACGCCGCTGTCGTTGGCGTTCCCCTCTTTGGAAGATGGCAAGGGGGAAGCAGCAGAAATCACAACGCCTGGTGTAGGAGGAATTACAGTGGATTCTGCGGCAACCGTAATTGCCGTTGTGCCCTGTGCCCGAGTGTGGCGTCGCATCTCGCGGTCATGGCCCTTTGGGTCAGGCAACGCTACACTCAAACGCACGGCAACGGCAGTGTGGTCCTCCTGCTCTTCCTCTCTTTGCCGCGTGCTTGGAGTAGCTGCGACTGCAGTAACAGGGGCAGCGTAAGGTGAACGCAGGTGCGTGGGGCCCCTTTCTTGAGCGGCGGATGCTGACGCTTTCAGCGCCGAAAAAAGTGTGATGTGCTCCATGAAAACGCAACGATGATCTTTTTTTTTTTTTTGCACGAGTATTTGGTAGGTTAGGCGGTTGCAGTCGAGAATGAACGAACACGACGACGTGCCTCTTACGCCGTTCTCGAATAAGATCACCGAGGTTGGTAAACGAAGAGGCACAGACTACCGCGTCGCGAGATCAAGAAAACAAGAGTGTAGGCAAGAAGTGTGCAGATCGGATGTGGTGAGCAGAGAAAAAAAGAAAAAGCGGACAATAACAGCAGCAACAATGCCCAACCTGCACCATCTACGCGAGCCAACTCATTCGGAAGGACACCGCTTTCCGCTGGAAATCGAAATTGCCGCAGCAACAAACAAACACAAAAAAGAGACAAAGGAATAATTACGTGTGCTCTCTCAACGGATACAACGCGTGCACGCAGCGGAGAGGCCCCCCCCCCCCCAATCTCTTTCGCTCTTGATTTGTAGCAACTCCCCTATGAGCTAAAGTGAGGAATGCAAACAAGGATAGTCCCAGCACATTTCCTCTCCAGGTGCAACACAGTAACGGCACAGGGTACTCACCAAGCTTCTTTGAAATGGAAAAGGGTGGGGGAGGAGGAACAACAACTACAAGAACAACGACCTTGCCACAGCGTCATGGCGTGCACTTTGCTTCCTTTGCAGCAGCCAGCTTCGCTAGCCTCTCCTGTTCCAACTCCTCTTCGAGCGTGTCCACGTCAAATCCAAGACTTCGCATCTCCTCCAGGTAGCGCTGCGTTGGATCCTCATCGTCATCCGTTGCGTTAGCTTCACCTGCGGCCAGCTCTGCCTTTTTCTTTTTCATGGCCCACATAAACGCACCGAGGCCGATGGCGCACACAACAAACGCGCGCAACCCGCGATAGCCAATCACCTTCAAAATCTCTGTGTTCTCGCCAAAGGCCTGCTCACCCATGTCCCGTGCCAGTCGCACCTGCGCCGCCGCCTTCGCATCCAGTTCCGGCGCGGTCACCTGCGCTGGACTCCCGTTTCCCTGTGCAGACTCGTCCGCGCGTGCTGCGCCGGCTGCCGTCGGTGGACGCACCGTCAGGGGAACTCCGGAGGAAGACAAGCGACACGAAGTCAGCATCGCAGCAAGCCGGTAGGTCTCACAGCGAGCAAGGTTGCGTGCAGTGGCGTTTGAAACGATCCGCTGCATTGCGACACAGGGCAACAACGTTGCTCTTTTTTGCTGTTGTTGCTTCACTGTTTCTTGCGGTGATGGTACCTTTGGTGTTCCGTCCCCACTGTGTGTTACTCACCAGCAGCGACGACGACTGGCTGCGGAACAGAGGAGGGAAAGTGAAAAAAAAAATGTGATGTGTGATACGAGGAGTAAACTGCGAAGCGAATACCCTTTCTGTTGTCTCTTCTGCACCTCGACAGGGTAGGAGCTTCTTTTGTGTGTGTGTGTGGAGTGATGATGCAACCGTCGATGGGCAGATACAATGCGAACGAAGTAGGCGCGTTCTTTTTTTTTTTTTCAGAGAGTAGCTGTGATAAACGTATATATTGGATCAGAGTAAACAAGTAGTAACAGTTGTCGTAAGAAAGAACAGACGTAGTTTTTTTTTCTTTTTTTTGAGGAGGGTGAGAGCGTGAATACGAGGAGGCAATGTGTGGGAGAGGGGGCACCTCGCGGCGCTTCTCGAATGCTCATCTCGCACAACACAACAGCGGTGGTATTGGCACAAACAAGAACTTCATCTTCGCACAAAAAAGGAAGCAGAAGTTTGCTGCTTTTTTCGTTCAATACGCTTCTCATGTCTGTCCACAACCAACACAACACCAAATTCAGACGCACTTCCCCACATGGCTGAACTCTGTGTTTTGCCTTTGAAGTTGACACTCACTTAATCTTAAATAGCATTTGCTTCCACACGATTCGCTGCTCATTCGCAGCCGAATTGTCTCCTCTTCACCACCAACACGACAGAATAAAAACAGGAAGGAGAAAAAAAGAACTGAAGAGAATTTGGCACCACAAGCCATACAACACTGCGTGTTCTCAACCAGGGACAGCACCCCGCATGTGAAGACAGACAATCAACTATAAAAAAAAAACAGAGAGGAGAGAAGCCAAGTGTTTCCCATTCTCTGTGTAACTTGTAACGAATCTAATTGTGTCTCGTCGGAGGACGAATCACCACCACCATCACCGCTACCACAACAACGGCAAAAAAAAAGGAAGAACCCAACCAGCTCTATTACAAAGTAAAAAAAGAAACCCACAAAAAACGCAAAGCCGTGAAAAGGAGGCAGAGCGGGGAGAGGAAAGACACGTGAGGGAGTGCGTAAAACATGTCTGAAGCCCTATAAAGAACCATAGATAGGACAATGGGTTCACCACCTGTGAGAAGGAGCCGCTCCTGCATGATTCCCCCCTCCTTCCTCATGTCAAACTCGAATGTTCTTCAAAGAAACTAAAATGACAGCAACAGCAACAACAAAAAGAAACGGAAGAGTATTACAGAAAACAAGTGACTTATCAACCATACAGCATCAATGCGCACACATATACACACCAAAAATAAAAAAGTAACAAAGAAGCATCATGCTTCGGCTTATCCTCATTGTCCCTCGAAGGACTACACACAGGGATGCCTGATAACGTTCTTCACACCCTCGCGTGAAAGAGCCACCAGTGCCTCCACAGGTACGCAGGAATGAGAAGACGCAGGCTTACCACTCGCCCGTTGCCTTCACACCTGTAAGACGATGAGCGCTATTCGTGCGGCGTCGCGTCACCTTGCGGCTACGCGGTCGGCTGCCCGTGTTGCTACCCGTTTCACTTGCCATCGACGCATTCGTGTTGGTGCGCAACAGTGGTCGGGCCGGGCGTCCGCCAAACATGTGCGGGCTCTCCGTCCGGCTCAGCGCACTCGTCGACGGCACACGCGCGAACGCTGAGGTGGTGCGACGGGCAGAACCGGTGGACACCAGCGGCGATGAGCGACGCAGGTTGGAGGACATGAGCGAGTTGGTTCGCACTCGCTCACGCGACGTGTGGCCGCCTGGCGAAGGCAGTGAGGAGAGATTGCGACGGAAGGGGCTTTCGTGGGCGTTGGTGTTGCGCGTTGGTGTGGGTGGGCGGACCACCGCGGCAGGGACTACCGACTTCTGCTCCG
Source organism: Crithidia bombi (assembly GCA_900240985.1). Lineage (NCBI taxonomy): Eukaryota > Euglenozoa > Kinetoplastea > Trypanosomatida > Trypanosomatidae > Crithidia > Crithidia bombi. The sequence goes on along the minus strand of OESO01000194.1, from coordinate 438,173 downwards.
TGATGGCGTCCACTTTGCGTCCAAGGATCGTGATGACGGACTGCAGGTTTCTGCAATCGGCCTCGCGGTCGGCTAGCTCCTGGGTGATGAGGGAGAGACGCTCCTCGAAGGACTCGCGCTGTCGACGGAGCTCAGCTTCAAAGATTATCTTTTGTCGCAACAGCTCGGAGCGCAGAGCATCTATGTCGTCTGAGCTCATCACGATCACCTTTGAGACAGAGCAAAACTGCCTCTTTCTAACGGTATTCTCTTTTTTTTTCGGGAGGTTATTTTCTTTTTTGCTTTGAGAATCTAATGAATAGTGCACACAAAATAGAGCTGGTGCGAATGAGGGTTTTATGTGCAAGTTTCTGTGTGACGCGAAGGAGAAACAAAAGAAACACCTACGAAAAGAAATAACAGGAACGAACTCGTGGAGACACTCCGCCTCCTTTCTAGTGTACAAACAGCAGAGGAAGGTGGATCTTGATGACGTTGTCCACTGTTCCCGCGGAAGGCGCAAAGCAAAGAAAGGAAGGAGGTGAAAAAGAGGGGAATCAGTCAAAAGCAGCAGCTCTCACACATGCATCGTTGCAGTGCAGAAACTTTTTTTTCTGTTTGTTGTTGTGTTCGCTGCCGACGTCGTCATCGGCTTCTCAGGCAATCACGACGCCCCTTCGGAGCATGAGAGGAAAGGAGGCCCACCCGCCCAAGAGCAGTGAAGAGGATGCCTTTCTTTTTTTGTCCTCTCCGTAGAGCAACCTGTTCGCCTTTAAGAACGATATCTTTTGCAAGCCAAACTAAATTAGAGGGAGAACAGGAGAGAAAACGAAGAGGCAAAAGCGAAGACGACGACGGCAACCATCGAGGGAAAAGCACTCTTTTTTATTAACGCAGCAGTGTGACAACACCGTAACGAAAAATGTGAAGAAGAAGAAACGTGAGTTTAAAAAAAAAAGGTGTGGGATGAAAACAAGCAACAACAAAAAAGAAGTCCCTCTACCAAATGCACGGGCGTGCGAAACATCGATGCAAACAAAGAAGCAAAACAGAGGCAAAACAAAAAGTCGCTGTGTGTACCCGCCTCACAAACGCTTCCCCCCACCCCAACACACACACACGCACACAAACGCGCCAGTGAAATTCCTTGTTTCGTGCACGCTCAGTACACATCCTTGAGGTAGCGGTGGTCGGCCTCCATGCGGCGCAGAAACTCGAGGGACGCGACACGTGTCATGGACCCTTTTTCTTGAAGCAGCGCTGAAAGCGCTCGATCCACGTCCTTCGCCATGAAGAAGGCATCGCCGGAAAGGTAGACAAGGCAGCCGCCGCCATCCGTGCTCGTTAGCATTTCGTATATTCGGTCCTTGTGTTGGTCAATCAAATTTGTCACATAAATCTTCTCTGCCTGGTCCCTGCTGAAGGCGCAGTAGTGGTGGGTGACGACGGAGGTGGACAGCAACGCGGACGGCTGCACCTTCGAGCGGCGGGCCGCTATGCCCGCATGTGAGTCTGGATGGTCTGTATCCCATGCGAGCATTTCTGCCGGCGTCATCGACCACCGCAGAAGCTCCTCCTCCACAAAGTACTCCGTTGCGTGGTGCTGAGCGCCAAAGAGGAACATGGTGGGTCCGTACTGTGCCGTCGGCTGCTTGCGCATGAGGGCTTCCTTCTTGTAGCAGAGACCCACCATCGCGGCGGCACCGGTGCCAGGACCGATCATCAGCAGCGGACGACCCTCGCCGATGCGATGCGGCAGGTGAAAGGTGGAGGTGCGGACGTAGGCGAACACCTCCTCGCCTTCTTGGACGCGCTGCGACAAATACGAGCTCGCCAAGCCGTCGGTAAGCACACGTACCATGATTTCTATCTGTGTGTCGTGGGACAGGCGATCCGAGGCGATGGAGTAGTAACGTGGCCGGATGCGAGGCATGATTTCAATGAAGTGACCAAGTGAGATGCCGCAGCAACTCGGGAACTTCTCCATGTAGTCAAGGACCGTACGCAGCTTCCTCGACGTGCCCGCACGGCTGGACAATGCTCGCTGATGCTGCCCCTCCGCTGCTGCTGGCTGGTCGGCTGGGGCAGCGATGAGTTCCATGAACGCCTCTTGCTCAGCTGGGTTGGTGCAGTACTTCGCGAGGATGCGCAGAGTGGATTTCTTGGGGCGACCGCACAAGTCCACGTAGCGCTGCAGCACCACACCCAGTGGCACACAGGCAGGGAGAACGTTGCGCAGCAGCCCACGTGAGGGCACCAGCTCGCATAGTTCCACCGGGACCTGCATGTCAGCTTCAGGGATGGTGAGTGCCGTGGCACACCGCGCGACCATCTCTGGCGGGTTCACAGGAAAGATGCCGAGGTGGTCGCCCGCCTGATATGAGATGCCGGTGCCATCCGTCTCGAAGCAGAAACGGCAGACGGAGCTGCCATCGCTTGCGCGGGAGACAGTGAGCTGCGTCTTGGTGAGAAGACGAATACGGGTTGGGTTCAGCAAAGAAGGTTCCAACAGCGCAGGTGGTGGAGGGAACGGTAAGTAGGTGGAGTCAAGCGACACCACACTCTTGTCCGTCGTGGCTGCTACTACCGGGTCCGCCAAAGTACTATTTGAGCCTGCCGTGCTGATGGTCGTGTTAGGGACCGCGTCGACACCTGCAGTCGCCACCGGCGCTGTCGGGTACACGTAGCGCAGCTGGTACTCGGGCTTTGGTGGCGCTCGCGTACCGGATGTTACACTAAACCCGCACTTCTCCTTAAGCGCGAGTATCACCTTTTCCTGCCATTCATCGAATACGTCCTCTTGCAGCCCTGACCGGGCGTCGCCGAAGCCCACGCGGTGCAGACTGACGCCGCCGCCCTTCTTCAACAGCGTGTTGGTGTCCGTTGCACAGCGACAGTAGTACTTGTACGAGCTGTCCCCCAACCCGAACACGGCGTAGTGAACACCGCGGAAGGGCAACAATTCTGGCGTCGCTGCAGCCGCTATGTTGTTGATCGGAGTGGAGGAGGGGGCCGTCGACGTCGCCGCCCTCTGCACCGCCAGCTGCATCTCCTGAAAAAGAGGCATGAAGTTGCCCGTCGGCTCGCCCCCACCAGCGGTGGCGACAATAAAAACGTAGACGAGCGGCGTGCCAGCTGCACTGGAGGATGGCCGCATCGGATGAAAAAGCTGTGTGTTGTCCTTGTTGTGGTACAGATAGTCGTCGAGGTAGGCCCAGCGGCTGGGGTCAACGAGGGTGGCCGGCACGCCGTGGTCGCGCAGCGTGATGACGAAGCCCTTCGCCAGCGCCTCTGCACTCCCAGATTCACTGCCGTAGATCACCTGCACAGATGCACCTTCCCCCTCCTCTGCCGTCGCCGCTTCTGCGTCGATGGAACGGCCGCCTACCGGTTTATCTCCGACTTCTCCCTCAACGCCTCCTCCGTGGCAGAGAGATCGATCATAGGCCTCTCTGGCTGCGCGGAGCTGCGCGGCGTAGCGCTCGGCAAACTCCCGACGCTCGCGCTGCGTTTGTCGATGACGCAGCACGACGGCGGCGAACGCCGTGCCGAGTGCAAACAGACCAGCCAAAACAAGAAGGCGCTTCTGCATCTTTTTTGTCCGTCCACTATAGATGATAAGCCCCGCCTGTTTTCTGTGTTCGTCCCTTCAGTATTTATAAGATGCAGTGAAAAACAGAAAAAGGTGTACTACTTGGCGTTGTAGACGCTCTCTCACTCTCGTACACACAAAAGCTCAATTCGTCTCTGTTCCACACGCAGCTCGGTTGCTGAGTGGAGCTATTCTGCTTCGTTAAATACTGCTTGTTAACGCAAACGAAGATGCGTAAATAAGAGCTGGCAGAGAGATGAAAACAGCACCACTTCCGCAAGAGGGAGCAGCGAGAATAAGATGAGGCACCACGCGTGTGCGGCACTGGCTACATGAAGAGTCCCCTGCCCAGGTCCTTTTGTGTACATACACGCACACCTTTGTTTTGTTGTTGTTGTCCAGCGAGTCTTCCCTCGCCACAGTCCATGCTTCACAAAAGTAGGAGAGACTAACTGGCCAGTGGAGAATAGTACGAGTGACGATGCCGGCGACCCGATGCAAACACACCACAGCAGATGGAGAGGAAAGCAAAAAGGAAGGAGCAATACTAATAATCCTAATGGAGTGCTTCTACGAAGTGCGACTACGGCGCACAAAGCAAGCACACATACACACACACAAATATTCAGTAGCAGCGGCACCACATTTATCAACGTGAGTGCAGCCAATGCATGTAGGAAGCAGAAACACGAGAGATCAAGAGAGAGTGAGAGGGGGGGGGGAGAATAGAGAAAACACAAGCGCGGTGTTTCGGTTTAATGTCGGGTACACTATTCGTCCTCTCATGATGTCCCAACAAGGCAACAATAGAAGCGTGTCGTCACCTCATTCAGTGACGCACAAGAAGAAAGACAAACTAAACACCTTTCACTGTACTGTTGATGCAATGAGATGAATCACCGCAAAAAAAAAGGTGGAGACTATTGCGTATCGCTGTCTGGGACCACCAACAGTACCAGATCCCGGGCGTAGAGCTCGTGTTTCGCACAATCTTCGGTCAAACTTCACAAAGGAAGAGGGGGAGACGCAGTTCAGCTCCCCCTGCGCCGTAGTAACAGCATCACCTTAGCAGATCATCTCCTGCAGCTGCACTTTCCGTTGTTTTTTTTTTTTTAAATTCACTGGTGCTCGCAGAGACAGAGAGAAAAAAGAGAGGGCTACGACACAGCACCGTTGAGCTTATTCATTACTCGATGAATGGGCAACAACAACAACCAAAGTAGACGTCGATGCTCGTCTTACTTCTCGGGGTTGCGCATCTTGCGTTTCACCTCCACACGAGGACCGCGCTCCTTGAATTCTGTCTTGCCCTCCAGCAACGGGCGAAGATCCTTCGGCATCTTGCGACGCGGGTTGGTGACGACACCCGCCCACGACGGCACCTCCGAGTCCCCGCGCGGCTTCTTAAAACCTGCCTCACCAGCCTCGTCATGGCGGCCGCGCTTGCGGTCGCGGGAGGCATTCCTACTGTTCTGGTTGCCGTTGCCGCGATGGTCGTTGCGGCGCTTTTCGCGTCGGCTGGCAGTGGCCGCCTTCACGTCCTTTGACTTGTTGACGTGCACGATGCGCAGATCGCGGCCGTTGAGTTTGTTACCACGCGTCGCCACCGCCGTGGCAACCGAAGAGGCGTGCATGAACTCCACGTAGCCAAAGCCTTTGCAGGAGCCGGTCTCGCGGTCCCGCACCAGCCGCACACGCTTCACGTCCGGCACCCCATGCTCCTGAAAGAAGTTCCACACATCCTCCTCGGTGGTGTCGTAGGCGACGTTGCCGATAAAGATCGACGTCTCTGGCGGGTAGGCACGGCTCTCCACGTCCATGGTCGTCACGACGAGGTGGCGGTTGTGGAAGACAAGCCCGTTCTTGTCTAAAGCCGGAGCAATAGACTCCGCTGAATCGAAGAGAACGTACGCTGTCGCGCTGTACTTGTCATCCTTCTTGATCTCACCACGCAGCACACGCACCGCGCGTCCGACGTTCTGGTGCTTCTCATCCGCCTCCTCCAGCGTCTGGCAGCGAACACGCACGGCTGTGATGCTGCCGCATGACTTAAAGATCTTCTCTACTTCGCGCTTGCGGATTGTGTTGGGCAGGTTGCCGACGAACACCGTCCGCGCGTCCTCCTCCTCGTTGGCGTGTAGAGCGTGGCGCAGCAGCTGCTTCTTCGTGTGTCTGCGGTTGCGACGCTCCTCCTGTGCGGCGAGCTCCTGCTCCACCTCCCTTGTGTCAAAGACACTCTCGAACAAATTTGTCTTGCCTTTGAGCCCAGTCGTGTCGTTGAACGCGTTGGTGGAGGACGAGGAGGCCGCCACCGCCGCTGCACGCACCACATCACTCACCGCCGTGTCCTTACCACACTTCTTTCCTTTGGTGGCCTTTGTGGTCTTCGTGTTCTTGTTGTCGCGCGCCCCTTCGGCTGCTCGTTTCACCTCGAGATCGCGCATCAGCTTCTCCTTCTCACGTCGTGTTAGTTTCTTCACCTGCGGAGCCGTGGCGAAGAGGTCGACGTTGCTCTTTTGCAGCGGCTGGAAGTTGAAGGCGGGAGCCGCGGGTGGTGCGGGGTTAGCCACGCGCGACTGGGATGAATCCTCCATCTCGTTTTTGTGGTGCTATTACCTTATTCTCTACTCCTAATGTCGCTGTTTTTTACTCGTGCTAAACTGCAGTGTAGGTTCGTTGCCGTTTCCCTCTTTAATTATTATTATCTTTTCGTTTCTTTTTAGCTGTGATGTCGCCGTACGTGTGCAGGGAATCGATAGCAATGTGTTGGTGGTGATGGTGTGTGTTGTGTGTTTGTGTAGCGTGGTGAGTCAGACAAGCAAATAATCGAGGTGGAGGGAGACCGCCAAAAAAGAAGCAAATGTCTAGCAGCGTAGCTGCACAAGGAAGCAACTCCCACGATCAGAAGAAGCGGAGCAGTAGCCGCGGTGATGCAGAACAGCATCCTACAGCTTGAAAAAAAAAACCCGAGATATCGAGCGCGTCTCCAGCAACAGCAACAGGATGTGAGTGAGGGAGGAGGGGCACCAAAACACAACCCTTAGTGATCTTTGCGCAGCCCAGCAGTCATCTGACGGTCATTGCTCGTTGGTGTAGTCGTGATTGTCTTTTTTTTCTTTTACATGGAGAAACACCTTTCACATGCAACGCAGTGGATGAAGCAATATACAGTGCAACGATTCTCGTAAAACCGAAGGGAATAAAATAACACGTGGCTTGAGGCAGTAAAGAAATCCCGTTTTATCAAACGCAACGCCACAGCGGCGGGTCACGCATCACGCACGGTGTCTTCTACACTGTACCTCACGCCCACTTGCATCCTAGGAGGAAGCTCCGTCAACGAGACCGAGAAAAAAGAGCCTCCACGCGTGACAGTGACTCCTCGTCCGTGGCAGGGCTCCTCCACTGCGCCTGCGGCATCCCTCGTTCCTCACGCACCGGGGTAACGGACGCGGGTCGTGGAGGGGACGCAAACAGCTTGCCTGCTGGTGAAGCAACTGTGATGGGCAGCAGTTCACGTTGCAGCAGAACAGCGTCCTCTACATCAGTCACACGGTCAGCCAACATCAGCAGTGAAGCCTCCACGCTGCGCATCATGCGCGTAAACCGCTGCTCGCGACGGAAGTAGCGGAGCTCGTTGAAGTATCGTCGTGCGAGGGCCGTCACACGACGCTTATGCTGATCCGCCGCGAGCACTTCAAGGCGACGAAGCCGACGTGCGCGGTCGACGTATGTGACCCACAAATGCCAGCTACGTCGGAGGAGAGCCTGACCGCTCTGCGCACCCATCAAACGAGCGAGGCGGTGGCGAAGCTGCAATAGCTTCCGCTGTTTCGCCTTATCCCGCCACAGTGCAAAGCTGCTTTTCAGCAGCTGCACTGCATGGCGGTCGGCGTGCTGTACGTGAAGCAGAGTGGAGCACCGCACCGCTTTTCGCGCCAGCGTCCATTGCCTCCACCGGTCAAAGAACTCGCGCTTGCACGCAGTGATTACCGGACCGCGGACGCTCCACATGTGTGCAACGCGTCGCTGATAAGCGTGAAGTTGAGCAGCTTGAATGGACGACGCCGTTACAAAGGACTCCCACTTCCGTAGGTAGAGGGAGAGAATTGTGTTTTTGGAGCGCCGTATCACGGCACGAAGATGTCGCTCGCGGGAAAGCTGAAGCTGACGCCAGTCACTCGCCATTCTCCGCCTCCACTTTGCATAAAACGTAGCGAGCACGCTAGCTGTTGAAGTGGCCTCTAGCCTCTTTGCCGTGATGCGACGATCACCGCGCTGACGCCAGCCAGAGAAGAGCTCGAGGAGGTGCCCCTGCTTCCGTTTGCGCATTAACGTGTCAGCAGCGAACTGCAGGACAAAGAGTCGCAGCTGCTGAGTCTGTTGATGGGTGAGCCGCACTGCCTCTGCAAGCGTTGCTGCCGCATACACCCGGCGTGATGTAAATGCGTTCTGTCGTTCTTCCTCGACGCGAGACAAGGACCCAGAAGAGGAGGGCTGATGTAAGAAAAACGGGCGGTGAGTGAGGTGAAGATCATCCTTCAAGCGACCTAGTTTATCTCTGCAGTCGGAAAGGAGCATCTCTGTCTGCTGGGCACGAGCCTCCGCCACTTCACGACTGCGGTAAAACTTCGCCTGTTGTTGCAAAATGGCGTCCGCCAGCACCTGCACCACTGCCGTCAGCGGTTTGCCCTTCACGAGGAGTGCCACACCATCCGACGTCGCAGCAGAGGACGCCGACGCAGCGGACGTGGAGAGCGCTTGCACCTGACTCAGTGATTCGTCACTCTCTGCTCTATCGGGAGACGAGAACCGCTCCGACGATGATCGTCGCACCAGTGGCATTCGTCTTTGCATGGTCCCGAGCAAACAGGCGAGGTTGTTCCCACCTTTGGGTTCTTTGTTCTCTGATATACCTTTCGTACGCCTCAGACGTGCGATTGCATAAAGGAGGAGCGAAGAGGCAAGGAAAGGACGGAACCTGCTGCAGAATAACACTCCAATGTGTTGATGATGGTGGTTGTCACAGCAGGAGGTTTCCTTGCTCGCAGAGGCAACACGCAGCGAAAGCGAGAGGGGGTGGAGGAGGTTGGAGGGGCACAAAAAGAACGGAGTTGGGAGAAGAAGCGCAGAAACAACCACCGCAGCAACAACAGAGATGTTTCTCTAGACGACACGATCGAAATCGCTACTGCATTTGACCAACAAAAAGGGGTGAGACGATAGGGCTGCCGTTCTCTTTCTTCTCCTGGTTTTCGTTAACGTTTGGGACCATCACTTTGAGATACACCAGCGTGTGTGTGTGTGTGTGTGTGTGTGTGTGGTTCACTTGCGGCCCTGGTACAGCATCACCTTGAATTTTTTTTTCTGTTTCAGTATTACGTTTTTTTTTCTTTGCTGTCTTTTCAAGGCTGCACAACAGTCTCTGCTCTTTAAACAGCACAGCGAAAAGGCAGCCGATAAGAAAAAAAAAAAACAGCAGGGTGTTGTGCACGCGTGGACTCGAGCGCGAGCTCTATGTAAAAAAAAGGACTAGAGGGCTGCTACCGCTTCCACTGGAGCGGTGATAAGGTCACGACGACGAGGGCGATGAACGCGGCCGCCACCGAGGTCGAAAACCCGGAATGGAGGCGACTAACGACGGTGTGCAGACTCGAGTTAGCGTAGTATCCGTCTGCGATATGCCGCACCAGCTTCCCCTGCAATCCCAGCGCCGCTGCCATCGCAAAGCACAAGATCGCCGACAGCGGCCCAGCCACCGTAAAGACACGTATGGCCACACGTAGCTGCACGCCAAACCCAGTCGGCAAGATCAAGACAAAGAGGGAGACGATCAGGAGAAAGGAAAAGAGCAGGCACAGGGAAGCGAACACAAGGTAGGCCGTCATGCAGCGGGCTAGGGCGGAGCTCGGGACGTCTTTCACATACATCCAGTGCGTTTTGTTGCCAAGAGCCTGTGGCAGTGCACTGCAGCTTCCATCATCGCCCCCTCTTGAAGAGTCGATGCACGTGGTGCACGAGCCGGAGGGTGAGGAGGCAGCACACGTGACGGCGTTCGCCGCAGGCAGGACGACTGAGACGCCGCTCTTCCACGGCGTGTGCGCCACACCAGTCAGATCAGAAAAGTAAGCGCTAGATGCGGTGGACGAGAAACGCAGGAGTGTGAGTGTGTCTGCAGAGACACCCCCGTTGCTCACTTCGCCGCTGCTGAGCATTGCGTTGAAAGCGGAGGAAAAGGAGGCTGAACTACTGCCAGAGCTACCGGGGTTGGTGGGTGTTGTGTCATTCCAGCCAGGCGGTGGCATCTCAAAGGCGATGGCGACGCCGTACACCGTTAGTTGACGCCCACCAGCAGCGACGGTTCGAATTGGTGAAAGGATGCTACACACCATCAAACCCATCATCAACGCAGCGTAGGTCAGATACAAGGTGATCGCCACCGTGTGTTCGTACATGTGATGCTCCATCTCTTCGTATGGCTTTCGCGGTTTACGAGGCCGCTTTGCCAGTAGCTGTGAAACAAGGCAAGAGAGAGAATGAAGTATTTGCGTATGTGTGTGTGTGTGTTCAAGCTTCTTTGTATGATTCGCAATGAGTGAAGACAAAAGGGGGCATTCAAGGGCGTAAAATATGATGTCAGAAAGACCAAGAATACACACAAAGAGCAACGGGACAGCCTCACACTGACTTGTTCGCCCACAACATTCATTATTTTGTCTTTTTTTGTGTGTGCACAGTGACGCGTAATGCTCAGCGAGAAACCGCAGCGAGTCCGAGGAGACGTACCAATGATGAAAATAAAGTGGTGCCGTTAATGTCTGGTGTGCTCAAAGAAGACCCTCACTTTCTTTTTGAAACTGGTCTTTGATGACCCTGAGTTTTGGGGGCAATTCGCTGTTACTGCTCTTTCTCGGCGAACGCAGACGCGTTAGACAAAGAACGCGTTTAACGAGGCCGCCAGGGAGCAGAACAACGAGTAGAATCAGCACTTGTGATAGCTTCTCCTCTGTGCGATTCGAATCTGCCATCTCTTTGCCACGCTCCTGGCAGGTGCGCGGGCCAAGAGACTTTACCCCTGTAGCTCACTCAGCAGCATCGATGCCAGCCACGCAGACCGCAAGGTAGGGCACGGCATCGGACACCGAACAGACATATTTCGCTCCATGCGCAACACTGGAGAGTAGAGGAAAAAGCCATCAACCATGTATTGCTTCCGACGTGGATGATGCGTACAGTCCTATGTGTGTGTGTGTGAGTGGATGAAGCAAATGCCACAGTTTAGCGCAGCCTCAATAAATGAAACCTGTGAGGGGTAGCTTGACAGTGGCTGCAGGAACGGCATCTTCCCTGGGGAGAAGAGCACTTATCGCCGCTCCGCTGGCACTACCGCTGCCTCTTACATCGCAGCGGGGAATCGAAAACGTTACAGCTGCACCATCAGCCACCATTCGATGAAACACCCGCTGAAGCCGCGTGTGTCGACGTCGCAACAACCATTCAGCGACCCGAATCTGCTGAGACGCGGAATGCTGATGAAGGAGGGGGGAAGAAGACAGAAAACCACGAGATATCCCTTTGCGTTATCTTGATCGTTACTTGGCTGCTGCCTTACGTTCCCTCATGCGGCGACGGAACTCTTCGTGGGCCTCGTCCCACACTTTTCGAAACTGGTCCGCCTTCTCTTGAGCAGCAAAACCAGCAGCCGCAGCGCGCTGCACGCGATCAGAAATGGTCCGCGTGTCGACGACGGCGACGGTGTCTGTTACGAAGCAGCGATCCCACCAGAGCGTCATGCCCTGCCCAATCGGCTCCTTGAAAACCTCCACAACCAGAAGGCGGAGATGACGCTGCGGCATACGATGCAGCTGCCAGCACCCCTCAACGAGGTCTGCGGCGAGCTTGATGGGGTAACAGAATTCTCTGCAGATGTGCAGCGCAGCAGCGGGTGGTGTGCTTCCGGCTTGCCTCTCCTCGTCCCCCGCCGCGTCGACAGACCGGGGCGGCATCTGAATCGTCGCCTCTAACCGCGCGTGGTGCTGACAGCTCTCCTCGCTCTTCACTTCGCGGAGGCTGAAGTCCGTCACCATCTTGGCCGTTGTCACCCACGGAACCAAAAAACTCACCGTAGCGCTGTCCTCAGTCTGCGACCACCAGTGCTGCGTCCCCTCACGACCACCGTTGCGTGCCAATCTGTAGTAGAGCAGATCCTCGTCATCATCCTTGTCCCCGCCACCCTCTCCCACAACATCAACAAATGAGCCTTCTTCGTTCATTTGCGTTGCATGCCGCCCTTCACATGCCTGCGGTGTGCTGGAGACAGGCGAAGGGGACTTCAACATGTCGGCGTCTTCTTTCTGCGTTGGGGGCATCTGCTGCAACGAAGCTGACGGGCGAAATGGACTCGCCAATGCCTTGTGATGAGGTCTAGAAAGCTGCACCCCTGACGGACCTACCGTTACAGAGGTGGGGTGCCCCATGCGGACCACCTTTGGCACCCCACGCTCGCTTTTACTGTCACCGGTGTGGTGACCGCCATCCCAATCTTTCTCCTCGTTATTCGCGTCGTCAGAGGCAGTGCTGTTACTGCTGCTGCTGCACTCCAGCTTATCCCACCTGGAATAATCTATGCCCGGCATGGCATCCACCGTTGACGGCCTGTTCTGTCTTTCCGTGAATCACCCTCTTTGAGAAAAATCTGCACCACTTCAAGGTCTTCAGTACTCTTGTCCTTTGTTGTTGTGTTGTTGTTTTTTTTTCGTCTCTTTCTTGGTGAAACGCTGGCGTCTTTTCCTTCTTTGGTATTTGGCTGTGCAACAAAATAACAACCCGTTATAGTGATAAAACACATTAGAGGACGGACGCAAGGTTTGATTACTGCTAGTTGGAGGGGGAGGGGCAGAACGAGGTAGCAGCGACGGTAGTGGGAGGCGGGTAGAGGACCCGTGGGACAGACCGCTCCTTGGGTCAGACGACAGCCCTTCAGCACAGCTGCTTCCCCTTTGCCTCTTCATCTTGTCGCTCACCATGAAAGACAGGGATGGGAGAAAGGTGCGGAGCGCGCGGGGGCACTGTGTGCGTCTCAGGGTGGGGAGCAGTAAAAAACAGTAACAATACATCTCTGGTGTGAGCAGACACCGGCGCATTGCGAGGAGGGGGGGGGTGCTCAGCAAATTTCGTTTTGAGTGCGTATGCAAGGAATAAACAGAAGACAAGAAAGAGGGGAAGAAAAAAAAAAAAGCATGAGCGTACATGTGCGACGAGGCCAGGTAATATACATACTTGTGCCTTGAAGTGTCCGCAGCGGTTTCGTACGAAGCGCAAACTTTGCGGTGTAGGATCTGCGTTCGCGCTGCTGCTACAGTGGGTGCTTTGCGTACCCTGCGCGGCATATGGGACAGCGGTCGGCCACGATCACCGTGGTCACCCCTGAGGGATTCGAGTCTGCCTCCTCTGTCATACGCTGCTCGTTGAAGCGCTCGTAGCACCCAATGCACGCGTTGTGGAAGCAGTGGCCGCAGCTAAGAAGAACGCCGCTTCGCGGTCCGGTAGTGGCCGCGGTGCTCTGGTGCATTGTATGCGTGCAGGTCAGAGAAGGGAGCGGTAGTCGAGGTGGCGCGAAATCGACTGCGGCTGCTTTACCCAACTGCGTGTGCAGCGGCTGTGGTGGGGAGACAGTTTTTGAGCGGCACTTCGAGCTTTTTGCATTCCGTGCTAAATTCGCTCGTTTTTCAGAGCGAGTCGCGATGCTCTTTTTGTTTCCATCGCTAGCAGCCAGCTTCTGCATGGCGGGTGTGGAGGTCCCTTCACGCGCTGCGTTCCGGCGTTGCTCGTACGCCAGCCGGAGCGCCACCACCGCGTCTGTGCCTGCCGCCTGCGACATCTCTCGTTCTTGTGCGTGCAGCCGCTGCGTAAAATACGTCTCGTGAATCCGCTCTAGGCAGATCGGGCACTGAAGAACCGCACCCTCCTTCTCCGTAGCTACGCTGGTGCTGGCGCTGCCACCGCACTTTGCGCCAGCGTTGGCTACCAGCTTACGCCACACCTCACCCCACTCCTCCTCAGTGAGGTACGCGGCGGTGGCGGCTTGGTGCAGCACCGCCAACGCCATCAGAGTCGTCTCTCGCTGCCGCTCCTGCTGGGCGCAAAATGCCGCCCACGACGACGAGAGGCGAGCGAGTCGGTTCTGCACGTACTGCGTGCGAAACGCTGCGTTGCTGCGCAGGCGGATCTGCAAGTAGCGGCGACGTGCCAAAAACCCACGAATAGCGGACTGCACCTTCACAATAGCGGCCCGCTGCGTCATCGCCTTCCCCTCGTAGAAGACGCGTTTGTAGTAATGCTGCGTTCGACAGACCGGACACGCTAGCTGTGCCGTGACCTCTGCAATCCCCGCACTGTCAGCCCGCTGTTGCGCACGCACGCAGCGCTCAAAGGCGCGAAAACACTGTGCGTGGAAGACGTGCGAGCAGCTCAGAATGACTTGGCCCTCGTTTATGGTGGCAAGGAAGCTCATTTGGCAAATGGAGCACGCCGACGCTGACGACGCTGGAGAGGTGGCAGCAGCTGCGGCTCCGTAGAGTGATTGCCGTTCATGCTGCATTGCCCGGTGCACCACCACCTGCCAATCCTCTGCGGTGGGGGCGGGTGGGGGTGCGGGGACAAGGCCCATGCGCTGCGCCAGTGTGGGCTTGTGGGCATGCCCTGGCAGGTTTCCAGCGGGTCCGAGGAGACTTCTCAGATCCCCTGAAACGGCAGCTGCATCGCTGTCATTTGCTGTGCTACCCTCCACACCCGGTGTAGAGCTACTCTGCGGGGTTCGTGCGTGCTGCCCAACTTGTTCTTCTCTGGATGATCGTACTGTTGTGGAGGGCAGCGGGCGACCCCGCTGCCCGCCTGTCGTCACGAAGTGCTGCTGCAGCGCCACAGCACTCCACAAACCAAGCCGTTGATGCCGTTTGCGAGGAATTCCACCTCTCCACGTGGACGGAGAACCGCCCCAGCCCAGCATCGGAGGGCCAACAGAAGGCAGCGACGACGAGTACGACGATACCGATGACATCCCACTCACATGGTCTGCGAGTCTCCGCTTACATTAAGAGGGACAATGGCTGTGCAAGTAAATCAGTGCGAGGACGCACCTTTCCAAATGGAGAAAACAAAAAAAAAATCTCGCGTTCGTTTTCAGACACGCGAAAGGAGACAGTTGCAGCAGTCGCATCCGCAGTTAGAAGAAGAGAGGCAGCGATGGGGGGAGAAGGAAGGGTAAAGCGACACGTCAAGAGTTTTTTTTTTACGGGACGGGGGAGGGGGTGGTGGGGAGAATGTTGTGGTCGTTTTTGGTGCCGCGTTTGACTCGAGAAAATGCTTGACGGCATCGCTGCAGTTCTTATTGTTTGCATAACGCGAGAACTACTTCCACGACCAGTAGCGGAATTACCTTTCGTTTTTGTACTATTATTGTTGGAAAAGAGGGTGTGTGTATGTGTAGAGATGCGTGACAACCACCGCAAGAGAAGAATACGCAAAGTGCTATCATTGCTTCTACCGTAACTGCTCTTCGTAATCGGCCATTCGGCTTTTGTCATGGTTTTTACTTTTCCTTCAAAGGAACAGAGATGGGACACACACCCACGCACGCGAGGAGATACCGGCATTAACCAAACACCAGCGCTAGAAAGACAAACAGGATATTTGCAAAGATGAGCGGCCACCGCAGCAGCAGTCGCACGGAATGAAGCAGCGAAGCGATCTGCAGCTTGATGGACGAGCCCCGAGCACCGCCGTTGCCCAAACCAGCTCCTCCATCAGACTCAAAGCCAGTGGAAGTATAATCGCTAAACATAGATTCCTGTTGTGGGACGGCACCTTGCAACACGCTGGGCGTCGCTAAACCAAACTTGGAAAGAAAACGTGACTCGGACAAGATGGCTAGCGCATTCAAGCACAGCACAGTGGCGTTGATGAGCGAATAAAGACTCACACCCATCGTGGACCTTTAGCGTGAAGCTATGAAAATAGAAAAAAAAACAAGATCAAAGAAAGAGGGACAAATGACAAGGAAAGTGTCGAAAAAGCAGCAAAGCCAAACGAGGAAGAACTGAGCGAAAACGAGCCCGCAGACGCGTTACTCACCGTGGCAAAATGCGGCTTCTTCAACTAGCGGAAAGTGCTACGTAAGAAAAAAAAACAGGGGAAAAAAAGTTCAGAAACGGTCTCTGGGCCTTTTCTTCTCTGACGGAATAGTGATCTTGTGGAGACGGTGTGGCACCTGAGAGGCTTAAAGAAGGAGGAGAAGACGTCAGGGAAAGGAGACAACGCGAAGAGGGATAAGGACGCGGATGGAGATCGATTCGGGGGAAAGTGCGTCTGCTTGCCGGTGTACTACAGAGAAAAAAAACCTTACGGAAGTGATGAATTGCATTTCTTTGGCCAGATGTTTTCCATCGCGCCTGCACACAAAACGGAATCCACCGCAAACCTAAAAAGAGCCCCTGTTTCACGTTAAATAGGCACAGGATCTTTCTGCGTAAGGGATGAAGAGCAAAAACGTGGCAATGCTGAGGCGGTGATACTTTCAAAAAACACTCCGGGCGTCGCTTGAATGACGGCGGGACTAGTGGAAGGAAAGTGGTTTCTTTAATTGCCTTCTTTTATGTTTCCGCACATGAGCACACGCGCATACAGACATTTATGGAACGCGTTGCTTGGTGGGACAAAAAGAGCCAACCGCAACCGCAACAAATAGAAGAATGCCGAACCCACTCGACTCTCCGCAACCAACACACGAAAGAAAGCTGCACAGCTGCGAGAAGAGAGAGGGTCGGAAGAGGCGAAGGGGAGGAGGCGTTGCGCGGTGGTGGGACGTGGTCCCAACGACGACGCATCACTCCCCCTTCACCCGACCACCCCTCACGATTACTAGTTTCTTTCTCCCCTCATCTGTCTCCCACATGGCGTTCGAACTACACAGAGACATTTCAATAAGCCGTGTTTTCTATGCTTGTTCCTTTTTAGGAACCGCGAAGCGCACGTAGAAGTGCGAAGGCATCCGCGGCGCTCTCAATAGAGGATGTGCTGCCCCTAGCTCGCTTACTCATCTTCGGCACGCTCACGCTTCACTTGAGAAGAAGTGGGGGATGACGCAGCGTGCACGACCGCGGTGGCAAAGGCTGCTTCTGCGGTGGCATGCTCCTCCACGCAGAGCTCCACCTCATCGCCGATAATCAGCACATCTCCAGTGTGCACTTGCCGCGGCTCACCTAGCACCCAACCTTTCCCGGCAATACGCACGCCGTTCCTGCCGTAGTTCACCACCCACAGCGTGTAGTGGTCCGGCGTCTTCGTGTGGACAACGGCAAAGTCGCGTTCGGGTGTGGTAACTCCATCCTCTGAAGGCGCCTCTGCGTCTGTATTGTTCTTACCATTATTCAGCACCCCTTCTCCGCTGGGAGACATTTCTGCCCGGTGGTTATACACAGGTCGCAGCACAAAAGCCACGTGGAGCTTCGACAACACGTCCGGGCAAGACGTGTAGGCGCGGAGGCCCACATCAATGGGCACCACGGCCGCAGCCGCGACAGCGGCACACGGTTGCCTGCCCTCATCGCGGCCGACGTAGGTGACGTGCTGTTTCAGCGGTACTCGCTGCGGCGCGGTGTGAACGCTCGCGCTCCGTGCAGACAGCATCACCGAGTAGAAACGCGCGTTGTGAGCGGTGCGAACGCTTCCAAAAAACAGAGATGCTCTTTCTGCCGTTGCAACACCGGCACCCCAGCCCAAGTCCTCCACCGGGTCTAACAAAGCACCAGGATTTTTGTTATTGTCGGCAAACGGGCTGGTGACGTTCACTGTCCCTGGCGGCACAACGAAGTCCGTCTGCTGCCCCTGTGAGGTGAGGGTGCGCCAAGGACGTTGATATAGCTCTGCCAGGGTGCGCAGCAGGTCCACACGATCTTCCACGTTTTTCTCACAAGCGGAGATAAACTGCTGCCCTCTGCCGGCGTCACGGGCGAGCTCGGCATTGGTGGCCCACGGGTGTGGGGACGGCAGCCACGCGGTAGTGTCGCCACCACCCTCCACAGTCGCGCGGGTACGCTTGCGCGACAACACCGAAGGCAGCGTTGACGACGAAGATGACGCAGATGTTGCATTGATATCGTTCAACAATTCGCTATCAGCACTGTGTCCTGGGGAGGCTTGAGTGCCGGCGCCACCACCGTTGATTTCGCACAGCTTCTGCCAGGCGAGGAGGTTGATGAAATGGTTGGACATGATCGCCGCCCCCTCCTCGTCGCTCAGGCCCATGCGGGTCTGCAGCGTGGCAAGCTGTGTAATTATCCCGGCGGATGAAAACGAGCCTGCCTTCAACGCACTCGAGTCCACCCCTGCGGCGAGAAGGCGGTTCTCGGCTACCATGGACGTTAGCGTCACTACCGCCTGCGGAGGTCGAGCGGAGGAGGCGGTCCTTGCTTGATCGCCACTCGTCTGTGCGGACAACACTCCGGTGAAAGCAGCAGCAGCACCGGCTGCCATCAGCTGCGATGCGTCAGCCACCCGCCATGACGAGGCGCTGATGTCCACCGCATCCGCTACGGCATCCCATACGGGAAGTGGAGGTGTGCCTTGCGGCACCTGCGGCAGCAGCTCCGGAAAGAGGTACAGCGGTGGCTCGTAGGTAGTGGAGTGCGTCAGCTTCAGCACACACTCCCCTAGCACAGCAGCAATAGGCGCAGTGCTTTCTTCTGTCATCGCCGCCGACGAAGTCTCCTTATCCGCCATTCCCCCACGCAAGTGTGTGTGTGTGTGTGTGTGTGTGTGTGTGGGAGGGAGGGAGAAAAGAGAGAGAAGACAGAGTTCCCCCAGCTGAAGAGACGTTCTAGCTCTGCTCAAGAGAAGAAAAGGAAGGAGATGCGGAGGTGTGGTGTGTTGGGCAATGCAGCCAATGCGAGAAAAGAAGCGGAGGTGTCATTGAAGGTTTTTTGGTGCTGCTGAGCTGCAGATGCCGCCATTTACAACGGTGCGATGCACCGTTCTGTGCCTCTTACCCTCCCTTGCGGTGCTGTTTTTCTTTTTTTTACAGGTGGTGCAAAACCCAACCCGCTTAGAAGCACCCTACTTGTGTCTTTACGCACACGCTGTGTCGTGACCTTGCAGTCGTTCAAGAAAAAAAAAAAGAAACTGCGGTTTTCTTTGCAGGTCGGGAAGTACTTGGGTAGTTGGCCCCTCCTTGGTCTGGACCATGATCTGGTTCAAGTGACTGCTTTCACACGCTTCCTATTACCTTTTTTTTTTTTGATTGCAATAAACCAAAATCTAAACACATACATACCCACACTAAAGGACACAGGGAACCACATTGTTGATTAGAAAAAAACACAAGAATTACCACCTGTACCGCCACAAAAAAAGACAAACAGAAAAGCCCATTTCCACCAAGGACAGGTACCAAAGCCTCACATGGAGAGGGAAAAAGAGACGAGTTCAACCGCCTGTGCCACTAATGAAACGCAAGAATAAAGGCGGGAAAACACATACATACACACAAAAAGAAGACAGCGTTGTTCAGCCGTTCAGCAATTCGTCCGCGCCAGTGCACGGGTGGCCCGAGTATTTCCCGGGGACTGCAGTCACGTCTTCTCCCATCATCTCCTGCGCATCTTCATAACCCTTAAAAACAAAACAAAAAACACCTCGTAAAACACGTCAATTCAATGGTGAAAAAAAAAATGATCACTACGAAACGAAACCTTCCATTACGCAAGCTACCAGAGGATATCGACGCCACTCCTCCACGGTGTCTTCTTTCTTCTCAACCAAAGCACACACACACACATAAAGCGCGTTGCTGCCCTCTGCTCTTCATCGCCGTATTAGCTTCACCCCGCCCACCCACCTTTTTTCATGAGTTTACCGCAGGTTCGCAAGATCGTCAGCCTCGTCGTCACCGCCGCCAAAGTCCGCGAACGGGTTGTACGTCATGGTGACGGACTGTGGAGCATCGTTGACTGGCTTCTCAGCTTCAGTCGGCGACGCAGCAGCTTCTGAAGGTGGAGCAGCAACCGCACTACACTCGCTCCACCTCGGCTCGCTTTCGCTAATCGGAGCCGCCGCGTTGCCGGACGACTGCTGCGTCGGCTGCGGTTGCGGTGCCCCTTGCACCGCGCCGCCTTTGTAGTTGAGATGATGCGCACTGCCAGAAAGCGCAGACATGGGGTACTTGTGTGGCATCGGGGGCGGGGGAGGGAGGGTGGTGTCCGCGCGGCTGCGGTCGCTCTTCACCGATAGTGACCCCGACATCTCCTGTTGCTCGTGGAGAGATGGAGCAGGCACTGGGAGGGCGGTAATCGAGGCCTTGGGGCAAGGGTAGTGACCTTCCAACGCCTTGTCAGACGTCGTGCTGGCCGTCAACACGGCGCCAATGCGGTCGCTGTTTGTGGCAGCGGAGTTGGACAGAAACGGATTCAGGGCTAAAGTGTTCTTTGGTGCGTCTTCACCGGTGTGCTGGGGTGGTGGTGGCTGGTGGTACGCCTCAAGAGCTGGTGCAGGCACGGGCTCATCATCATAGCTTTGGGGGCTCTCCATAGCGAACGCGTTCGCAGCGAGTCCGGCCGCGACGTCCCCAACGCCACCGAAGACGTCATCAGCAGACGGTAGTGGCGGTGCCTCGCAGGGCGCTTCGTTTTGTTCCACGTGGAGAGCTTGCGGTGCCAACACCGCGTACGGCTCCCTATAGACAAACTCCTCTGACGCTGGGGCAGCATCGAGCTGTGCTCCGGTTGCCCGCACCGTGTCTAGCTGCGGACGCGGCATGGGTGTAGACTGGGAAGGAAGCCCAGATGGCTGCAGTACTTCGTAGCCAACGTCGCTGACAGCCTTTCCCTTTCCATCAGGCTGCACCAGCGCTGAAGGCACTCTAAAGGGTTCCATCGGCATCTGTGCAGAAGGTGGAGAGGGCGTATCTGCTTGGTAGGCTGGTGGCGAGTCCTGTGTGGCCCACGTCAGCCCAGTGCCAGCCGCGGCGGGCATAGGCGGCGGCGGCGCGGCGAGCAGTGCTGCCTGTTGTTTCGCTGCTCCGCTATTAAAGAAGGCTTCCGCCGGGTTTGCGTACCGCGGCCCGTGACGACTCCCCGGGTGCAGTACGGATTGACGTCCCTGCATCGGATTCGGTAGTCCACCGTGCCTGTGGGGGTGCGGCGGCGCCGAGGGCGGCGGGGGCGGCGCAAACGGCTGCTGAGTAGGAGTTACAACAGCGTGCTGTGACGACGCGGACTGGCTGGGGGTGCGGAATTCACCCGTGTACTCTAGGTGTTGCACGTTGTTGTCGTGGCTGATGTGTGCGTGGCGTGCGTGGTGGTGGTGGGAGGCCGGCAACGGCGGAGTTGGCTGGCTGGCCGTGGGATCAATGAATACGTCGGTGGCCTCCGCGTAGGCCGTCGACGACGCCGTCCGCGCAATTTCAGCGAGCTGAGTCGACGGTGACTCCACAGTGCGGCCTCGCTGTCCAGCCATTTCCACAGGCAGCGAACTCTCCAATGTCTGCATGGAATCCACAGCGGCATACGGTTCTGCCCTCATTACCTCCGCTTCCGTCGGTGGACGGATTTTATGGTGGGGCACGGTCACCCCACCCGGAGCGTGAACCACAGCAGTGCATGGCAGATTAAGGGACGGAGGTGGCGCCCCCTCGGCCACCGTTTCAGCGGTGCGCGATGCAGCGGCGTCTTCGCGTTCCCGATCCACGCTGGGACTCGCAGATGGCCAGTCAGCCACCTGCCGCGCAGGCGTGGGGGCCGTAGAAGAGAAGGCCTTCACAGACACACACTCCTCGTTCAGCTCCGCCACCATCAGCAATAGCTCCTGGTAATCTGCCGTGAGGTGCTGTAGAGCGTGCTGCAGTCGTCCTGTTTCCTGCTGTGCCCCGGCCAGCTGGTGCTGTAATGCGTTGCGCTCAGCCTCCATCTTAGCCAGCAGCTCTGGCGGCGGGCCTTGAGGTGTTGGTGGTGAAGCCTGTCGCTGTTGCTGCTGCTGAGCAGCTGCGGCAACCGCTGCAGCACGCTGGTCATTCGCCGCCGCGGCCGCATTTGTCGCGGAGCGCAGCTGCTCCTCCATCATGCTGAGCGACTGCACCAGCTGCTGGTGTTCTTCATCCTTCGAGCTCAGCGCCTCCTCGAGCAGGCGAACGTTCTCGCGCAGCCCCTCCACCATGTCCGCGGAGACAGTGGACGCATGGGCGGCGGCGGCCATCTCGCGATGGTGCGTGATTTCAGCTTCCGCCGCAGCGAGGGCTGCGGCACGGTCTGCCTCTTCCTTCTGCAATGTCAGACAGCGAGCTTCGCTTTGCTCTGCCCGACTGCGCCACTCGTCCATCGCGTGCATGAGGCTCGCCCGCTCACTTCGTGCTGCGTGGAGCTGTGCCTGTAGCGACTCGATAAGCGCTGATGCCTCCCCGTCGGGCCTGACGTGCATGGCAGACACATCGTCCACAGCCCTAGTTGTCAGAGAAGCTAGTGGTGCAGCTTGCGACAATACAGCACTGCCAGATGGTAGAATGTTTGTCGATGGTGCGAAGACAGTAGGCGAGGTAGACAGGACGGTGTGCTGCTGCTGTGCAGTCTCCTGCAGTGAAAGCTGCTGTCCTTCATTCGATGAGCCGTGCTGCGACAGATGTAGTGATACAGATGATGATGGTGCGGTGGGGGGAAGAGGTTGCGCCACCCCTCGTGGAGGAGCCAGGTGGTTCAGTGGGGGCAGGGAGAGGGAAACGGACGGCTTCGGCGAGGCACCCGCTACGGTGCTCAGCAATTGCTTGAACTCCTGGACCAGTTGCTCCACCTGTGACACAAACGGCTTGTCATACGGGGTCGGCGACTGCGTACGGAGGCCGCTTGCCACCGGGTGCTGCCAGGCCGGTGTGCTCGCTTGCGCATCAAACAGGATGGTGTCCAAGGCTGCCCCACCACCTACGGTCTGCAGGAAGCGTTGCACGAGGGCGGTGCCAGCGGCTGCGGTGGCGCTTTCCTTAAGATGCGGCGTCGACTTACCAGACGCAGCAGCCGCGGCCGCGCGCACAACCACGCAACCACGTGCGATGAGCATGGCAGACCACAAACGCAGGTGCGCCGCTCCGTCACGCCGGGCCTGGTACAGCAGCGTGTCCCCCCACGAAATCTCTTGCACCAGCGCCGCCGCCGCCCACGGGCACGCGCCGGTCCACGCCAGCAGCGCCGCCACGTACGCGCCAAGGGCAGACGTGTTCAGCTGCTGGCTCGCCGCCCCGCCGCTGATCGCGAAGAGAAGGAACGAGACGTAATAGTTGAAGAAGGACGGTGAGAGGTGCGAGGACAGTACCCACCCTGGCTGCGCCTTGACGAGACGATCCAACTTCCCTTGCTGCAGCTCGACGGGGACGGCGACACGCACCAGCGACTCTGAGAGCCGCGCCGCGACAGGAATGCTGATGAGGGTGCGAAAAACCTGGGCTGTGTAGTACTTTTCCACAGCGGAAGCCGTGGGGGAGAGGAGAATGCGCGCCAACGCCGACCCACAGTGCGGGTCCATAATCGAGTTCCTGTCGCTACTGTTGTTGCTGTTACTGCTGCTCACAAGCGGTGCGGCGGGACCGCTGGTGGTCGAGGCAGTGCCGCTGTCTCCCACCAAACCACCAAGGAAAGCACTGACGGCACGCTCTTGGCACGCGGGCACGCTCAGGACAGACAGGAAGAGCTGCACGCCGGCGTTGACGAGGGTCGTGTCTGTGGTTTCGCACACGTAGGAGAGCAGCGCACGGGGGGCTGGCCATACGCGGACGGTGAAGGGCAGCGTGGCTCGCACCAATGTCAGCATCGGCGGCGCGCCCAGCCACTCCTCCATCGCCCGCTTCGAGCGGTCCAGCAGCAGCGCCAGCACTCGCACTGCCTCAATGCGTGTCGCATCGTCGATTGTCAAACCACAAAACGCAAGGCGCGTCAGCGGGTTCAGCAAACCGCACCGCAGCAGCGCGTCTTGGGTGGCGTGGAAATCGTCGTCGGAGTCCTCGCTGCCGCGCAACACAGACGCAAGAATGGAGACGGACATCAGAACGTTCAGCATCACATCAGAGTGCTTGAGGCGCTCGAGCAACCCTTCCAGCTTGTCGGCTTGCACCGTGGGCAGCGGCCAGTGCGTCGGTGATGAGGAGGCGTTACCACGACGCTGCTCTGCCACCGTGCACGCCGACAGTTCTGTCGGAATGGAATCAAAGAGCGCTGCCAGACGAGACGCGCAGCCCATCTCACGGAAGAACTTCTGCGTCGCCTTGTTGGAACGCAGGATGTTCTGCACCACCGTGAGGCTGTCGCGCACCACCGCACCGCCGCCGAGCACACCACCCTCGCGCTGTACGAGGTCGAACAACGAATCAAAGGCGTTGTCAAAGGCAAGCAGCGTCTGCAGCTCACGGTCCGCCAGTGTTAAGGAGGTGAGAAGGTGCAGGGCCTCGTTGCGCAGCGCGTTGTCGTGCTCTGTCTCGTTCAGGGCGTCCAGGAGAACACCCACGCCGCGAGCTGCCAGTAAGGCCTGATTCACTCTCGACGGCTCGTACTCTTCCAGCCGTTGCAGCAGCACAGCGGCGAAGTAGCGACTCCAAAAAGGCGCCGTCGTGTTCATCGCCTCCAACAGGAGCGGCACCACCTCCACCAGTGTCTGCAGCAGCTCGTCACGCGTGTGGCGTTTGTCTGCCATGGTCACCTCAACGGTGCGCCGGTTCAACTCCAGCTGACTTGGGTAGGCGTCGATGTTGGTGGCTGTGGCCAGCAAACGCAGTGTCGGCTCGGTGATGGATTCATCCTCGCCGTAGCTCGTCAGCAGCGCGGTGACCGACCGCAGCGAGGTTTCATCCAGGGCGTAGGGCAGGTCAGGGCAGCGCAGAAGATCGCGTAGGGCGTCGCGAATGTCCTGCGCCACCGTGCAGCCCTCAATGCGGAGGAGCAGCGTGCGAGTTGGCGTACTGGGCCGCGGCGAGCTCGATGCCTGCGCCATCGTTGACGCTGAAGACGGCTTCGATGCTGTCAGGGAAGAAGCTGCGGCTGCGGTCGTCGCAGATTTTGTGGCTGCCACCGCATTCATTGAATTCGCGGCCTCCGAGTCCACTGCAATGCAACCCTTGGCGGATGCAGCCCCCAATGCTGCGGCATCTGCTGAGGCACGCAGACGGTTGTCGACGGACGGACCCGGTGAGTTGCTGATGCCGTTGGTGGCGGCAGGAGAAGGCGAGCTGCCCGCTTTCACCGCCGTCTCGCCGTTGGGGCCACCCTCACCCTCCACCTTTCGCTTGGACGCGTCAGGGTGAACCACCCTCTGGCCCAAGACGAGTTTGAAGAGAGCGCTCATCCTTTCCTCTCTGCTTATGGGGTGTTGTTGCGGGGTGTGTGTGCAGTTTCTTGCCTCACTCTTTCTCTCACACGTCGAGGGATGCTACGACCACAACAGAGGATACTCTCTCTCTTCTTTTCTGGGAAGAGGAGGGTTGCTTTAATTGCTTCCGTTTCCGGTATCGCGCACAGCAAAGAACAGACCCTGTAAAAACCCGAATGTTGTGTTGATTGCCGTCACGGAGCTGTTGCGTGATGCAGACACGCACGCACACGGGCACTGAGAAGCGTCCCGCCCGTGACACCACAAGGACGTTTTGAGACCGCAATGGCAACGGTACTAACCTAAATGATCCCGGGTGCGAGCTTCGGAACCTGACTCGGTCGTTGCTGTTCTTTATACTATATTTATATGGCTGCAGCCGATGCTATTTTTGTAATGGCCACACCGCAGCGCCGAGCGCGAAGAGGGGAACAGAAAGGGAATGTGAGAAAGGAGCACAGAAAGAAGGGAACGTAGTTTCTTTTTTTGCCCTCGATGAAATGCAGTCCACGTTGGTGAAAAGTGCGTTGTAAAAAACCCCAACTGACAGATCGAAAAGCGCTGCCGTCACAAGCGAGTGAGTATCGAAAGCACATACATATACACTTGTCTTCGCTATGTAGACATCAAAAGAGACCAGCTGGAAAACTCGGTGGTGAAACAAACACGGCGTCGCTGCTCGCATTTACGTTCTTGTGTAGGAGAAGTCAAGCAGTTTTACGAAAAGTAAGCTACGCAGCTGCCGCACGCGTTTTTGCGAAGCTCATCCCTTCGCGTGTCGACGAAGAGGAGGTCCGCACCTTTGTTGTTATACGTGCCTGCTTGAAGAAGCTCTTGTTTGTTGTTACACACACCCGCTTACCCACCCTGCGGATGCCCCCATCACCCGCATTCACAGCACTCAGATAAAAAAAAAGAACCACATCTCACACGCTTGGGCACACGGTGAGTAACGGAGCTGATGTACGTGGCGGTTTTAAGACGCTTAGCTGAACGGAACTCAGTGGTTTAGAACACACTGCTCCTCCATTATACCTCTTACTCGAAAACCAAAAGCGAACAAGGAAAAAAAAAGGCAGAAGCAAGACGAGAGGTACCTGCCAACAACAATACCAACACACCCACATCCTTTCAGCACTCAAGAATAAAAAAAAGGAGGCGGATCGCAAGTCGAAAAGAACACAGAGAGCTCACATTAACAACCACAAAGTAGCAAGAAAACACAATTCAGCAGTGCAGTGCAAAAAAAAAAAAAGCACAAGGAAGATCTGTTCCTCGCTTCTCGTTTTTTTGTCTTAAAAGCTCGTTTCAGGCATGATGCCGAATTCCTCCCGCTTCAGGCGCACCTCTCCCTTAGGCTTCAGTACCTTGCGTTTGTTATACGTGTGGCGCATGCGTGCCGGCACGAGGTTGCGCTCCTCCAGCGACTTCATGCGGTCCAAGGCCGGGTGGACGTAGCCGCCGTTCAAGTGACGGAGGGAGCCGACAAGCTTGTCACTTGGTGCGACATCGATGACAAGCGGGGTGTGATAGTGACGCCCGTAGTGCTTGATGGCGAGATTTTCCTTCTTGGCCTCGCGGCGCTTCAGGCGGGCGGCCTCGCGCTTCTCCAGTTTTTTGGCGTGGGTAGCGAGCAGCTCATCCAGCTCCTCCGTCTCCTTCACCACGATGTCGCGCTGGGGGTGGCGACGGTGCACCAAGGCCCGCCGTGCTTCCTGCGCACTTTCCTTCTTGGTTGACTTCTTCTTCTTGTTCTGCTTTTTCTTTTTGTTCTTCACGTCTGCCGTCGCAGCCTTCTTCGACGGCTTCGGCGCCGACTCTTTCACCTCCTCTTCCCACGTCTTGTCAGCCGAGAAGTTTCCCTCGTACTTCTTATCGCGACCCAGCATCATCATCTTGACAAACTTCTCATCCTTCTTCTTCTTGCGGTCGAGCTGCCGCACGGCCTTGCCAAGCGCCTGCTGGTGGTCCTCGTCTACAGGGTTGTAGCTCTGCCCAGCCAGTGGGGTGGCGACGGCGTCGCGGTTGTTGGGTCGGATCGGAGCGTACTTGCGACGACGCGGTGCGGCTAACTTTGAGGGCAGGATGTCCGGCGTGACTTTCCAACCCTTTGCAACGCCGACAGGCTGTGGACGGCTGACCGCCTTTGCGCCCTGCTCGTCGCTCCAGAGATTGCGTGATCGACTAATACGGCCCATGTCGCCCTCCTTTTGCGCGCGTGTGTATGTTATTGATGACCTGCGGCCTCTGCCGTAAAAATGAGTCTTTGCTCCTGCCTCTGACTCCTTCGTTCTCTCTCCCTCTCTCCCGCAAGTTCACTCTGCCTTCTTCTTTCCTTTGGAGAAAACAAAGGAAGGGGCAGAAGGGTGGGGGAGTAGCACGAGGAGGAATGCGGTGCAACGGCAGGAGTGCGGGGATACGACTTGTCACAAGACGCAGAAAAAACAGAACTCAGAAAGGAATGAAGACAACGAAGAGGAAGTTAAAAGTCAATGCAGTTGCAACCACGTACGGTACAGAAGCAGTCAGTAACCCCGTTGGACGTTTTTTTCTCTTGTATTTGTCACGGTAGCTGCAAGGTCATCAGCACCCGCATACGTGAGCGAAGGAAGCAAACAAAGTACCACACTGACGTTTATTTATGCTCTTCTCTTCTTGGTTGCGGTGCTCGCCTTAGCCGCCACCAGTCCCGCATTCCACAGCCCACAGATGTAACGCTCTCTTTCGTTTCTTGTTTATCCTGCGAAGAGCTTTTCTTCTTTTCTTTCTTTAGTCGTTAGCGAGAGGCATTAATTAGACGAAGAACCGTGAACACACACGCATTCACAGAGGCGTCGTCGCCACAACTCCCTTCGACTCTTCGAAAGCCCTCAAAAATTCTTGATGGAGCGTTGATGCTTCTTTGCCTCAAAGAGCATCTTGTTGGGTCGGCTGCGCTTCAGGAAGTTCTCCGCATTACGCGTCCACTTCTTGCTCACCTGAAATTGGTAAAAGTCAGAGTAGGTGCGGTTGCGTTTCCGGCGGCTGCGGCGGACGGGCCTGTCAGATGTCTCAGCCACACCGTCACCACCGAAGGTGGACACCAGCGACTGAGGATCGATCAGCGCCTCGGGATCCTCGACGCCCTCACGGGCCTTCTGCGCTAACAGCAACTCCCTCACCACGTGCTTCACGTTCTTTGGCACTACGTAGCGGAAGCCGTCCTTGTCACCGCCACGACGGTTCACCGCACGCAGGTGATTGATGTGCTCCTTGGCGACGCGATTCAGCGCCTGCTCCCGCTTGCCGAGGTCCTTGAAGAAGTGGTGCGCGTTCTGCAGCAGCTGATCCGCCGAGACGACCTCGGCGTGTTTCGTCTCTGCGTACTCGTCGAGAAAATCGATGTTGGGGTAAAGTGAAGGGTCGTGACGAATAAGAGTGGCGGCGTCCCCAGCTGCGCCGGCGCCGTCTCCACCGAGCAGATCGTCTCCGCGGATGGCCTTGGCGAGCAACGCACGGTCGCGCTCGGCAGGTGTCAAAGGCAGCGGCGGTGGTGTGGCGGGTGTGGCTTCCACAGTTATCTTACTCTTGCGCTGGGGGGCCTCCGACGAGCTCGACGACAGTCCCACGCTGCCACTCGCACTCGCCCGCAGCACCTCGGTGGCTGACTTTTTCTGTTTATCGACACACTTAGCCGCAGTTTTCTTCACCTTTGTCTTCGTCTTCTTGTTGTTTGCCGCGACCAGCTCACGCGCCTTCTTCTTCTTCAGCGTCTCCTTACCGGTCTCCGCATTCGCCACCTTCAGCTTCGGTGCGCGTGTTTTTT
This sequence comes from Crithidia bombi, assembly GCA_900240985.1. NCBI lineage: Eukaryota > Euglenozoa > Kinetoplastea > Trypanosomatida > Trypanosomatidae > Crithidia > Crithidia bombi. Next base: position 409,407 of record OESO01000194.1, on the reverse strand, counting down.
TTGCAGCTTTGGTTTTCTTTATAGCAACGGCGCCGTCCTTCTTTGCGGCAGCCACTTTCTTTGACTTCAGCAACTTCTCCGCCTGACTACCGTCTTTCCTGCTCAAAGACCGCTTCTTGCCGCTGACTAGCTCCATCTCCTTTTCACGAGCCTCGACACGCTTCTTGTACTTGTACGCCTGCCGCTTCTTAAACTGCTCGTTGAAGCCCATCTTGGGAAGCAGCTCCCGCAGCTCATCCTCTCCGGCCATCGCTGCACACAAACAACAAAAGTGCTCAAAATTCAATCACTGATATGCAGCAGCAGCAGCAGCAGTACTTCGCCACCTACCAGAAGAGGTGGGGGCGGGGAGAGAGGGGAGGAGAATGGAACGATGCCTTTGGTTTCCCCCGAGGTGTGGATGCCGTGAAGCCACACAGCACCGTAACAACAAAAAAGAGAGGCTTCAGGTTTCAGACGTAGATCGCTCAGTTTAAAGGGCAGAGGAGGGTGAAAGGAAAGAGAGGAGCGGAGTTTTAAAAGGACAACCGCAAGAGAAAAAAAGGACGCTTAAGTGCCTAACATTCGGCGCATTACAAGCATGGTGTCTCGCGCAAAGCTCACCAGCCGCAAAATAGTGAGACGGGCAGTTGATATCGTACAATACTCCTTTCGGTGATGCGTGGGAGGAATTCATGTTCCGTCGTCGCATTTTACAACACTGAGAAAGAAAGCTGTACACAGACAAGCACTTACGCCTCCTGATGAAGGAAGCACGACGTCCAAAATGATTGACTCGATACCACAGTCGTAACAGCATTGTCTTGGAAGTATCCACATCGCACTCCTGTGAGCCTCTCTGTGCATCGTTCTTTGTGTACGTCTGTTTACTGCTCCCGGAAACAGCACAAAAAAGGGAGAAAAAGAGAGAATGATCGCAGAGAAGCGTCGACTTCCTCCCTTCATATTCGATTTACTTCTTGAACCGGGTTTTTTTTTGTGGGGCATTGCGCCTCTAATAATAGCACAATAGACGAGTAGGTCCAGCACACAAATTCATACTTCCCCCCCCCACACACACACACATGCACACGAACACGGCCACACCAAAAAAGACCACCAACGGAAACCAAAAAGCAGCTGGCAGATCATCACTATTCTATTTCCTGATTCGCTTGTTTGTGTGGACTCCTTGCTTTTCACCGGGTAGAAAGCTGCTTAGAAAGGACGTGAACGGAGGACAGAGAATAGCGAGCTAGTTGTCACGCGAAAAAAAAGGGGGAGAGAACGCAGCATACTCCGAAAAGAAAGAAGCAACAAAAGCCATTTCAGGTTATCTCCTTCGGCGACCACTCCCTACCGCGCATGACGCTCCACCACAGGCTTTTTAGGTCCCAACCTAAAAATCTCAAGGATATGTACTTAGTTGCCGTGAAGAAACTAGGGAAGAAGTGGATACCGAGCGTTAGGCCCAACGCGGCAAGATCAGAAAACAGAGAATTTATATAGAGAGAAATGGAGAGTTCAGATCAAGAAGACGGCGGTGAGGCGGACTCATGCAAAAAAAAAAAAACGCAGAGAAAAGATGAACTCAACCAAAAGAAAAAAAAACGAAGAGCTACGGCATCACACTCCAGCGAGGGGGAGGGGGAGGGGAGGAGGAAATTACTAATAACAACCGCAAGCAAGAAAAGGAAAAGAAGACCTAATAAAAAGAGCATTAAAAAGGTAGAAGAGTAAAAAGCAGAAAGGCATTCGTTAGGAAATGTACGCACGTAACGGAGAAACGACGGGGTGAAGCAACAACCCAAGAAAACAAAAGAGACAAACAGCGATAAGCGCAGCAAAGACGCCAAAAAAAAAAGCAATAAAAACAGTGTACCAGTGGTGGCAGAAGAGGAAATGACACACAAAAGCCACACAATAACAACCCATACGAAAACACGAGCGAATACAGGCGACGGTGATTCGGAAAAGCAGTACTTCAGAACGACGGAGAGAAGTAGGGGGAAGGGTCGAAAACGACGCACACACGCACGCACTGTGCATCCCAAGCCCACGTTTCTGCTCTCTACTCCACACACGTGCCTCGCCTCAGCTCCCCTCGCTGTGGTTGCTGCTGGTTTAATGTTGTTTTTTGTGGGGGTTGTTTTGAGCGTTACGAAAGTTCAAAGGTTCCACCGGTCTGCGTGATGCTCTGCAGCAGCTTCTTGTACAGCAGGTCCTCAGTAGGATACGGGGGCAGCTTCAGATAGCGGAAGCATGTGTTGACAGACGGCAGTGCCCACTCCGATTCGGGCACCTCCAAATACGCTTCCCCAATGACACCCGCGGCCTCCTCCGATACGGCGGGGCCGTTGGACAGCAGATCAGGCCGGGGGGTTTCCACAATCGCCGTGGAGGAATCCTCCGGGTCAGACAGCGCGGGCAGCGGCCGGCCCTCCTCATCCTCCTCGCCATCCAGCTCAAGAGGGCCGCCGTGCTCGGTGGTTGGACGTGTTTCGCCCGATGTCTCCGCACGCACAGCCGCGTTCCGAGCCTCTGCGAATGCGTTGGAGCGCTTCACCACCGTAATTGCCCCAAGGGCACGAATGCCGCCGACCGGGAGACGCGGGCACCCGGTGCAGAAGAGAAGAAAATCGCGCTGCTCGCGTGGGGTAAAGCGGGCACCGAGGACCTTCGCGAGCAACTCCAGCTGGGGAGAGTCGTTTTGGTAGCCGTGGTCGCCGACGAGAACGGAGCGAATTTCCTCCGTCGTCCACAGCGGCTCGTTGGGATACTTGTCCTCGCCACACAGCACCCCTATGAGCTCCTCGACATCCATCACCTGTAACGCCTCGTAGGGCACCACATCGCGGCATCCCATCGTCAAAAAGTACAGTGGCACGGCGACTGACTCGTAAAGCAGCGCACCTACGACTCGGCGTTGATACTGCCGCAGGTTCTTCTTTGTCACCAGCACGTTCACCCCACCGGGCACCAACTCAAACGAGTCATCACCCGGGAGGGTAAAAGGGAGCTCCAGCGCCTCCAACGTCGCGCTGTCCATCTTGCTTAGGGCGGCCAGGCTCTGCGAGACACTCTGATCCACCCAGCCTGCGGCACTCATCGGCAGCTCAAAGACGTCGATTGGGAACTCCGGTGGCGGGTCGATGCGGGTGGCGTCGGACAGCACACACTGGTACGCTGGGAAGTGGTGGCGGATGAAGTACGCGAGGGCGGGCGACAAGGGGAGTGGAAACACCTGCTCATCCAGGAAAGCCCGCCCCAGCGCAGCGCCGACGACGTAGTAAGCCCGCACGCGCTCCCGCTGCTCCACCACAAAGTCGCGCATGAGGCCAACGTTGCTGTCCACCAGCAGCGCGGCTTTGTTCACGTCGTAGTGCAACGCATTTGCTTTTCGAGTGCTCACACTGGAACTTCCTCTGTTCGCCACCGCACTTGAGGAGCCGTCCGCAGCACGAGTTGGTATGGGATTGAGTTCACCGACGTTCTGGCTGTCCAGCATGCTCGTCGACAACTCCTCGCGCGCGCCAGGGCCGTGAATACGCCGCATCAGCGGGGTGCATGGCATGCTCTCCACATCGTCCGTGTAGCGCGCCACGCCGTTGAGGTGGCGGGGGTAGAAACCTTCGCTGGGTGGCATTGAGTAGGTGCTGTCTTCTGCAGCGGGAACGCCACCACCACCAATCAGCGTTGCGAAGGACGTCGAGGCGGAAACCTTCACTGTCGTGGGGACGTGGTGCACCACCTGGGGGGGATGCAGCGTCACCACAGATGACAAGGACATGCCACCGCCACCACCGTTGCCGCTGCCGGAGATGCCGTTGTGGGTGGTCATGGAGCGGTTTGTCACCGAGGAGGGGCGGGAATTGCCGTTGCGCGGAGGAGAGCTGGCGGGTGTGACGGAGCTGCGCCGCGTGGGAAGGGATGTGGGAGGCGGGCCCGTCGTCAACGAGCTGCTGAGCTGCTCCGCTGCTCCGCCACCAACGCCGTTCGCACCCACGTTCACACCGCTACTCGACGGGGCCAGAGGAACCGTTGGGGGACCGATGCTGTGGTTTGCCGTCGCCAGGGCTGCCGTGTTAGTCTGTTGCCTGTCGCTGTTGATGCGCCACAACTCGGCATTCGTCTTGCTGGCTTCTGCAGCCAGCAGCGTGTAGAACTGCGCGGTGGGCCCTTGCCCAACGCCGACGTCACCCTTGAACTCAAACGAGATCGGGAAACGTGCGTCGGCGCACTTGCGCAGTATCACGTAGGCATCGCGCACGAAAGCACCCCGGTCAATCGTGTACTTGTGGTTCGACATCCGTGCCCACTCCCCAGGCAGAATGGCAACCGCGCGGTCGTTGCGCTGGTTGCGGAAGATGCGCATGTGCCGCGTGAAGGAGCGGCGGGCGCCGTAAGCGAGGAAGCGGGCGACGCGCGCGCGCACCGCAAACGGGATGAGAAAGCGTGCCTCTCGCAGCAGAAAGTTCACCCAACGCGGCAGCGCGTATTGGGGAGGCAGCATACTCACCCTCAACGCCGACGCCTCTAGCGACCGCACCACGGCAGTAGTGATGGTGCTGTTCTCGAAGACGGAGGCGTCGTCGCCGAAGATGTCGCGTGCCTCCGAGGCGTACTTCACCGGGCCGCGCACCTCCTCAAACAGGACGCGGTACAGCAGAATCAGCAGCAGCACGTCTGTCCGACTCGCCAGGTCGGGTGCCGTGAAGGCCAGCGCCGGCGGCTCCTCCGTGTGGAACTCCGCCCGCGAGTGAGCGCCGCACGAGCAGTACGTGGCAGCGTCGTTCTCGAAGTGGTGGAAGATATAAGTCTGGTCCAGGGCCACGCGGTGGCGCTCAAACTCGCGTGCCTCGGCGGACTTCTCCATCGACGTCATGACGGTCAGTCCAAACTTGTCGTCCCCCACAGGCGACGACGCCGACTTTGGTGGCGACGTGCTCATCGTCTTCAACTTCTTGAAAATAACGACGCCCGGGTTGTGCTTGCTCGCGACGGCAGCTGGATTCGACACCGTCACCTCGCCGTTCCGCTGTAGCATCAGCGGTTCCTCGCCGATGCTGTCTAGCCGCATGAGGCAGTTCTCCAGCTGCAGCAGCACGTCTTGGTCGCCGACGGCAAAGGCGCGGCGGTACAGCGTACCCAGCACTGTCTCCTGAAACGGCAGCAGGCCACACGAGGTGCGGTAGAGCAAATAGCGCTCCTCCACCCCCTCCTGTATGAGCTCCTCCGCCGCGCAGAGCTCCGCCTCTGTCGGCAACACCCTCATCACTTCCGCATCCATCGCATCGCCCTGCTCCGGTGTAATCGGCGCTCCCTCGTCGTTCAGCGCTCCACGAGTGGCGAAGCGCGATAAGTAACGGTAGGTGAGGCGCCGCAGCACCATCGGATTGTTGAGCAACCGTTCCGCCATCTCGGCCGTCACGCTGCGGTCGACTTTAGGGTCTTCAAGTGCAAGGGCCCAGCTGCACTTCTCGGTTGGACCGCTGCTGCGCTTGGTGCCTCTGTTGTTGCTGACGAGTGGAGGAGTGGCTGCCACAGTAGCCGCGTTAGTACTACTGCTCGTTGTATACCGCGAGAGGTACGTTTGCACACGGACGGTGAAGCGCTCTAGGTGGTGCAGAGAAGACTGCGAGGTGGGCGCGAGCTGCGTTCCTTTCGTTGATGTGGAGCCGGTGCGGAACCATCGCTCAAGGTCGCCGATCGACGCGCACAGGTGCACACGATTGCGCTCCATCACAGCAATGGACTTGACCAGCTCAAGGTTCCCTGTGTAGCGCGCATAACACTCCTCGCATATGTCGTAGTTGCACGTGCGGCAGTTGTAGCCGCCCGCGATGCCACGCGCACACCGGTCGCAGCGGTGCGGAGTGGGGTAGGTCTCGATAAAGTGCAGCCGGTGGCCCTCCATGCAACACTCCTTTGCGATGCGGGCGATGTTCGCCGCATTCGGCACGCCACGCAACACGTTGGTGGCCCCACCGCGATTCGACGTGAGAAAGCTCGTCGTTCTTGTCTGCTTGCCTTCCACCGCGCCCTTGCTTGATGCATGCTCGCTGCTTTGCGCCGTCGCCGAGGCGTTCGCGGTGGCGTTGGTGGGCGACAGCACGTCGCTAGCGTTGCTGGTTTTGATGGCGGCAGAGATACGTCGACCGGCGTCGCCGCACAGCATAATGAGTGGGGCGATACGGCAGAGCGCCTCATGCGCCTGCAACGGCGTCTTGCACACCACCTTGTCGAAGGTGACGACGGACTCCACCAGGGGGAGGTGGCTTTGCAATGGGATGTTAGCGACGAGGGCGGCCACGAGGCGGCGCATGCCTGTTGGGTACGTCACGGCCCATTGCATGAGACATCGCATGCGTTTCTCATCCACAAACATGGCCAGGATGTCGGCGGCGTGCATGCCACTAGCCAACATTGTTGTCCATGAGGAGGCGTTACGGTTGCTGTCGATGGGCCCTGTGTGAGAGTCCAGCTGGTTAACAGTCTCCTCGGTGAACGTCGAGGCCGAGGCGCCTGCGGCGTACACTACGTTTTCGCCCACCAGCTCCTCAAGCGTCATGTCACCAAGCAGGTAATACAGCAGCGTTGAAGCCACGCCGACATTGAAAACTTCGTACGCGGTGATGTCGGTGGCCTCGTTGAAGATGCGCAAGAGCGCCTTGATGGCGGATTCGTGTGTCCTGTCCGCTGGCCCTTTGATTCCTGGAGGAGAGGACGCAGGTGAGGTGGGCGCGACGGTTGTTGTCTGCTTGCCACAGCGGCAACAACGCAGCTCCTCCAGCGCCTTCTGCACAGCCAGCATCGTACCCGAGAGAAACACGCTGCCAAATAGGGTGTCGGACGATGCGTTTGCGTTGGTGCCGCCACCGCCCGCCTGTGCAGCTCTTCGGTCTTTAATCTTCTCTACAATTGTGCCGGCTAACGCACCGGCCTTTTCCGCCAAAGTTGCCGTGCGGGTGGGTTTGTCTTTCACCAGGAGTGTCGTCTTGGACAGGATGTCGAGCTGATCGAGCAGGCCACACCGCAGAGCGCTCTCCGTGAACTCGCACGGGTCCGCCATGGGGTGGTACAGCATCCACCCAATCATCGTCAAAACCACCGCCTTCGTCGCCTTGTCAGAGGAGATGAGGGCCTCGCGGAACATCTCGCACATCGGAAGCACTGCCTTGCCCATCAACTCCTCAAAGCGCTCCGAAGCACCGGACAGAAACATGAGCTGCAGCATAGACGCGCAGGCCGATGTGGCCACCTGCTTCGCCATCTGCCCAGATGTGCTCTTGGCAAACGAGCAAAGCGCGCTAAAGTACTGCTCAGCAATCGAGATGTGCTTCTCGGGCACCTCCTGCTGCGTGTTGAGCATCACGGACGGCGGCAAGCTCGCCGTCGTGGGGGACGCTGGCGGAGGGCTGGTGCCGGCACCGTGTTGCTGCTGCTGCTTCAACTTACTTCGCTTGCTCGCGCTGGACGCGGGTGTGTTGAGCGCCGAGGGATGATCAGGCTTCTCCGACACCGACATCGTCGTCGCCGTTGCAGTGCTGCGGCCGTTCTTCGTGGCGAAGCCCGCTGACTTCCACACGAGCGTCGTGCCGTCCACGGAGCACGGACCGGCCTCCTTCACTGCGACGATCGGCCGCAGCGACATCTCATCTGCAAAGTGGTACACAAACGGCACGTAGTGGCGCGAAATGTTGCGATGACCGCCACGCGCACCCTTCGACATCGTCATGGTACGCAAATCGGCATCGAGCTGCTTCAGGTGCACCGTGATGCGGGACTTGTGATCGAGGCGGGTCCAGCTTGTCTCGAGCGACACGCACTGCTCCTCCATGAGACGGTTGTTGTGGCGCAGCTCGTCCTCCCACATCCACTGGTGCACAGGCAACACCAGCTTCGGTTTCATGCCGAACGCATCGGACGGCACTGTGGGGCAGGCGAGCACAAAGAGCTGCAGAGCAGCGATGGAAGTGATGTGGTCCTTGTCGCGGCGCTGGGTGCTGCGGGCCGCGATGACGGCACGCGGAAACGGGTCCTCCAGCAGGGTAGTGATCTCGTCTGTGCTCTCGTCGAGAATAAGGCGGAAGAACTTGTGCGCAACAGGGAGCTGCAGGCTTTCCAGCATCATGTTGCGATGGCAGTTCGTGAGCAACGTCAGCGTTGTCTCGCACAAAAGGACACGGTCGACGCGCACGTTTGGCTCGAGCGCCACGTTCGACTCGGTCGTGACGATCAGCTGAAAAAGGATTTTCGGCAACAGCGGTGAAGCGAGCGCTCGTGCGGTGTGTGGTCGGTGGCAGATGAGAGAGCGCTCGATGAGCGTGCCGAGCGACTCGAGCGCCAGCTCCAGCAAGCCCCAGTGCTCCGGAATCGACGCCAGCGACTTGGCGTACTGCTCGACAAGCGACACCAACAGAGGCGCGATAACGTTCTCCACCTGCACTACCGTAGGGTGATCAGCGTAAGGGACGATGTCCTCAGCGGCCGCAACTGCGCCAGAGGAAGAGCTGCTCGTCCCGCGGACGCTCTTTCCACTCTCCCCACTTCGCGACGTGCCAGTTTTTTTCTTCCCTTTAAAAAAAGACAGGAAGCCGGAGGAGACTGAGCGCGTCGGCTTTTCGAGCTCCGACGGCATGACCACCTTCGAAGACATCATAAAGAGCGTCTCGAGAGCCTGCCGCGCTACCAGAGGCTGCGGGTCCGTGCATAAGGTGAGCAGGTCGCCCATCAGCGCGTACTGAATGAGCTCCCCTGTCAAGTCATCCTTGCTAATGAAGCGCATCACACGGAGGCCCTCCTCAATCATGGAGGCGTTGTTGCAGTGCTTAAAGTGCCACTCCATGCACAGCGCTCTATGGATGGCCTTGGAGGACAGCTGCATGAGGGGCTGGTGGAAGGGCTGCGCGGCATCGTATGACGAGGGAACATGCTCCATCATCAGGGACAGTGCGCGGAGGGAGATGACAAGGATGTCGCCCTCCGCATCATCGCGAATGAACGTCTCACAGACGTCAACGAGTAAGGGGATAGCGGTCTCCGACTCAAACTTGCGCAGGTAACGCTCAAAGCCCATGACAAGCGAGGTGGACATGGCGTCGATGGCGTCGTACAGTCGTGCCGCATTCATCGCCTTCAGTTCCGCCGCCACCTCCTTCACCTGTGTCTTGGGATCGTAAACACCCACCTCCATGGCTTCTACACGATAATGGAAGGAGGGGGGGGGGAACGGTACAAGAAAGGAGAAGATGCTTTCGGCGGCTAGTGCTGCGTAGCGGCGCGGGTTCCGTAGTCGAAAAGGCGAGTAGGTGCCTTTTTTTTCCCGTTTTACGAGCGGACGTCTATTCCAGCGCTTGCCTCAGTGGAAGCCGCAAAATACCCAGTAACGGGAGAACAGAAGTGCAGGTCGCCGCTGTGAACCTACGCCTATGGCCCCTTCCAATGGAACGTTCGCGTCGTTACACTCCGAAAGGATGCAGAGGGCAAGTGCACACGTCCGTATCTGAAAAGACCAATTTTGAGAAAAACAAAGCTAAAAAAAGAGCGCTGTTTGTGCGGCACCGCAAAGAAGCAGAAACCACAACTTTTGGTAAAGGGCAACTGGTGGACGTAAAAACAAGAGCGAAGACAGGGAGGGGACACACACCAAAAAAAAAATGGACACAACAAGAATAGTAGAAATTCAGTAACAGCAGCAACGGGTGTTGCGTATGCGAGAAAAGAAGACAGATAGATAGATAGATAGGTGTGTTTTTTTTATTTCTTGTTGACCTGGGTGTTTTATTTGGGGGAGGGGCTTGTTTTGTGTAAGAACGCAAAACAAGAAAAAAAAACTATATATATACGCGGCCAATCACCGGTTGAGAGAATACGCAAGCAGTTTGAGACACAACGATTGAAGCAAGGAAATAACCAAAAAAAGAGGTTTCTGCTCAAAAGCACAAGTGAATGTGAGAAGAGCAAAAGAAGAGGGCGGCTAGAAAACAAAAAAGAAACTCCGGGGAGCAGTGCAGACTGTATATGTAATGCAGCTAGCGCCAGTAATGATAATATGGATAGCAAACACGAGGTAAGCAAGGCTTTTCAGCTGTGTCTATGGTGTACGTGTGTGCTCTCTTCGCACGGTGTGTTTTTCTTCTTTTCCAGTTCTTTGATTTTACTCCGTTAATCAATTCGTTAGTATTATAGCTTGTGTGTGAGTGTGTCTGTGAGCGCGTACGCTTGCGTACGAGTGCAAGATAACAGCCTTTTTCGTCGCCAGCTTAGATCACAGTGTCAAGGAGTCGGGGAGGAGAACGAGGAAAAGAGAGAAAGAAAAGAGATTCACAATACGTATGCAAAACGGGTAAAGTGAGCGACACGGCGCCTCGGTGCGTGCGGCGACACACCACACCACAGGAGCGGAAAACAACAGCTGCAAGCAGAAAAGAAAAAACAGCTGGTGTGCACAGCAGAGCAACAAAATTATCAAATCGAAAAAAAAAACAGGGAAACCACAGGGAAGAAGAAAACTAAAGCACCAAATCGTGTCCGATGTTTCACTTCGATGAAATTAAACACTGTTTTCTTTTTCTGTTAAGAGGAAAAACCTCGTGAAGACGGTTGGGAAAACGCAACAGCTAAAGAAAAAAGAGACAAGTGAAAACATACAGGTAGCTGAAGAAAGCAGTCAGCCATTCACGCCCCCCGAAAAAGACAATGCGAGAAATGCAAAGCCACCTACCGAGCACTTGAACGGAAAAAAAAGAAGATAAAAGGTAGGCGAAATGCAAACCCGCGCGCACACGCACACTTATGTACTCACACAACCACAAACAGAAATGAAATCACACACTAGCACCCTCTCTGAATAACCCTGTTGAAAAGAAACAGAAGACAGAATAAGAACCGAGCAAGAGCAGAAAGAGAAAAAAAAGAACATTGCGGTTGTTGCCATTCAACCCAGCGTGTGGTAGTAATGTTAACAATGATACAATACCAACAACAACGAAACGTACATGTTGTTGAAACCGTGTGTACGGTGGGAGGCAAGAAAAACAAAAAAAAACAAGAGTAACACAGTGGCAGCAAAGAAAGAGATGAGTAGGTGAGAAAGAGAGAGACGCATTGAGGCAGAGACAAACGACTCAAATATCTTAAAGACTGCATGCGCTTCATCATCCCTCCAAGCGCGGTCTTTTGTTTGGTCCAGAAAACAAGAAAGAAGGCTCCACAAACCCAGCGAAGGATGCTGTTATCACGGGCACTCTCGAAGAGGCGTCTTTCACTCCGCAAGACGGAGGTGCATCAGCTCTTCTTTCGCTAACCATTGAAGGAACATGGAGAGGAGCCGCTGCGTCCATCACTCAAAGGTGCCGCTATGTGGTGGGAAAGCAACCGTCCCCCCTCCTCCAACACACACGCGTGCGAAGGTGGGCTAAGACTTTCTGCAGCGTTCAACTGTTAGTGGTTAGTGGTTAGTGGTGGTGGTGATTGGGTTCTTTTTTTCTTCTCTAGACTTGAGCACGCAGTTTTTCATATCGATTTGGAAGGCAATAAAGCCAGAGTGTGTGAAAATGGGGAGAGAAAACACATGTGTGCTGCAAGGCGAGTCGCGTCGTGAACGGCAGCAAGCAGAAAAGTAAGAACATTAACAGAAAAGACACAACACGCACAGACACACACAAAGCACTTGAAGGAGGACCTCCGCACGGAGTTTACCAGCTAGAAACCCTCCCCGAAAAACACCCACAAAAAAGGAAGGAAACACTTCGGCAAAGAAAGCAGCGGTACAACCCAAGCACCTCTCCGCCAACTCGGTTACGGAAAGAGGAGTGACACAGCAAAAACGCAAGCAGCGAAGATGTAAAAAAAAAAAGACGTACTAATAACGGTCGCACAAGGGTGAGTAAATACTCTCCAACTTCTTTCCTATTTATGCTGCTCGCTTATTTGGACGGATAAGGAAGATCATCTTGCTAGCTTGCCGGTTTACTAAGAGTAACACGGTAGCATGGAAACAAGGGCTAAAAAAAGTGATTGAATGCTGCAATAACAACAAAAAGCAAGAACAGCGAAGAACGGGAAAGAAGAGGACGCCTTCGCAATGAGGCGCACTTGTCTCGTTAATCCGCACCTTTTTTTTTCTCTTCCCCCTTATCCCTCTGGCTCTTCTGTCAGTGCGGACGGAACACCACTTCTCCCTTCACTACCTCCGCATGACTTACACAACTGTTACGGTGAGAGTACCGATACCGGTGATGCCGGCCTCCACGACATCGCCTGCCCGCACCGCACCAACGCCGGATGGGGTACCGGTAAAGAGGAGATCCCCAGGGCGGAGTGCGACTGCTTTGGAAAGGTGGGCAATCAGCTCCGACACTGGGGACACCATGCACAACAGATTGCCGCGCTGGCGTTCGTTTTTGTTCACATCGAGAAAGATGTCGCCGCACAGCACCGTCTTGCGGGGATTCTTGTGGAAATCCATGAAGAGCTCTGGGTGGGTGGTTTTGAGGTCCGCCGCCAACACCAGCGGGGAGACGACGGCACCCTCATCAGCGCCCTTCGCCAAATCCCAGGGCTTGCCGCTCGCCTTTGCTTGACTCTGCAAGTCACGTCGTGTCATGTCGAGCCCGACGGCGTAGCCAAAAATGATCTCGTGTGCGTGCTCGACCTCCACGTTAACGTACCGCAGTCCATCAGCGTCCTTGGCATCCGCCCACAACTCACACGCCTTCCCCATCGGCTGCCCAATCGCCACCACCATCTCCACTTCGTGGTGGTAGCTCTCGGTGAGTGGGGGGTAGTGTATGCGGACGGCAGCGTCAGGCGAGTTGTGGTTGCCGAGGTCTGTCACGAGGCTGTCGGTGGGGTGACAGAAGAAGAACGGGTTGTGCCGGCAGGTGGACCCGCCCATCTCGCGCGCGTGGCTATCGTAATTTTGCCCTACACAGTAGATGCGGCGGACAGGGAAGTTAAGCCTCGTTGCACCTCTCCCCACCACCGGCACGACGGTCTGCCGCAACGGAAACACGAGAGAGGCCATGAAGCGCGAAAGGGTTAGAAAGAAAGAGAAACGAGAACAAAAAACGATAGGGCTACTGTTACGGAGAAGAGGTGGGATATGGGGAAGGCAGTAATGCAAGCAGAAACCAGCTCGTCAAAAAAAAAAGAACGCGCACACTTAGAGAAGCAGAGAAAGATAGATCCGACGCGCACAGCTGCACGAGGGATGTCAAGGATGCACCTGTGCCAAGCAAAGGAAGGTAAATTCAGAAGTTGCAAACCGATGTTCAAAGCGACGGCTGTTTGACTAAGGAAAAAAAAGGAGTGCGGTGCAGACGGGCGCTTGAAAGGAGGAGCAAAAGTGGAGATGTGAGAACGTGGAAAACAAACAAACAAAAAGGCAGTGTCAGCAACAGCGGAGGACAAGAAGAGAAGATGAAGGCGCGAGCTCGCCTGCGCTTTCCACTTATGCAACTCTGTCCACGCGTGATTCCATAGGCACGAGACAGCGGAAGAGGCACGGCAGCAAAAAAAAAAAACCTGTTGCCTCAACAGCGCACAAAAAAGAAATGATGGGGCGCCATGCGATTCTGCCATATTGTTGCTGTGAATTGCTAGAAATGCGATCATCCAGTTCTGCGTGCCTCCCCATTCTCCAACCAACAGCCCGCCTTAGTGTGAAGAGATGGGTGTTCTCAGCTGACGCATATGTCGCTGGGGCTCTGAAAGCACTTCACTCTAGTGCAGTGTAGGTGAGAATCAACCTTGAAAATGAGTGTCCGTGTGCTTCGTGTTTAGGTTGTGGTTGCGGTCGTATGTTCATAACATCCATTCGTGCAAAGGAGAAATAGCCGGAGTTAGATTATAATAAGCATGTATAAGAAGGAGAAGCAAATAAAGCAGAACTCAATGTCGCAGGCGGCATTGCAAGAAAAAAAAAAGACAAGGAAGGTAAAAAAGAGATCAACAAAAAGAAGGAGGGAACAAAAAAGCAAAACAGCCCCAAACAACAGCGAATGAAAACTCTCTTGCGTCAAATGTCTTACAGCGCGCTTGTAAAGCCAACCACTACGCACACACGCACGCGTCACCTTCCCTCCACCGTAGAACTACTGATACAGCAATGGAAGCCCTCAAAGGCAACACACACACACAAAAAAAAGGCAATATGCACACCCACAATAGAGATATATAGCCATAATAGCGTACCCAATAAAAAAAAACGGTTGAGAAAAACATGTATTGGCCTTTAAACGTATCAATCCAATTATAGTTATGTAGACTTCTGAAGGAAAACAGAAAAACTACCATCGTTGCAATGGTGCATGAGGGTGAAGCACAGAAGGTGGAGATGAGGAGAAACTGAAAGGGATGGCCAAAGAAAGGAGAAAAAAAGACAGTAAAAACAGTTAAAGAAAACAACAAACTGATGTTGCTGGTGTTCTGTGATCAGCCTACACTGGAAGGTACATAAAGAAATCTACTACTGATCAGCTTATTACTCTGCGACTTTTTTTCTTCTTCGAGGGCAGCTGCTAGGAATTGACCGCGTCTTCAGCAACTTCCTCCTCCTCTTCTTTCTCATCCTCCTCCTTGTGAGCGCTCTGGCCTTCACCCACCACACCGTACTCGATCTCGTCAACGCCATCAATCAAAGGAAACAGCCACTTGCGACTCTTCATCAGCAGTGTGCGCTCCTCAGCGGAGAGTTTCAACGGACGTCGGCCGACGCTGCAGGAAGACCACGGCGGGGTGAGCCCGGCCGCACCGGTGTCGCAGCGAGCAAGCAGCGCCTCACCACCAACACCAGCAGTGCGGGCGTAAATAACTACGGAGGCCAGTTCTCGTGGGAGAGGGATGCTGGCCGAGGCCGGCGGGCTCACCACGAGGAAATCCGTCACAGCGCTGTTACTGTTGTTATTACGCCCATTCGCCATCGCAGCCGCACAGAACACCGTCGGCGTACCCACAGGCATCTCTATCTCGTTTTCCACGACCGGCGTAACCGTGCGGGAGGTGCTCGTGCTCGATCCGCTGAAAATGTGTCCTGACTCACCGGTTTGGTTGCTCTGCGCACTCTCGTCATCGCCGAGCATCAAATCATCCAGCTCGTCCTCCAAGGCACCCGTCAGTTCTGGCAACGGGACGCGGGGCGAGCCACGCTGCGCTGCCGCAGGTGCTGCCACCCCTAATGCGGGGACAACAACTGGAAGAGCAGTGAGGGAAGCCGCGGCAGTCAGCTGTTGCGCTCCCGGGAGAGACACGGAGATCGGTTGCCAGGGCTCACTGTATTGGGAAATGGACCGCTTGCGACGTGTCTTTGCAGACTCTTGTGGCGGTTTTGGTGGTGAAGGCGAGGGAGGCAGCACCGGCTGCGGTTGCTGGCAGTTTTGCTTCTGTGTAGCGGGTACGTAGCTGCGGCTTCTCACCGTGGAGTCTAGCTCTTCGACGATCTCCTCGCCTTGCATGTCGAGGCCGTCGTTTAACGAGTTTGAAACGGGGAGAGCAGCTGAAGTGGCGTTGGGGAGGGGCAGAGACAGGCTCGATCCAGACCTGTGTGCGGAGGTGGGAGTGGCGGTGCCGGAGGTGGCGGGGGGTGGAATGTAGTACTCGAGTGCGCTGAGGTGCGAGGCTGCGCTGCTGGTGGGGGCGTCGCCGGCGTGATGGGCTGACAACGAAGAGGGAGGTGGAGGAAAGTGGCCTGGTTCGAAGAGGTCGATCACCAAACTCGGGTCCACCGGCGGGCCACTCGACGGCGCGGCGGTGCTGGCGTTGAAGGTGGAGTCGAAGATGGCCGTCTTCACATGCGGAAAACCGACACGCGCTGGCGTGCTGTCACCGTGGCGCTCACCACTGTCGAGGTGGAGGATGCTCTTGTCTGCGTTTGCGAGGTGCACCTGTGCCGCTGCCTTTTCGCGCGACACAAAGGACGGGGTGTGAGCAGAGGAATTGGCGCTGGTCGTCAGCGACGAGGTCGATGTGTGCACCGTCTTCACGCCTGGCTGCCTCGTCTGCTGGCTGTCACTGTCGGTGTTGTCAGCGAAGTCCCCGCTGTCCGCACCGTGCACGGCGGGGGAGGACCCGGGGCTGTAGTCCATCAGCTGCGGCAGGATGTGTGGTGTGAGGGGGCTTTTGGGGGGGAACAATGGGTGTCGTGGCACTGCGACGCACTGGACACTCGCCCTCCGCCACGTCCACATGGAGGCACTCGCTTTCGCACAACACGTGCTGCGCATCATGCGGAGCGTCGCTGTCGTCGCTGTGCGGGCCACCGTCGCTGCCTCTCTCCGACGAGTCGGTGGTCGTCGTGGCGACGGAGACGACACCGTGGAGGTACGAGCGGGCATCGGGAGCGGGTGCAGGCGGCGTGTCACGACGCCCGCCACGCACATGACGACTGCTACTGGTGGTAGTGGCGGTGCCGTCGCGAGACGGCACTGCAACCTCGCTCGGTGACGCAGAGACCGAGTGTCGTGTGGCGGTCGGCGGCAACGACGGTTGTGAAACGGAGGAGGACGACTGAGAGCTTCCGTAGAGAAGCCCGGCCGGACTCATTCGCAGCACAGTCCATAGTCGCGTGCCGTGGAGATTCAAGCGATTCAGGCAGCGAGCCATTCGTCCTTCTGCGTTGTGGTCCGTCTGTCGAGGCACGTGCTCATTTCCTGCATCTCCGTCTGACTCAGATTCCTGCGGCGCTGCATCTGCCCCTAGAAGGTTCTCGCTCTCGACGACGTCAACTTCCGCATAAACCTCGTCGCTGTCGTTGTCCACACGATTCCATCTGTGCAGCCCGTGCCTTGCGCTCCGTCGCCAATACCGCACCAGCCACCACACGCACAACGCGCACAGTAGCAGGAGCAGCGCGACGGCGGCGGACGCGTAAAAGGTAACGCATCGTGTGCGCGACTGATCCCCACAAAACCCTTCCCACTGCGGGCTAGCCGGTGCTGTAGACCGCGTGGCATTGCTGTTCGGCAGAAGAGAGAAAAGCGGAGCTTCGTCTTCCACCGACGGTTCCCTGCAATGGCTTACTGTCGCGACCAGCTGACGACCGCTGACGGAGTCGGCGTCGCCAATATTGTCGCGGTAGCGAGCTAGGTGACGGTGTGCAGCTGCGCTGCCGGACGCCGTCGAGACGCTTCCAGTAAGCAGCAACACGACAACGAAGCTTGTGAAGGACTGCATTAGCGGCTCTCAAAAGAGAAAGAAGAAAAAAACAGGGGGAAAAGAAACTACAGAGAGTTAGGTTAGGCGTCAAAAAAACAACACAGTGGCAACGGTAAACTGAACGAGACCGAAGACAAATGGGAGCGGAAAAGCAGAAGAAAAAAGGTTAATGGTGTCAACGCTTTCCTCTGTGTGTATGCGTGTGTTTGTGTGTGTGCGTGTGTGTGTGTGTAGTTGTGTTTTGGCTCAGGGTTCTTTTGTTGATTCTGTGGGTTCGAGTGGTGGGTGCGCCGAGGCACCAGTGCTGGAGACAGCGACGTTGGAGAGGCAAAAGGCGTGTGAATAAGCGGCAGTTTTGGACATACACCAGGATGCACAACTCCTTCACTATCTACAGAAACTCCTTGGAAAAGAAAAACAAGAAAAGGGTGTGAAACACACAAACGCAGCTGTGAGGGAGAGCGTACGCGCAGGGCCAACAGCTTCAGAGAGAAGAAACAAAAGGGGAAAAGTAATCAACACAACAACAAAAAGAAAAAGAAAAAACGTTGAAGGCAATGGCGTCTGTGGACGCGAACAAACTCGAAAGGGGGAAAAAGTAGTCGTGAATAGAGCGCAGTAACACAAATACGAAGCAATAAGACGAACTACAAGAAAAAAAAAACAGGGAATCCAAACGCTACTCTAGCAGTAGAAAAGCAACAGACACTTAGTGAAAAAAGAGAAAACAGTACGATCAGAAACAAAACGGTATTAACTTGTGGGAAAAGAAAAAAGACCGCAACGCAAAACACTTGTCCTCTTCGTGTGGTTTTTCTTTGTTACTTGGTGGGGGAGTGTAGGTAGCGAAACGCAAAAAAAAAGGTCGTCAAAAGGGAAAAAGAAGAGAGATCCAGGAAAAGAGGGACGCACCACAGTACAGAAAAAACACAACTGTGGTAGGAGCACAGCACACGCTGCGGTAAAAAGAGCAGCAACAAAACAAGACTCGCTGTTGTCGACAGAAACAAAAATTGAAAAGATAGAGGCAGTTAAGTATAGCAAAAAAAAAGAGGTCAGAAACAACTCAATAAGCTCGCAAACCAGCAACCTGTTTTCAAAAACGCTGTAACTTTTTGACGCAAAAAACGCCACGCACTGGCTTTGGAGGAAAGCAGAAAAAAAAAAAAGAAGTCTGTTCGAGACAACCAATAAAACCGCGATGAAGCAATTAGTTTAAGAATAGAAGAAAACAAAGACACAGGAAGAAAAAGAAGGGGAAAGAAAGATCGCGTATTAGTCAACGGACTTCTCACACAATACGCGCACACGCATCCATATATCTGTACGTGCGTGTATGGGATGTGATCACCGAGCTTTCTACGTGGTGAGTCTTGGCTAACGACGCACGCACACAGAAAAAGCGCTTGTGAACGGAAGCAGATCACCGCAATAAGATAAAAGAAAGAGCTATAAAAACAGAAACAGGAGCGCCAACAAAAAAAGTAACAGCATAATCACAGCGGCAAGCAGCACTGATTTGAAAACCTGAGACAAGAAATCAGACTACACGTAAAAACACAAATTTTGCTGCTGATTATTATTTTAATCTTCGATCGCTTTTGCTGCAGCTTCTGAGGCTGTGGGTTTTACTACTTTTTTTTTTATGTACACAATTCTACTTGGTCACGACAAAGGAGAAACAAAAGCGAGATGTACTAAGTGAGAATAATCAGAGGAGATAAACAATCAGGAGCGTTCGCCTTTTTTTAAAGTTAATTAACGTTCTTCTCTTTTAATTGGTTCGATTTCTGTATTTTGTTGTGTGCGTGCGTTCTTTTTTGCAAGACTTAACACATCGCCTAGGGCGGCACATACACAAACACGTAAACACACCCGCACGCCGACCTATCTTTGTTTGTTATTGTTTGAGTGTTGTTGCAGAAAATTCGCCTACCGAACGCAGGAAAAGTAGCGTGGAGAGCCTCCCACGCACAATCCTTCCAGGTCTCAGATTTCTGTGCTAAGTTCGCACGCGACCGCACCTGTGCAGTTTAACGTAATGAGCTGTGGTTCGCCTGGAACACACACACAAAGATAAAACTAGTAGCCGACAGCTAGTGAAACATAAAATCGAAAAGCAGCTTTCCGGTAAAAAAAAAGCCAGTGCGGTACCACGGCACGATTCTTGTCAGTTGTTTTTTTGCTTTTACCGATGAAGAGCTGCACCTAAAATGCCTTGAGAAGACCGCTTTTTTTTTCTTCTCTGTTGTTCTTGTTGGCTGCAGGAAAGGGGGAAAAACAAAAATAAAATCGGTACCTAAAGAAGGAGGAAAGAGAGGGGGGTCACGGATGCTCTTTTGCCGGTAACAACTCAGTTAACCGATGGCTCCACGAACCGATCGCGCAGGACAGAAAGAAGAAACAGAAAAGGGCAAAATACGAAGGCAAGAGAACCAAAGCGACTCCAACTTGTGAAACGTGAACTAAAAACAAGAGCACAAGGAAAAGAGATACAGAAAAGTAAGGAGAGATGCTCTATTTCAACGTCTTACAATTCTGTATAGCCACACTCTCTCAACGCTTCAATTGGCAGTCGCCTCGAGTCTGTCGAACTGCTTTAATTTATACTTAAACTCTCTTCGATTTAATGGAGGAAGAGAAGAAAAAAAGAGCCAGGACAAGAGCGGAGATGCTCAGACTATAAAGAACAAATTGAACGAAACGACAAAAACATGCCACGCAACAACACCGCGTATGCTGGCAAGTAGAAATTCAAAAAAAAAAAACCCTGTGCTTGTCCTGTATCTGCTGCTGAAAACGGTGGTACTAGTAGCGTTTCCTTCTCTACGTGCGCGTGTGTATGTCTGCTTAGTGGAGCGAATAAAGCAGAAAAGGAAACTGCCTCGTTGGTACTAACGATTCAGCGCTCTGTTTCCTTTTGTTTGTTTGTTTGAAGAGTAGGAGGCAGGGAATCATGTGAGAGTGGGCGAAGACAGGCGGGTGGGAGTGTGTAGGCGATAAGGCAAGGCGAAAATAGGAGAAAGCAACAAGCACACGAAAAGACAACCACGTCGAGGCAAAAGTCGCGAAAGTGTTGGAGGAGTGAAAGCAAGTGAAACAGGGTGGTAAGGACAGAGTTACCACAAGCGTGAGAACGCAACGGAAGATAGAGGGTCTACAGATACAGGTGAATGCCACCCTTCACCTCTCTCCGCAGCGACAACAATAAAAGAAAACTCTGTACTGGGCGTCAGAAAAGGGGAGAAAACGCTCCACCGCAGCGCCTGGCTCAACGATGCACCGATAGACCGAAGAAACGTAGGAGCGATGACCCGGTCGATGTCAGCAGCAAAAGGGGGAAGAAAGGTGGTTAAGTAGTACCATGCGAACGCTTGGCCTTCGTCTTGTTTTCCTCGTTTTCCTCTTTTTTTTCCTATTTGCAGTTCCCGCCACGACAACGATGTCAGCATAACGCCTTTCTTATTGTTTACTTTTTGCTTTTGTTTGTTTTATTTTTTTTTTTTCGCTCCAGCGCGTACGCCAAAACGAATGACTTGGGGGGCAGCAGTCCGATCTGTTATGATCGTTCTTGTCGTTACTCCTTTTCATCGTCTTCTCGTTAGGTGTCTTCGTCGAGGCGTGCACCCCCCCCCCAATAAAAAAGCAGAACAGAAACAGGAAAGAGAAAAAAAAAAAAATGCAAAGGAAATACAACGTATGGTTAGATCGATAGAGAAGACGAGTAGAACAGCTTAGGAGAAGCACAACTTTGGAAAAGCATTAACGGTGAAAAGGACCTCTTACGCACCTGTGTCATCGACCGCCATGTCGACACGCACACAACAACAGCAAGATAGCAGTGAGTATACTACCCAGCACGGCGGCCGTCGATAGCGTAAACCCGCGAACTTGCACAAGTCGTCGATTCCACCACGGTCCCGCCGTGTCAGTCCTAGTTCTCAGCAGGAGATCCCCAGACGACACGCCCGGTTGAGGCGCGCGGACGTTTACCACATCGTCCAGGAGAACTGGGCACACACTGCAGCATGTTGGGATGAAAGGAATCATCCCCGCTCTCCCGGACCGCTGCTGCTGCAGTTGCTGCTCTGTCAGCACAGCGCTTGCATGTCGGAGAGGGCATAGCGTGTGTGAGACCGCTGCACCATCGGCAAGGTCGGTCAGCTGCCGCTGCCACGTGTATCGCATACGCTTGGTAAAGGCAGTCCAAGTCCGCGTCATGCTGGACGAGGTCCAGTCACCAGGAGCGTCGTGCCGTCCTTCGCGGTCCACCAACGGCACCTCCTCCACTACAGGCAGCGACACCGTAAAGCCCACATCCACGGCGTCACGGGAAGAGGAACACGCTACAGGGGTGGCGCCTTCGCTCAGCCCTGCGTCAACATCCACCACGTGTGCGCGCTCGTTGGCTGCGAAGGTTTCAGAGGATGCCGCCGCGGAGTGACGGATGGACACCACACGCACCAGATGCGAAGATACACCTAGCATGGCACTCACGTCCTTGGACAGCGCTAGCAGCACCACCGACTGTGTCACCCACGACTCCACGCGCATCCCACCAGTGCTGTCTGCCTTCGCGACGGTCGTTGGCGCGCCACCACTCGTGCGGAACAGCTGACGCTCACTGTCGTCGCGGGTCACATTGTTGATGTTGCGAAGGCGGATGCGGAGGTGCACGACGGCAACCTCGAGCAGATCCGCCGAACCTCTGCCCTGCTCCGACACGTCGAGTGGTCCGACCACCGACACCGACACCGAGTCGTCACATGCAGTGGCGCTCCACAAGGCAAGCGGGGGCTGTACAGCGTTGCCCACAGAACACAGCAGCTGTGTAGACGTCGCGCTGCGCCTCGCGTCGTTGGCCTCAACGGGTATGACGGAGGTCGAGGTTGGGAACACGTCGTAGGCATCAGCTACAGCACCGCCACAAGCAGCATTTGCGCTGTCCTCCTCGCCCCCCTGTGTGTTGTTGCGGGCCGCACTCGCAGCACTGCAGGTAACCAGCGACAGCCACTCCGCAACGGAGGAGAAGGTCACCGCGGAGAGCGACGCCGCACCACTAGCAGTCGAATTCGATGCCGTTGCTGAGTTTCGCGAGGTCGTGGCAACGAGCCACGCCTGTGTGCTCATCACAGCCTCCTGCGAGTCCCGCGCAACAACCTCCAAGTCAGCCGAAACCAGCATACCCCAATGAAGCGGCACTGCCACGCCGCTCCATGAGCTTGTCTCCTCGTCACCATCAGTGTCACCGGCAAAGAGAGCAAAAGATGCACTGGCGAGCCGCGCTGCTCCAACAACCCGCTGCCCCACGAGGGCACCGAAAGGTGCCAGCCGCAGCCTTGCACGGTGACGCGCCAGATCCTTCTGCAGGGCGGCCTGAAACGTTCTGTCACTGTTGACCAGTGCCATGCGAAACCTCGCAGCCCCATCGTTGGCCCCTAACAGTTCGCCGAGGGAATCCAACGCGTTCAGCGACATCGAGAAGGTCAGCGTAACGCGATAAAGTGGCAAAACGAAGGCGTTCGTTGGTGGGATGGAAGGTGGCGTGGTTTTCACGAGGTGCGCCGGTCGTTGTAGCTGTGCCGCGTCGCCGCAGTACATCACCGCAGGCTCGCAGCCTACCCACCCCATGTACCCCGAGGCGGGCGGCACGGCCACAATACCTGCTTTGCCGTCTGTCGGACATGGAATCCACTCCGTCCCGACTCGCAGCTCCACTGCCGCACCGCCGTTGACGCAGCGCGTCTGTAAGCATCGCGCGCTGATCAACGTGTCTGCCGAAGATTTGCCAGCAGCGCCACTGCCTCCATCCGCAACACGAAGACGGCCACTACACACGGTCTTGTTGTTGTCGCTGCTTGACAAAGCCAGCTGTGACCAGAACTCTTCGAGGGTGCGCTGCGTAAAGCGATCCAGTCGCCTCACATTGCTCGAAGCAAAGCAACGGCTGTAAGGGCCAAAGTAGTACCCCTGATCCTCGACGAGCATCCTTTGCCTGTACCGCGTATCAGCTGCGGCGTTGGCCCCCTCCCTACCACCATTTTCGCCTGCTGCTCCCTCTACCGAAGGCTCGAACACGGTGGGCGTGTCGCACAAGCGATTGGAGTAAGGCTCGACAATCGGGCAGCCCTCCATCAGCAGCGACAGCCCCTTGTGCTCCGCGGGTGGTGCCGCAAAAAGCTGCGCGTCGTCAGCACCGCAGTTTCGGCTACACTTGCCCGCTCCACCACGACCGCTCCCTGATTGCCCCTGCGCAAAGCAGAACCCAATTGCACGTCGATCTGACGTGCACTGCACTTGACCCGCGGAGAAAGGAACCCGCGACGCACACCAGTACTTCAACTGTGTCGCCGTGGCTGCATCCGTCACAAGGGAAGGGTCATCAAAAACGTCACTGAAAACGTCGAAGCGGTGCAACGGTGTGCAAGCTCCCGCGGCAAAGCCACACCCTGCTTGATAGCCCCACGCAGGGTGCTCTGCGTAGAGCCTGTTGGCGCGGTAGTACGGCAGCGTGTCAAAGAAGGCGAGCGTCATATCTGACAAAGCCGCAGTAGGCGAGAGCACACCCGCCATTAAATCGTCATGGAACTGCAGCCGCTCCCAGTGCGCACCAACCGTGCCGTCCAGTCCACTCTGCTCCACCACCGCTCCGGGTAGTTGATTGTTGCTGGTGCAGTTCATCCAGTTCTGAACCGCAGCCTTCACCTTCGCTGCCGTAACGACCCATTTGACTTTTGCGTCGACGGCTGGCGTTGCGGTAGCTGCCTGCACTGATGTGGACGGGTCGACAGGCATTTTTGTGGAGTAGCGCTGCAGCTCCGCAGGGGCAAAAGCCGAGAGCGTGGAGGAGTTCGTGTAGCAGCGACCGATAGTGCTGCGTAGTCCACTGCGCGTAGTACAGCTCCATCACCTCGTTCGCCTTGTCAACAGCGTCGCGCAGAAGCCGATCTACGGCGTCGACGTTGTGGTCCGCGTTCATCCACAAGAAGGAGTCCACCACCCGCCGTACCATTCGCTGCCATAAGGGCGGAGAAGAAAAAAAGCCGCCTGCTGCAGCAGCCGCGTAAGGCGGCTCGCGAATAACCAGCGACGACGGTACAAAGTTCATCATTGCCACCAGTGGACGATTCGTGTGCCGCTCCACGGCGCAGTACGTTGCCCACGCAATGGTGTGCGACGACGTAGAGACAGACGCACGGACGTTGCCCACTGTGACCGTATCGTGCAGCGGTGCCGCCAGCACGTACACGACAAAGTCGGTGTTGGCAACACCCTTCGTGGAGTGCGTTGCAGGTATCTCAACGTTTTGGCCACACATACCTTGTGGCACCACCACACGTAAGGCGCGATTCGCGGATTCTGGCGGCACGCTGGGTGTCGAAACCGTTTTATGCGGACTGCCGTCGCGTAGGCTAAGCCACTGCTCCACCGAGCTTCCCAGCATGGGAAGCAGACGATGCAGAACGAAGTCGCGCTTCCACGCGCTGAAAAGATCATCCTTTCCACACGTGACGTTGCCCCCGAGCTTGTCGCTACGTTGGCTTCCCTCACTTGCGCAAAAGTGATTTGAGTTAAAGAGGTGTGAGACGTCAAAGTGAATGCGTACAGGAGGGTAGGCGGTGGGGTACGGCAGCGCCGCGGTGGTGGCGGCACTCACACTTCTTTTCGACTGCCCAGCCAGCGATTCAGCAGCCAGCGGAGATGCCGATCGCAAGTGCAGCTCGCTCAGTGATAGCGCAGCGTCGGAGCTGAGAGCGGAAGCTGAAGACGTCGCGTTGCTGCGAGAAGCGTTGACCGACGTTGAGTATTCGACATCCAGCACTGCAGCGCCCTGTGCAACGCTCTGGAGAGCCTGCGAATGGCCGTGAATGCATCGATGCGGGGTCGCAGGAACGTCCACAGTCTCGGAGGACACGGTTCGTAAAACGAAGACTGCTACGATGAATGTCACAAGACTTTGCAGCAGTGGCGAAGGCCGTCGCCGAGCTTCCATGGCTCTCGTTGACATATGTCGATTCGGCGTGTCCCTCTCCCTTGTCTGTTGTTGGAGCTCGTTAACAGCAGCACAGAAAGGAGCTTTAAAAAATCGATCCAGCAGGAGTTTCAGCTTTAAAAAAAGAAAAAAAACGCCGTCGAAGCAATGCAAGGTCGAGAATAAGTAACTACAAAAAAAAGTCTCCTTTCAATGGCAGCAACGCTATTCAGCAATAAGGGATTTCACAGTGCCGATAGAATTATTGCTTTTCTGTTTTCGTTTTGTGCTGTGAGCTCGGAAGGGTGACGTGAGCGCAGGGAAGCGAGGCGCTCGCCCTCACCCAAACGGAATGAAAAGGAGAAAACAGAACAAGAAAAAGATGAGTGCACATTATGATAAAAAAGGAGATCAAAAGAAAAAAGGGGCACGCTACGGATGCGAGCGTGTCGAAGAAACCCGCAAAGCACCCGTCTCACTGCAGACAATGCCCCGGATCCTCGCAGAAGCAAAGAAAGGGGGAGAGGTGGAAGGACGGTGATTTCAGGTAGTAGTATTTTTTTCGAGGTCCTGTCAAGTAGTCCCACCTCACTCCGCTGCCAAGTTCTTTTTTTTTTCGTTTGTTATTGTAGCCGTTTTAATCTGTTCAACGCGGTGGAACACCGGCAGCGCTGCTCAAGTGCAGCACAGCAGAGGAGAGAAGGGCAGGAGTCAGATGAGTACCACCCCGCACCGCATAGCATCCGTAAAGGACGCATCTTTCTCCACTGCGGTAACGAAAGCCGCTAGTTAACAATGGGACTCACATAGATCAATTTGCGAGAGACCTCCACAAAAGCAACAAACACGTTGATACAACAAAAGAAAGAAGAAAACACACCTTTTCAGCAATGCAACAACGAAGAATGACACTAAATATAGATAGAGAGAGGCATGTATAACGAAACAGGCAATCTCAGTACAAGAAGCAAGAAGTGCTGGGTAACACAAAACCAAGACGTTAACAAGCACACAGACAAAAACAGACACAGAGAGAGTGACTGAAACAAAACAGCGAGGTGAAAGCCCCGCTCTAGTGGAACCTCCCCCGCCCCCTCTCTCTCCCCACCCCATTCCTTACGTCTTGAGGGTTTCAATCATGGGAACAAGTGCCTCCCATTCCTTCTTCATCGATTCGGAGAAACTCAGCTCCAGCATGCCGAACTTCTTCAGCATGTCCTTCGCGTCGTACTGCTTGTTCTCATGAAACAGGACAAACTCCTCCCGAAAGGTCTTCTCTGCACCGCGGAGGTCTTCCTCGATACGCGCGCGCTGCTCATTCACAAACTGAACGTCGCTCTGGATCTGCGCAATGTTGCTCTGCTGCCCACGTGCCATGGTCGCCTGCAGCTCCTGGCTCTTCTTTGTCAGGTTACTCAGATACTGCTGAGCACTGAACATGTGCGACAGCGTCTCCCGCACGGCGGCGCACATGCCGACGTAAAAGCTGAGGGTGCTTACGAGGCGGGTGGACTCGTTGTCGGCGTGCTTGTTGTAGACATCCGCCACCTTGCGTCCGCAGTTCCGTACGCTCTCAATGGCGTCGCGCAGCTCCGCGTCCTCCTCGCCCTCGGCGAGTAAGCCAAAGGAGGCAGCGAAGTTGCTCACGGCCACGGCGTTTCTGCGGTGCCGGTCGACGAGCGCCTCAAGCAGGTTGCGCAGGTTTTGCAAGTTCGCCTCCATCCCCACCACGTAGTCAGCAGTGGCTCGCCACGTCGCGGCATTCACCGTGTCCTGCGTGAGAGCCGCCTGGTAAGCGGCACCGCTGGGGCTGACCGACAGAACACCACTGCCTGCGGAGGCCCCATTCGTGTTGCCTTGCACCCAAGCATTTGGAACGTTGCCCACCACGCTGGAACCTGTATTCGCCGACAACAACGACTTCGCCTTGTCCTCCAGCGACGTGGCGAGAAAAGGCGGTGCCTTGACGGGGTCGCGGGTGCACTGCCGCCACTCGTTGTCATTTGTGAACTTCTGCAGCAACTGTGATTTGCCTAGGATGGGATGGTAGGCGAGACGCTGAAGGAAGCGTCGGAGACTGATGCGGCGGTACTCGAGCAGGTCGGCCTCCGAACCAGGGGTATCCTTGCCAGCTGTCACCATACGCGGCAGCTTACCCAGTTTGTCCTGCACCGACTCCTTCTCTGGGATCGGTGGCACGATGCAGTACCAGTACACAGCAGACAGCTGTGCTCGCAGCGCTTCAAAGTCGCTGTAGCGACGGTTGAAACGGGCGTCGCTCATAAAGCCGGGGAGGCGCATGGTGATAGGGTAGACGTAGTACGGCATCTCCAACTTGCCATGACCCCTCACCTGCGATGGCGCATCCACCTTCACGGAGATGGGTGCACCGGCGGCCATCTTTCTTTTTTTATGGAGTTTCACTGCTCTATATGTAACTCGTTTTTTTTCCTTCTTTCTACTCCTGAAGTTGGTGTGTTGTACTCGACTGCGTGCCGTGATGAAATACGTGAATGAAAAAAAAAGGAAACATATGTAGAAGGAGGAGCGACGATGGGGGAGTGAGGGGGGGGGGAAGTAGAGAGGGAGTGTGTGTGTGAGGCGACATGACATCCAAGCAGGAAAGTTAAGGGCTACACAGTGAATGAAACAACTTGGCAGCTAAGGCAGGGGTAACAGAGCTGAAGGGGCGGGGGAGGCGGGAATGAATGAGGAGAGACACCGACAGAAACGAGAGCAGATGCTGCAAACACTACGGTACGCAAAGAGCCTCGTGGCACCGATCATGCAGTGGGATGGTAAAGAAGGAAACAAACAAGAGGACGCTATCGCAGCGCACAACACTTGAAAGCGCAGAAGTGTTTCGTCTCCTGGGCCGTCGTACTCTGCATTTCTCTTTCCAATTCTGGACAAGCCACTGAAAAACATGAGAAATCATCAAGCAGGCAAACGACACGACCTTCGGCGGTGGAGGGTGGAAATAACGGCAAAAAAAAACAAAAGAAAAGCGCCCTTCTTTGCGCCGCAATGCAATGAAACAAAACGTGGGAACGTCTTTTTTGGGGGGTAGTAGCTTTGAGCAGCTGTGGACGACGTGATTGGCAAGGAGCTCCAGGTGCAGTCACTTACTGGCGGTGACACAAAGCCGCATACACTCTTTCCCTTTTTCCCTTTGTGTGCCTTAGCGGCACCCATGATAGGTGTATTCTACTGAAGAAGCAACGAAGTGAATAACAAACGAAGTGAGAAGATAACGAAGAACAGCACCAAAAAAAAAACCAGAGTCGATACCGAGGTAGCTCGAATTGGGCGTTAGCAGAGTCCACACACACACACATGTTAAGAGACTCAGAAAGGCACAGACGAGCATCACAAACAATGAACCTGCGAAGAAAAAGAAGAGCACGTTATGGAGTTACTGCGTACACTGTTCTATGGAATGCAGCTTGAGCACGAGCATTGCGAGACATGGAGTACATACTTACATACATACATACATACATTCACAACACAGAATGGAAGGACAAAACGAGTTTAAATGCAAAGCGCCAAGAGCTGGAAGATAGAGAACATCCCAGCGTCTCAGCAGCAGGGTTCCACTTGCGCCCTTCACGTCGAGACTTTTTGTTTTATTGTGTTTTAGTCCTGCCAAAGAAGAAAGTCAACTACCAGTAAGAACACAACAACAGCAAGAGAAAAAAAAAACGCGATAAGAAGGAAGACAACTTTCTCTTGTTGTTATCCTACGTGTCAAAGAAAAAGAAAGGGTCTCTTCTCTTCAGCTGGCCGCAGCAAAGGAATTCTTCCATGCTTTCGCAACGTCTCTGTGTGCAGGTGCGTCTCACCCTTCTCTCCCATCCGCCAAAAAAAAAAGACAGATGCACACACACAAAAAAAGGAGTACGCAAAGAGGGAGGGAGAGAGCGGACACAGGAAGCCGCCACAGCCACTTTTTTCTTTCACTTAGCGGGTTCCACTGTGTGTATGCCTACCACGGCAGCCACTAGGCAACACGGCGATAGAAGAGGATGTACGCTTCCTTTGTCTTGCTCACCACCTCTGAAGGCGTTACCGTGGTGATACATTCGTCATTGCAGAAATACCACTTTTCACCGTTGCCGCCGGCACCGTCGCTTCCTCTGTCGTTGCCACCACCACCTCCGTGCGTCCTGCCCTGCGTCACATTCTTCCCACGCGGAAGGTCGCACTCGGCGCCGATGCCGAAGTTGCCGTCGACGCTACGAGCGAAGCTACCCGACGGTGGACTGCAAAACGCACCCGCGCCGGTGTCCTCTGCTGCCCGCTCGTCATCCCGCAAGGTGGTACTGCTGCGCAGAAGCAAATCAGCCGTCGAAGCATCACCACCACCTGTGTAAACGTAGCTCGTGTAGTGGCCAAACGAGGCCGTGCCGCGGTGGCAGCACACGCCGTACAGCTGATACTTCACACGCCCAAATGGGCAGAAGGTGTAGGGAAAGACGACAGCAGACTCGTTCTTAACGCCGGCGTTGTTAAAGCGCTTGAGGTGCAAGACAAGAATCGGTGGCCATTGCTCGATGGTGGACCAGATGGTCTTGTCCCGCAGCTTCTTGCAGCGATCGCATGTGACCTGCATCGCACCAGAGAGAAACTCTCCTCGGTCGCTGAAAAACATGTCGTGCAACAGCAAATCCACCGCCACCACCTCATCCGGTCGGGCCTTCCCGTTTTTGCCTTCGTTCGCGCCGGAGCGCGGCGCCGCTGCAGCGCGTGGTCCGCTGTTGTACGCCATCGGCAGCGAAATGTCCAGCTGGGCCTCGAAGCGGTAGGAGATGAGGAAGCACGTGGCACACTGCACGGTGCTACCCGTGACGCCGCCAAAGAAGTCGTAAATGGTGGAGTTGTTCTCGCGACGCAGCCGCTCCGTCCAGCGGGCGTAGGCGTCGCGCTTGCACTCGTCCTCGACGTCTTTCATCGTTTCGTAGGCCTCCGGCTTGCTGCGGCACACCTCCTGGTCAATCACACCTAACAGAGTAATGAGGAACTCGTGGGCGTCGTTCTGTCCGTTGCCGGCGAACTCCTCATTGCACTCCCCACATGCCGCCTTGAGGCTCAGCAGCAGCTGCGGAGTCGGCGTGTCCGGCTTTGGACCCGCGGTGCCGAGGTCGAGTAGCGCAGAGGTTGTGGGGGCGTGCCGCTCCGCACAGCTACGTCGGTGGGGCTCGTCAAAAGCAGCACCTTTTTTATCCTCCCAGTCTTTGATGATGCGCTGACGGTCTTTGTCCAACGCGCGCAGCAGACCTGGGGTGTGCAGCAGACACTGCACGACGGAGTTGAGGTAGCACGTGGCACCGAAGTTGCGGAGTGAAATGGGAGCGGTGCCGAGACTGATGATGGTGGGCAGTGGGACGTCGTGCGCGGACGACTTGGTGCTGCTGGACTTGTTAGCAACCGACGTGCCTTTTAGCTGGGAGGCGTGTCGCGAGGCGTGGCTGTGGCGTTCCTTCTCCTCCTTACCGGTGGTGGTGGAGGCAGCGGTGACGGTCTCCACCGACTGCAGAGGCGTCGCGGGCGGGTGCGGCTGCAGGCGTGGTGCCCGTCCGGCAGTGGAAGGCTTCAGAGTCTGCGAGGCGGGACTCGTACCGCGTGTCATGTCAGCGCTGGCGGAATCGGCGCACGACCACAGCCGCGTCCCTTCGCTCGCGCCGGGAGAGTTGCCGGATGAGTGCTGCGATGTCGTCCGCTGCACCGGCGGCTGCGAGCTGACACGGGGCAACGTGACAGAGTCGGGTGTACCTTCTACGGTGGAGGTCGTCTGCGGAGTGCGATGCGTCGTCGTCGTGGGCAGGGCCGAATCGCGTCGACTTAAGGTCGGTGTGGCACATTCGGTGCCCAGCTTTACTGCTTTGGAGCCGGCGTTCTCGCTGCTGTTGCCGCCGTTGACATAATTGGGCCCGCGCACAGGTCCGAGCGTGACCGCCGTGGTCGCTTCCGCCTTCTTTGCGGAAGTCGGCTTGGATGGAGGCAATAAGAGTGACGTGGCCGGTGGTGCACTGGAGGACATCAGCGACTCACGCCGTGACGGCGATGACAACTCCCGTGGCGGGGGTGGCGAGGCTGAAGGCATCGCCTTGACTTGACTAGGGCGACGAGCCGCGGTAGTGTCTGCGTTGACAACGGCAATGGGCAAGTCGCTTGCCTCCCGCTTTCCAACTGCCGGCGGTGCTGGCTGGGGAGAGCCAGTGTGGTGTGGGGCGTCCTTCTCCGTCGTGGCTGAGGCAGGAGGTGTTTCGCCCAGCGACACCGTGTCCTTCGTACTGCTCTTTGTAAGTGGTGTGGTGCGACTCAGTGAGCTGGGGTTTTGCTTCTTGATAACATGCTGTGGTGCTGGCTGCTTCGTGGACGATAAAGAAGACGAGGAGGCGACGGGGGTCGAGGCAGACAAATCAATTCGCGCTGCATCGACCGCACCGCCTGTCATCTTCTGCGGCGCCCCGGTGCTAATCTTAGGCAGAACCACGCCCGTCTCAGCGCTGCCGCCACCGCCGCTGCAGGGTTTCGCCTTATTATTACTCGTATTGCAACTGCTCACCGCAGCAATGCTGCTGCTACCATTTTCTCCGCCATTACTTGCTTTGTTTTCCGCAGCGTATCCTAATGCACTTTTTCCCGCCTTGAGACCATCGGTGGACCGGGTGCGCACAACCTCGGCGTGTCCGTTGTTAATACCCGCAGGGGTGGTGATTGTAGTGGAGTAAGGGGGATTGTTGGGGCTGCGTGCGCCGTGGCCCACCACG
This sequence comes from Crithidia bombi, assembly GCA_900240985.1. NCBI lineage: Eukaryota > Euglenozoa > Kinetoplastea > Trypanosomatida > Trypanosomatidae > Crithidia > Crithidia bombi. The sequence goes on along the minus strand of OESO01000194.1, from coordinate 377,523 downwards.
GACGATTGGGTGCGAAAGCGACGTTTCTGGACGGTGGTCACGCCTGCAGCAGGGCGACGCCCTCCTTGCAGAGGCCCGTTATAGGAGGAGTTTATCGACGCGGTGACGAACGACGGGGTCGGCGTCGACCTCTCCGAAAGCGAGCGGCTGTGCTGTGGCGGGACAGTGGATGCCTGCGGCTCTGCTGGACATGTAGACGGTGTTCGCGACATATTTTGCCGCAAGATCAGCAAGCTAAAGGTACGAAAACAAAGAAAGAACGTATGTTTGGTCGCTCCGCTTCCTTGGCTGGTCTTCTCACCCTTCTTTGTTTGTTCGTTTCCTGACGCCTCAGCCAATAAAACGCGTAGGAAAGGAAAGCAGAATTTTGTGGAGAGGGGGGGGGAAGTGTTAGGGCTTTCTTCGCTTCAGCCTATAAACGTGCTGCGAAAGCCCCCTCACTTGGTACGTGTGTGTAAGTGTATGATTGCGTAATACTTCACCAAAAGCAGAGTCTTCCTTTTGTCGAGTGTGTATGAAGGTAACCGCAGACGTCGCGCATGGAGAACTGCTTTGGTTGCCCGCGCAACGAGACCCAACGTCGAGTTGCGCGGCGCGAGAGTGGCACACAATTCGTGTCTACCGTCCAAACAGAGACTTATGGCTTGACAACGGTCAACAAACGACGCGAATCCTCCGATACAGCTGTTGTTGTTTTTGTCGGAGGAGCAGAGCTGCCGCTACAACGCAGAGCAAGCTGATCATCATTGAGGCAGAAGTGGTGTTAGCGGTACAGAAGAGGTCCGAGGGAAGCACAAGCAGCCGGCGGGTGCAAACCGCAATTGCGACACGAAGGCGAGAGAAAGAGAAGAAAAACTGAAGAGACGGCGAGACAGCACTGAGGCACACACTCTCGTAAAGCTAGCAACAGCAACAGTAAAACATGTGTGACGATGCAAGAGAAACGTTGTCAGCCATGGACGTATTCGTTCTTTGAGAAGGGAAAGGTCAAATCAGCACACATTTTGTTTACTGTTTCTCGTTCAGAAAGGAAAGCGCGGGCGAAACGCCGCTACTGCTGTGCGTGAAACAGACGTGCGACGATGCTTATACCTGGCCTTCTCCACCCTTCCTAGCATGTATTTTTGAGGGGTGTTGTTGGTTTTTGTTTTCTCCTTTTAAAAAAACTGGCTAGTAGACATGAGCGTAGCGTTCCAACGCCAATTAAATGACAGCGAGGGATGGGGGGAGGTGTAGCCAACAACAACATCAGCTTGGAAAAAAAAAAAACAGACGCAGCGTTCTTCTGCTTCACGCAGCAGGCATTCTTGCCTCCCATACCGGCACTACGGTTCCTCCTGCAGCGGCAGCGACATCGGAGTAGGTGTTTCCAAGACAACAAAAAGAAAACAAAAGGTGTACTCCCTTTTTTTGTCCATTTAGGATCCTAAGCGTATAGTTGCATCATGTAGCACATTAAAAAAAAAAGAGAAGGGTTGGTAACTGTCGTACATCAATGCAAAGAAAAAGGCAAAGAAATAGCATGAAACACAACAAGACTAGTACTCTGGCTTCCATAACTTTAACAGTGTCAGTCGTCCCGTCTCGTCCCCGACACACAGCTCCGCAATACCGGGCGGCAGCTCCACATCGCTGCTCGGCGCGACAGGAGGGGGCAGAACGGTCAGGCACGTCGGGGCCTGTGCCCACACGTACTCCCCCACCTCTCGTGTTTCATCCGCTGCGCTTCCTGGTGTGGTTGTTGGCACGCGCCAACATTGCAGTGAACGACCCAGCGCAAACAGTAGCGCACCACCGCGGTGAAAGTTGAGAGCACGAATGGGAGCCGTCATTAGTCCAGGAACCGCCATAAGGCCAGTGAACACGCAGCTCGGCTCACACGTCACCGCAGACGCCGTCGTGAGAGACGTGCATGCATCGGAGGCGTGCGCCAAGAAAAGCGCATCCCACTCCTGAAACGCAGCACCGACGTTGAAGAGGGCCACCGTGCCGCGCGCCGTACCCACCGACAGCCAGCAGCCGTCTGGTGCGGCACGTACGGCAGTCACCTCGTCATTTGAGCTGGAAGCAGCAAAAGCGCATCGTACTGCCACAGCTGTGGTCGTAGTGCTCGCCGCGGCCAGCGGGAGGGCAAGCAAGTGAACCTCCGCCGTGCAGCTTGCTGGTAAGGCAAACGCACACGTGAAGCGACTCGACCCGCCGTGCTGCGAGGCCGACGCCTGCCAGGGCACCAGCCACTTGTACCCGTCCGCGTACACCGCCGAGGCCTTGTCGCCCTTCGACACCCCTGCCGGGAGAAGTCGGCCATGCATCAGCAAGTCGAAGTCGACCAAAGTGTCCTTCGCCTTCTCCTCAACGTCGGCCGAGACTGCCACGTCACTCATCGTCGCAGACTTCCACGGATGCAGTTGCCATTGACGGACCTCATGCGCCACCACTGTCGTGCACACCTCATCCTCGTCTAAGTCGGGCAGCACAGAGAGGTAATTACGACGGCGGCGCCACTCGGTCGCGCTGCACTGTACCATCTCCACATGCGCCCCACCGCCTTCCTTGTCGTCGCTGTCACCGCAGCCACGGGCAGCGTCAGACACCGTCCCTGCCGTAGTGGACGTAGTGTCAGCTTGGGAGGTGCGCTTCTTCGGCTTCTCCAGCAGCTCCTGTACGCCCAGCGTGCAGCGCAGGTGTCCTGTCTCGCACTCAAAGCAGCGCGCACGGGTGTCGGTAGTCACTACCCACAGATAACGCCCACGTGCAGAAAAAGCGACGGAGGCGATGGGAGAGTCGAACCACTCGCTCCCCCGAAACTGTGTCACCAGCTTGCCCTGCAATCCGTCGTATATCCACACTGCGCGGTCCTCTGAGATGGCCGCAACGTAGGCGCTGGTACGACACACCGTGAGCGACTGCACCGGCGCTGTGGGCTGTCGCGCGTACCACGTCACCACACCCGACTGCGGGTTTACCCAGGCCAACGACCGGTCACGGCTCGCCGTCACAACAAACTTACGGTTCGGTAGATAGACAGCGCAGGTGACAGGGCCAAGGTGAGTCGCCGCCCCCTTCCCGGACGACCCGGCGGTAGCGCCTGTTAAGGAGGAAACGAAGTAGACAGACCGATGCAGGCTTCTGACGCCCTGCGCCACAATTGCATCTTTACCAGGACTGTTCTGAAGCTGCCGGTACAGAAACGTTACGGCGTCGCGCTGCACGCTGTTCAAGCTGACGGCTGGGATCTGCAAGGCCGTCTGGGTGACGAGTGAGGGGCGCAACGACAGCAGGAGGCCGTAGTCGTGCGCAAAGCGGACGTAGTCGCGCATTCGCGTGAGCACCGCGGGCAGAGCATACCGCACCCCGTCCCCACTCGTCCCTGCAACGGCGGCGTCGTCGGGAGTTACCGCAGCGTGCGTCGAGGGCTGCTGCGTGTGCAGCCACGACGCTTCACCGATGTCTTCGCCAAGCAAGTGACGCTTATATCGCTCGTTAAACGCCGCCGTGAGGTCCCGAAGATACGCGTAGCCGAGACCCAACACATACACTGTCTGCATAAACGGCAAGGACAAAATTGTTACATCGAGCTGCGGCCAAAAGGAACCGCTCTGGGCGATGTGATACACCACCTCCTTCATGGCACGACGCTGCTCCGCTAGCAGCTCTGGAGAGTTGCACGAAGCACGAGACGAAGCGCACATTTCCGCTGCCAAGAGGCTGTCATTATCGTGGGTGCATCGGGCGCCGTTCCTCTCACCAGCTCCCGTGTTCAAACAGTTGTGAACGATCGACAGATAGTACTGCGCGAGCTGGGTGTGCCACACGCGCTGATCGTTGTCAATCTGCTGCTCATCTGTCACCATCTGCAGTGCCTCGCAGTGCACCACGCTGAGAAACGACTTGAGAAGAACACGCACTGTACCCAGCTGTGCGTTGCCGCTCGCAGGCCCCATCACAACAGACGCCTCCTGCGGTGCCTCCGGCTCCAGGACAGGCCTTAGCAGGCGCAACAGCTTCTGCAGCCGGCACGCCGACAGCTGCGGCAGAAGCGCGCGCAGCTCGGGAATTGTCAGCCCCCACCGCGACGCCGTCAGAAAACCCAGCACGTTGCGCGTTAGCGGAAGGCCAAAAGTGCGCACAAGTCGGTCGTACACGCCCTGGGCCGCCTGCGTCATCGTTTCCGGGAAGGTCTGGATCACCTGCGACTGGGTCAGAAAGCCAGGCGCCTCGTGCGCGCCACGTGCGGCGTCCTGCAGATAGCACATGTACTCCCCCAGCGCTGCATCCTTTTTGGCACGCGCACACTCGAAGTCGTCCTCGGAAAAGGTGAGGCCCATGCGAGAGAGAACATTAGCGGAGAGGTACTGTTCAACCTCGTTGGCGGAGACGGGGCCGAGGCCCAGGGCCTCCACGCTGTCGCGGCCAAGGTAGCGCAGTGCGCTGAACGCGGCACTGTCAGTGGAGCAGCTCGCGATGAGCCGCACGTTGCGCGCCAAGGCGCGAGGGAACACGGCGTCGAGTGGACTGCACGCCTCTGCTATACTCGTCCTCGCGGGGGTGGGGGCAGCTGCTGCCCCACTTGCACCAGCGCCAGAGCAGTCGTCAGACCACTTCGCTGGCTCAGCGCGGTTGCCACCACCACCAACACCGCTGCCACCTCCTCCACCTCCGTTGTGCACCAGCGCACCACACGGCAGGATCGGCGGCTCCAACTTATCGATGGCGTCCGCCAAGACGACAAAGGCGTGTGCCCCTGACGCCGCTGTCTCCCCTTCCCCTGCGCCCTTCCCAACGGTCAACAGCGAGGTCGTTGCCGTGTGAGCAAAATTGTTCTTGTTGCTTTCCACACGATCCGCCTTGGCACCAAGCACGTACTGTGCCACATACTCCGGCAACCCCGCTGCGGTGATGACGGAGGCGATGGTGTTGGTCGCGGCACCGCCACGTGCCGTCGTGCTCCTCGGCGCGGCCCGCACCGTGCCCGAGAGAAGTTGGATGAAAAAGCCGCTCAGTCGTTCCGTGTCAACTTCCGCATACACGTAGCGCAGCACCGCCGCATCGGTGGTCAGCTGCGACACTACGTGCACAATAAAACTGCGGGTGTCGGTCGGCTCCTCGAACAACACGGTCGATCGTGCCGAGTACAGCGCAAGGGTGTAAGCGTGTTGCAGACTCTGCAGGCGGTTTGCAGCACGGCACATGAGCATCGCCAGGCCAAACGCGTCGTGGCTGTGCAGCAGGAGGGAGTTGCGGCTCGGCGGGTTGGCGGCGTAGAGGACGATGCGGTTCATGACGTTCTTCTTGATGGCGCTGCTGCTCAGCCCTGCTACGGCTTGCACATAGATGCTGCTCCACAGCTTTAGCAGCCCCATGCGGTGAAAAAAGTTATGCACGTCAAATGCGGCGTCGGCTGCCCTGGCGACATCCCTGCTTTCCGTGGAGACACCACGCTTCCCTTCGCGAACGACGACAGCGCTCCTGCTACTGTTGTTGTTACTGATACCACAAGTGTTTAGGCAAGTTCGCAATATGGTGCTGAGACGCTCGTAGATGCCTGCCTGGAACGCCTCCAAATCCTTCAAACGCAGAGCACCAGAGGCATCCGTACAATCGAACGACGCGCTATACTGCGGCAACACCAACTCCTGCACGGGCGCCGACGCGAGGACATGGCGACGCCACGCGACATGTCGCTTCCACTGGTACTCCTCCGCTGCGTAGTCCCACTCCAGTGTACGTGCAACGTCCGTTGCCGTCGCACCTGGTGCGCCAGCCGCGCTGGTCGATGTCTCCGCTGGCTTGCGTGGGTTGTTTGCCGACAGCCCAACACCAACACCACCATTAACAGCGCTCTTACGCAACAGGCCTGCGCCGGTCATGGCCGCTGCGTCGTCGTACACAATATCACGCACCACCGTGCGGTGGCGGTCGGGGTGGGCCACACTCGGGTCTGCCGTCAAGAGCGGCGCGAATGCGGCCGGCACCCGCAGCGCACGCGTTTCGCAACGGGTGGCGATGAGGAGCCACTGGGTGCTGCGTAGGGCCGCCTCGTGTGCCGCGTATAGCACTGGCTGCAGCCCGCCGTGACTATCTGTGGCATTGGGAGACGTGTTGGCGCTCATCGTCGCCCCATCATTTCCGTCTTTCCCCAATGCCTCCTCACCTTTCCCCTGTACCGCCCCCCTCTCGGGTGCACGTTCGCTTCTGCTCGCAAAAGAAGAAGCAGCGTAGTGCCGTTGCAGCTCCACCATAGCCGCAGCCGACATCTGCGCGTAGTCTCCAGGGCGGTCTCCAATCAACTCAATGGCCGCAAAGCGACCACGCGCTACAGCCGAAGCGACGTCGCACACCGGTAAGAAGTGCAGTTCGCGTCTGTACGATCCAATTGTGCGTGGTGCAGACGGACCCCGACTGGACCACAGGGCTGCTCTGATCCCTCCCGTCTCTGAGGCATTGCCCACTGCTCCAGTAGCCCCCACCACCACAACAGGGAACAGGATCACTTGGTGTGACGCAAACTCGCGATTTAAGCGCGGAAAGACGTTGGTGCAGAGCAGCTCCACCTCCGTGTCAAACAGAAATGGTGGGGCGAGGATCGGCACCTCCAGCACGCGCCAGCCAGAGAAGGGGGCCGCAGGGGGCAGTTGATAGCCGTCCTCCACCGCTGCCCGAACTCGCGCCTCCAGGGCAGACAAGGTGGTGCGGTCTCGTTGCTTTACCTCCGCTTTTTCCTCGCCCCCCTCCTTCCCCCCCTTCCTCTTGCAGCCTACTCGATCTGCGGCCGTCTCTACACGCATGGCACTAGACGGTTTGCCTGAGATGGTCGAGATGGTGGTGGCGGTGCTGCCGCTCTTCGACGTCCGTGGAGCGGCCCGCGCTGCATTCGCATCCAACGTTCTTTGCAGCCTGCTCACCACCACGGGTGGAACGTGCGTGCCATCCAGCTTCACCTCCCGCAGTGATGGCAGCTGCTGTGCGAGCGACAGCAGGGCCAGCCCACCGGCAAGTGAGATCTCCGCGTTGTAGGAGAAGTCTAGTACGGCGAGGCGGGTGTGCTCCCGCATGGCTCGACAGAAAATCACCACCGCGTCATTTGATAGCCCGTTGCGCGGTGCGCGAAGTTCGACCACGTTGGAGTTTAACGGCAGCACTACCGCCACCGCCTGCAGCCCCGCAGCGCCGATGTAGTTGCGGGTGAGGTCAACCACCTCGCCGCTTTGCAGCAGGGGCAGCTGCGCCACCAGAGCCGTGTTAGCTTTGTGACTCAGCACACGGCAGCACGACTCAAAAGCGCGTGCCGCGTTCGCCGTGCCCGGTGAAGCGTTCCACGCGGAAGGGGAAAGAGAAGTGGACTCTGTTGCTGCCGCCCCCACACCTGCGCTGGTGGCGGGCCACACACGCGGTGCGCCTGCGTCACGTGTGTCGACTGCAGGTTGCATGTCAATTCTCTCTCTCTGTGTACGAGTACAGTACGGCTGTACGGCTCAGAAAATAGCACAAGGACGGAAAAGGGGAAGATCTTAGGCAATGGATGAGCAAGAGGAAGTGGAGCACACACAAAAAAGCAGGTACTGTCATGTGCTACACGCAATGAAGGGCGTTACGTTAGCTGCAGCGCATGCGAAAAGATGTAAAGCAACCAAAAGCAGAGCAGTTCAATTGGAGATACTTCTGTGTCGTTATCATTACTGCCGTGCCTCACTTCTCACTCCTTTAAAACTGAAGCGGTGCACGAAGGTGAACTCACCAAGTCACACACACACTCGTGCACAATCGCGGCGGGGATCTCTCAAAGCAGCCACTGATGGACTTCGTAAGTTTGATCCGTTTCCCTGTTCTTTTCTTTTCTTTTTAATTTCCTTTAGCACTACACGGCGCGATGTGCAGCCTAGTTGACGCGTAGCACCCTCACCAACAAAGAGAGAGGTTTCCCGCTTCTTCTCTTTTGTTTTTGTAAGGAAAATGAGTGTTTACGGCGCTTGTTTGAGGTGCATGCAGTAACTTAGGCAAACGTGTCCGAAAAAAAGGCGCAGCTCCCTCCCCGACCCCAACTCGGCCACCCACACACAGACACACACTTACAAATGCCTACAACGGCAAAAACAAAAGGACAAAGCGACAGCCACTTCCCAGAGCGAGCACTTCACAGCTCCGCTCCTCATGCTGCTGTGATGTCGGCTGCTATTTGGCGCTCATGTGCAAAGAAAAAAAAAGACTTTTTTATGCATCGTTCACATCATGCGGTGCTTCGGGCGCGTACGATGAAGTTATGGTATTCGTCTCTAACTTCACCCGCTTCTTCTCCGGCTGTGCATCTTCACCACCCTCCTCCTCCGCAGCGGCAGCAGCGTCGTCAATGTGCGCCGTCGACTCCGCAACCGGCTCCGCGCCCGATGCCGAGGTCACGGGTCCCGCAGACGTAATCGAGTGCTCTCTATCCCCCACATAGCCCTCTGGCTCCTCTTCGTCTGCCATGTACGCTTCCTCCCCCTCCTCACCTTCGTCGTCGGCCTCGTCGTCGGAGAGGGTCTCCGCAAAGACGCCGTTCAACTCTGCGCGACTCTTCATGATGAGGCGGGCCACCCACGACTGCCCGGGGGCGATAAGGCCGATGAAATTATGAAAGTGTGGTGTGGCGAAGTCCAGCAAGTTGTCGCGGTCTGGCACACCCATCGTCGCGCTGCAATCAACGCAGCCCGTTGACAGCCACTGCATCTCTGACAGGACGCGCCGGCAGCGACGGCAGGCAAAGTAGCGTCCATCGGTGAGCGGCAACTGCGGTGGTGCTTCCACCTCCTCCTCGACACGTGAAAGACGGCGCACCGACTGTTGCATTTTGGGCCGTCTTCTCGCTTGCTGCAATGTGTTCTTTTTTCCTTTTTGTATTCACAGCTACCGTTTCTTCTGTGTTGTTATTATCTCCAACCTGTTTGCACGTAAAACGCCGTGTTTTGTTTGTGCGAAACGAGTAGGCTTCCTTGCGGTGGTGTTTGCCGAGTGCAGACGTTGAAAGAGCCAGCCTACGCGGCGGTGCAATACGAAAAAGAGTCACCCCACAGAAACAGAGAACAACAGCAAGGAGGAGGCGAGAAAGAGAAACGAAGGAGAAAGGAGCATCTACAAAGCGTCTTTTCTCTTATGGCGCTGTGTTCATCAGCTCGCCGCAGCAGGACAGCACACTAGAGGGAGAGAACGAGAGCGAGTGGTCCCTCTCTTGTAGAGCTGCTTTCTTTCCCTTTGCTTTCGTAACTTCGAACGTCAATAAGACGGCGAACTGGCAGCTGTACAACCTAGAAGACTGGCAACAGGAATGCTGAGAAGCTACACGATCGGTAGGTGTAATATGTGTGGCTGTGCGCTCATTCATCGGCACGCCTGTTGCAACATACAATTATGAGCGCGCACACACACAACCACACATTGCCACAGATCGCGTGCTCAGGCCTTTCAACAAGCAGTTGACAAGAGCATAGTGTGAGGCAATGTGTTCGGTCTACAGGTGTGTGCCACTCGTGCTGTCTTGGGTCGACATCACTTCCCGTAAACCTGTTGCTCTTGGCGTATTTTCTTCCTGTTTCGTATTGCTTTCACTGGCGCTGTGAGCGCCAGAGTAGACGTTCTGTTGGGCAACTTCAAAGCAAACACCTGGAGAGAGAGAATAACACCACACACACATACACACAAAAAAAAAACATAAACACGCACACACATAAAACGAGAATCCAAAAGAGGTTTTCTGATAGTAAAGAAAAGACACAAACTAACATGGAGAAGCAAAACAAAGACTCGCGTACACATGAGAAACAAAGGAAAAATACAGAGAACACAGTCACCCTTTTCCTCGCAGCAAAAGAAAGAAGTCAAAGGAGTTTCATGAGAAAAGATGAGAACAAATACGTTAAGCTGACCACAAACTTCACCTCACGTCTACCGTATTGGAAAAAAAAAGGGGGGTAAACAAAATGAAATCGGAAAAAAAAAACGACAGATGTAGGCTGCAACTGCGGAGCACACAACGACGAAGAGGACCAACGTGGCAGACGTGCAGAGTGCGTGTTAAGAGAGAGAAAAAACGAAGAAAAGACAAACAGTGAAGGGCCTTCGTCTGTGCATTCAAGAGAAGAGCCCACAGAAAGCGCGAGAAAAGGAAAGCAAGAGAGAGAGAAGAGCTTATATGTATGTATATAAATATATATGGCGATGTGGATTAGACGTATTAGCAGCCGTTGTACTGGCCCAGTCACACAGATTAACGAAACGGGCTCCTTAGACGCACAAACATATTAAAAGCACATCAGAAAAGTGCAGCTTGGCTGTAAAGACAGTGAAGACAGAAGAATCACATTGCCAACTGCTGTCGTTGCTTTTTCTTTCGTTTCCTTCCACCTTCACGAGAGTGAGAGAAAAAAAAAAGGACTCCCTTCGCTCTTCACAGCAGGCCAACAAGCGGGGCACCACCCACGCCCGCCCATCGACGGCGAGGGAAAGGGGCGGGAAAGGGGAAGGAGAGAGAAGGCAATGACGAAGTCTACAGAAAAAAAAATGAAATGACAACGTGTAGGCACTCATAAAGTTGGTTTGCAACTGTCAAGGTTGAAACGTACAGGTGCGTCACGGAGGGGGAGCAGGAGAGGTATAGGCGAAGATTCTTCAAACTAGCAAAGAGAAAGCAGGAGAAAACAGCGAGCATTTTGGCCTCACAAAAGTAATAAGAAAAAAAGAATGCAGTGCAACACCACGACCACAGATACGCACCAGAAAACAAAACAAAACAAAAAGAGCCTGCCTCCCTCCCCCAAAACCGCTTCTTTCCACGCAAGCCGAACAACCTTCACATGCCGAGGTGAAGGAAAAGCAGGGAGGCGTTTACACGACGCAACAAAGCAGCTGTGCAAGACATCGATGCACATTTATATAGCCAGTAAAAGAGAAGGCGAAAAACAGCCTTACGGAAAACGAAGAAGCTTAGTTGCGCTTATGCTGGAAGACTCAATGTGCTGGGAGACATGGAAAGAGGGGGTAAAGACACGGACTTGAGTGCGGGTGTATGTTCGATTGTGGGTGGGTGGGTGTCGCTTACAGCTTCAAAAAAAAAAAAGCAAGAAAACAGTGTAAAAAAAAAAGCTGGCTTTCTACATCTTTGTCGCCCCATGTTGAGACTTTACGAGAACAACAGCGACACAGTAAAAAAAAAAGGAGGGCACTCTCATTACCAGATACTACTGAGTATAGTCTGTTGAAAGGGTAAGGGCAGAAATAAAAAAATGGGGTGCATTGCCCACAGCAGAACCCAAGCACAGACAAAAACGCAGAAAAAAAAGACCCCCCCAAAAAAAAACGGGAATAAAGCAGCTCTTCACCATCACTGCTGCAAGGAATACTCTTTGTCTAAAGGGAAAAAGAAAACACAGAAGAATCGCTTCATACGCTTCAGTACTTGTTCGTTTGTTATTCTCCTCTTTCTCTCCATCTGGTTCGGAGCGACACACACACACTGACAGCTACTCTACATGAATTCTCGGTAACTTCTCAGCCACGGTAGAAGAAACACAGATTCTGGTGCCGCCCAGCTGAAGAGGCGGAAAGAAAAACAATATACATGATCGGCAACATGAGGGATGTGCAATTGTCAGAGGGGGTTTTCGTTTCGTGTGCTTCCTTCGAGCCATCGTTTACCCCAAAAGGCACGTGCCAACGAAGACCAAAAACAAGAGGGGTAACGAAGAGAAGTGCTGCGTACAACCTCAGATCGACGCAAGCATCAGAAAGAAAAAAAAAAACTCTGCAATCACCACGACACAGACACACAAAGACACCGTCTACACTGCGAGGAATCTCTCTCTTTTGGTGAAGAGTACGCGTGCGGCGCGCTCACACCCGCTTCCCTGACGTCGGCACGCGCTTCTTTATCTTCGGCAGGACCACATTGTCCGTTGGTGATGACAGCGAGCCAGCATTCGCTGCGCTGCCTTCACTAGAGCTGTTCGCACGGGCCAGTGGGGCGGGGCCAGCGCCTGCTCCCGACTTCGCAAGCCGTGTTTCCTCCGGCGACGACGGGGGCGACAGGGCACTCGTCGTGACGTTCGGCATGCTGCGGCTCTTCCCGCCATCGTTGTCGGGGCTCTTTAAGGAAGTCTCCAACACACTAGCAAAGTTGCGTGGTCGCCCTGGTGGCTTCTCATTCTTCGGCGCCGTCGGCTTCAGCACGGCGCTGCCGTTTACGGTCGAGGGGCTGCAGGCACCGTTGCTGCCACTGCTAGACAGCCGAGCTGTGCCGCCCTCTGCGGTGACGTCGGGGTTGCTGTTCGACTCCGCTGCAGCCGTCCCATTTCCCAGGTCAGACGGCGCGGCACTGCTGATCTCGCCTGCTGACAGCTGTGGTGTTGACGACGAAGACGAAGACGCATCTGCGGTGGCGGTGGAGGCCGCGGATGCGGTACCCGGCTTTCCACCCGTGTCACCCGGCAAGGGACGAGGGCTGACAACGCTAGAGCTACCCGGTCGTGTAATGCTGATCGTCAAAGGGGGACTTGAGCGGGCCCCTACCGTTGGCGGGGGAGGAGAGGTGGAGCCGCCGGCAGCGCGGGCGGTCGTCTCCTCAAACAGCGTCAGTGGTGCCATGGCACGCACCTGCGACGGGGAGGACATGACGTGGGTGGCGGTGGCCGTCCACTGGTCCAGCGTGGAGCGCGCGTTGCGCTTGCGCTGCCGCTCCTCGGCGGTGGCCATGTTCGATATAATCGTCGGGTTCATGACGCTGCCGGGCACCACCGTGCCGTCGACGCCACCCGCCACGGCCTCCACCTCGTCCACGAAGCGTAGCTTGCTCGACGACCGCAGCAGCTCACTGCCCGCGGTGCTGCTGAGCACCGAGACGCTGTCGTTTGGCGAGTGCGACGCCTCACGGCCGAGGCGGACGCTGACTTCATCCAGAAGCTGCTCGCGAAAGCGCCGCGCAAACACCTCGGGGAGGCGTGTGAGGTGCTTGTAGAAGAGATAGTCACGCACATCGCGCAGGTTATTGGCGGACTTATCCTCCGCCTCCTTCACCTGGCATCTGCCGATGATGTCGAGTAACGCTAGCAGGCTGGAGTGGAAGACAGTGTTGCGGCGCACACCACCCAACTTGTTGTACGCCCGCAGCAGGTGGCCAAAGGTGTCTCGCTCCACTGTTAGATATCGGCAGATGGCGGTGGTCTGCGCCGCCGACAACGGCTCCGGTGCGGTGGTGTACGACGGCAGCGGGTTCTCATCCTGTTCTGTCGCCGGCAGCGCCATCTGCGTAATAACCACCTTCAGGAAGCGAACACAGCCGCAGAGTACATCGAGGCCGACCTGGCAGCGACCACCAGTCCCATCCGCGTTGCACAGAGTGTCGCACGCACCCTCGATGAAGTGCAGGATGTGTGACTTGGGGTGGAAGACTGTCTTGAGCACCAGCTCACGGTTTGGACGACTCGTCAGAGCCACCAGGTACTCCAGCACACGAATCAAAGCCGGTGTCACGCCCTGCGGAAGAGGGAGAACCGGCACAGGCGACATACTACGACTGCTGCAGCTGGCACCCCCGTTGACACCTCCTGCGGTGCCAGCGCCCACGCCGACACCTGTGTTGGGCACACCGAGAATGGGGACACTCGTGCTGCCTTCAATGCCGTCGTGGTGATGTCCGCGTACACAGCCGTTCTGTGCCGCCATAGCGTTGTCGAAGCGGACGATGGGGGCGTTGCGTGCTGCCACACCGCCGAGGGACGGGGGCAGCGGTACGGGCGGCATCGTGCCGCGCGTAGCGTGGGCTAAATACTTGGTGATGATGAAGCTATGGAACTGGTTGCGAACCGCAGTGCCCTCGGCGTCGAGCAGGCGCTCCGACGCGGCGGACCCCTCGTCGTCGTGCAACCCGAGCACATGAAAGAGTGTGAACGGGTTTGACGAGGACATGTTGTCCCGCATGATTCGCTTTGGTAGGGGAAGCATGCCGCTGCCAGGCGCCATGCGGTTCGCCCCAGGTGGCGAGCCCGCCGCAGCACCGTTGATGATGAGCTGACGCACCATGAACGTCACCAAGCCGTTGTACTTGAGCGGGTCGGCCAAGATCGGGATGCGGACGTGGTCGTTCATCAGCTGCTCCTCCTGACGCTCGTTGATGCGCACCAGCGTCACGTCGAGCAGCGCAGCCAGCTCCTGCTCCACCGCGGGCGAGTAGAAGTTGGCCCCGTTGGGCGTCGTGCAGCTTGTGCCGTTGCCGTTGCTGTTGTTGCCAGCGGCGACGGCGGCGGCAGGGCCACCGCGGCGGCTCGCGCTTAACCCTCCATTGCCACTCCCGCTGTCGGTCAGCCGCTTTACAAAAAGAGCCGCCATGTTCGCCGGCATCGCAAAGCGCTCCGCGACGAGGGAGAGGGAGTAAAGCAGACCGCACTGGTACACCTTCCCTACAATCGGACCGACCATCTCACGGCCAAGCTCGGCTATGCTGAGGGTCACAAGCTCGCGAAAGAAGCGGAGGTGGGCCAGCACCTGCTGCTCCGCCTTCTGTGCCTGCGCTAAGTTGTCGTTACCGAGCGGGGCGGGCACCGGTGACGCACTGCTGCTGAGCGAGACGCTCGACGTGTTCGCAGACGAGTCGATCGAGCTGACGCGGCTCCGCACCATCGCCCCAGACGTCGTTGTTGCGGTGCTGGCCGTCATGACGGGTGGGGCAATGCGCAGCGCCTCACTCGCCTCCGTGAAGAGCGTGTCACACGTGAGCAGGCCGCAGACGATGTCGTTACGAATGCGCCGGCTGAGCGTCGAGTACTTGGTCATCAAGTCTGTCTTTGTTTCCCCAATACAGCAGTTGGGGAAGACAGACTCCTGGAGGAAGCTGATGCGGCGGTCCTTCGCAATGGCGGTGGTGACGTCCGGCGGGACGTGCAGGTCGCGCAGTTGCGGGGGCACCATCCACTCGGACGAGTCCACGCTGCACTTTAGGCCGGACAACAGCAGCGGAAAGATTGGATCCGAGATGAGGCGGTCAAGCAGATCGGCATTCGCGACGCTCAGCATAGCGACAACAGTCTCCTTGTTCTCGTACAGAGCGGGATTGGCGTCGTGGTGGTGCTCCATGATGGAGAGCGACAGCGCGTGCTGCTCGATGAAGCCAAGTGGCGGGTTGTGGCGGTCGTGAATAAAGTAGGCGTAGGGCAGCACCGGCTCGTCCGGCTTGTCCGTCGGACATGGAATGGGGGAGCTGGAGGACTCGCTGTCGGCCACGGCAAGGATGGAGCGCTCGCTCGCAGAGCGGCAGCGCTCGAGCAGGTCGTAGCGAAATGGTGGATAACTCTTGTCCTGCAGCGCCACTAGCGCGCTCCAGGAGGCGGAATATCCCTCCTCTGACGCATACATGAGACAGAGCGAGAGCTGCTTTTCGAAGCTGTTCCACACAATACAGCAGTTCTCGCCGACGAAAGGAGTGTCGTTGCTGATGGTGTCCTCGAGGATCACCACCTCGTCATCGTCGTCCTCGTCAAAGTCGGAGACAGTATTCGACAACAGAGAGGCCTTCTCGCCGTTGCCGGCGGTAGCGGCTGCCGTGGCAGCAGACGAGGCGGCGCTCTCCGAGTCGGTGACACCGGGCGACGCCCCCGTGGCGTTCTCGGACGACTTCTTCAGGCTGCCCTCCTTACTCGGCTTGGGAGCCGACACTCGAATGGTGAAGTCACAGAAGGACACCCGGCCGTCCCCCTGCTCCACCCACTGGTTCTCCGCCCCCAGAGCCTGGGTGAGCACCTTGACTTCTAAGTTCAGCAACGACGTTGCGTAGGTTGTAGGGGCGGGCAGTCCGACAGACGGTGCAGGGTACGGTACGACCACTACCGCCTTGCCAGACGTCGTGACGCCGTCGCTGCCTTTACTTGCTGCTGTGGTGGCTGCGGCCTTTGTCGCGCTTGCTGCGGAACCGCTGCTGCTCCGCGTCTCTGTGCTGAGCCCATTGTTGTTTCCGTCGCTGCTTCCTCCCGTCTGCACGGAGGTGATGTGGGCTAAATCGCCAGAGGACCCTGCAGCCGCACTAGTCGCCGTAGCTCCGGTCCCTGCAGTCCCGTTGGAAATCTTCGCGGCGGACCCGGGTCGGCCGTCGGTGCGAAAGCTGCCAGACTTCTTGCGGCTGCCGTTTGTCAAGCCTCCAGGGCTACCTGGACGAGCTCCACTCTCCGCAGACTTGCTTTCATTCGACGTTTCCGTGGCAGACATGGCGGCGGGGCTGCTGTCCTTTGTGCACGGTAGTGTGTTTGCAGCACCGTTGCTCGCTGCCGATGCAGGTGATGCGTTAGAAGGTGACGAGGACGCGTGCATGGGGTGCCCTATGTCCCTTCTCCCTCGTCGTCGTTAAGCCTTACAACCACCGCTTTTGCTACGCGCACGTAAGCGCAATAACAAAAAGGCGAAAAAAAGTATAACAAGGTTCCTCTCTCACCACAAGTAAGGCAACCAGAAAGAAAGGTCAACGACTTCGTGAGGCAAAAGGGGTGGGAAAGAAGTGACTGGTGGCGTGAGACAAGCGTAACGCAGTAGATGCGGACGAAGAGAAGAAACAAAAAAAAAACACAAAGAGGCAACACTCACCCATACGCAACAAAAATGGGGGAAGAGAGGCAGCGAACGCTGAAGTGGAAGGAGAAGATAGAAGGAAAGGTGAGAGAGGCGAGAGGCAGAAGGGAGGGGCGGGTTGGCAGCCAGGCAGGCGCCGCAACGCAAAAAAGCAAGAAAAAAAAAGAAAACCCACCAAACGAGGAGATCGAAAGCAGCACGTGCTGCAATTGAACGTAGTGGGTGACTGGTAACTCTTCCCGCGTTTTCAACGGATCGGTCCGGACGGTAGGCACCCGCAGCAGCTGTCCCACAACACGACGAAACGGATTTAACAACAACAAAAAAAAACGATGGAGGAGAGGGCAGGCTCCGTTTACGCTCAGCCGCCTTCACTACGGATAAAGCAAAAAAAAAAAAGGAAGACGAAGCCCACTTCCGAAAGAAGCAAAGGGCGAAAATGCGGGGGGTACAGAAGCGGTGAACCACCGTGAGAACCCGTAACGTGGGGAGAGAAGAGGAGCACAACAGAAAGAAAAAAACAAGTGACGCACAGCAACACTGTTTGGAAGACGTCGTTACGAGCACACACTCGGTGGTCCATCCCCCCCATTAGAGTAAGAGAAAACAAAACAGAAAAAGAGCAAAAAGAGGAGGGGAGAATGAAAGCGAAGCGGTGGATGAAACCAAGAAAAAAAACCCAAAGACATGTATGAAGGATCGGTAGGTACGTTTATGTATTCCAGTGTGCTTTTTTCAGCAAAAGAAGGGTATTTACTTTTCTTTTGTGCAGCCCAACGATAGCACCAGGTGTGAACCCGCAACTTGCCTCCGTCGCGAGTCCGCTGAGATGCCAGTTTTTTTTTCCTTTTTGGAAACCAGGATTCAGCCCAAGCCTGCGCACAGGCCACCAACGTGAAAGCTCTGCAGGACAGGAGCATAGCAGAGCTCTTCAGCATTCCTGCCGTGTTTGGCTTTCTTTCTTTTTGGCTTCCGTTGAATCAGAAAGAGCATTTGTGCCTCCATGCATATCGTTTCTTTTTTTATTTGTGTGTGACTGTGTGTGTATCCATTGTCATCAGGCCTTTCAAAGAGTTTCCGCAGCCTTAGGCAATGTGTGCTCATGCATGGGCGTGTATGCATACAACGCAGCTTTCTTTTCCGTGCGTCGCATGTCCTCAACCCTACGCTACAGCATCGCCCAAAGCGACACGTCCACTTGTTAAAGTTCTCCGGTGCACATCAACGCCTCGTCTCTCCCTCTCCAGGCAATTTTCATTTTATTCGTTCTGCTACGTCCTTCGACTACTGCGCACGTGCGAGAAGCGGTTCGAACGCGCCGATCGCCTTCGTCGCCACTGCACACGCGTAAGGGCACCCGAGCGAGTCCAGTGTCATGACCAGTGCCACGTTGCACACCGACAACGCTTCAGCCACCTCGTCACCATCATCTGCCTCCACCGCATCGCACTCTTCAGCGCCGGTGTTGGGCCCGCTGCGCTGAGTCGCCTCGGCGGTGTCGCGCTCGTTTCCCCCCCTTTCTTCCCAGACAATGCAAGGGCAGTACATGAACTCGTTGGTTACCACAAGCGAGAAGTTATCGACACGCTGGCAGAAGCGACGCAGTGCAACGTCTTCCCCACTGCTCGTATCAGAATACGGTGTTTGCGGAGCGCGGCACAACCACCGCAGCGCTGGTGGCAGGAAGTACCGCAACGGTATCTCCAAGCAGGAGTCCGACGTGCGACACCGCGAATCATCACGGTACCTTACCAGCCCGCCAACGTAGCTGACCACATCACCCGCTCGAAAAGTCTTGCCGGTGAAGAGGCGGCGCGTCATGCACTGCAGGCGGCACCGCAGAGTCGCAATCTGCGGCGAGAAACCCGCATTACTGCGGCCAGTGGGTGCGGTGGAATTTTCTTCTGCGGTGCGGTGCATCACGCTGCCCGGCCGGTGTAGCACAATAAGCCGGTCGATTTCTTGCGCGGGGGACACGAGAAGGGAGAGAGGCGACGTCGCCACCGGCTCCCCTCCGCCACCCCCACGCGCCGTGGTGTCATCGCCGCTCGCCCTCCCCTCTGCTGCATTGAGGTATGTGTGAAGGCCCCGCCCCTGCAGCTCACGCGGAGACAGGGAGAAGCGAGAAAAAACGTTTACGGAATGCGGTACTTCCGTGGCAGTCGGAGACGACGAAGTCAGCGGCGTGGTCGGCGTCAAGGCGGAGTTCAGTCGTGCCAAGTCTTCTGGATCCACGTCGCCCTGACGCTCCCACAAAACAGCTTTTCTCCCTCGACGATTCGCAACACCGCTGCTGCGGCCTCCTCTTCTGCCCTCCCGGCGGCTCCGACTCGCCTCTGCAGAAGGTGCAGAGGTGCGTGATGTGGTGGGAAGCGCACGTGTCCTACGAGCGTCATCGCCTTCGCCCTCTCCCTCCTCGTCGGCATCAGTGCCCCTGCACACTTGATTGCCATGTGCCCCCTTCGTCACGACTGAGCTACTTCGCTGCGCGTGCTCTTGCTCGTTCTCCGTGGCACAGGCGGCGGTCGCCTCTCGACTGCGCTTCCTTCTCTTCTTCGTTGTCTCCTCGCTGAGACCGGTGTCCACGGTGTACAGAAACAAGTGCTCCTGCGTCTCAAACCGGGAGTGTCGCACCACGACGCTGAGGGGCACCGCAGCATCCCACACCTGCCACGGCAAAAAGGGGACGTTCATCGGCCAGTCGACGTGCTCGCAGCTAAATGGCGTCGGCTGCGGCGATGTCGAGGGCGTCGACGACACCAGTGGCGAACCCGCAGAGAGCGAGGTGGTGGTGCACTCAGGCAGACGGGGCTCATCCCAGCGTGCCTCTGCAAGCAAGTTGTCTTGCGTGATGGCGGGGCTGCTCAGCAGGCTAATTAGACGTGCCCCACTCAACTTTGGTGCCCTGCAGGCGCTGCATGGCTGGGGTGTGTCTGCCAGCGAGGCCTCACAGAGCGTCCACATGCCGCACTGCACGCACTCCCACAAGAGATCATTCGCCACGCTAGGCAACGGGGGAGGTGGTGATGGTGGTGCGACAGCATTCCCACCGCCCGTGATACCTCCCTTACAGAGACTTGGAGAAGCTGTCATTTCAGCATCTGCAGCGACGCATGAGTGAGCGACCGTGGACTTCATGGCAGAGATCGCAGTGGGAGGCGTATCTGTCTCTGCCCCTGCCGTACACGTCGTTGTGCATGACTTCGCTTTCTCAGAAGCAGCCCCTGTTGAAAGGACGGCAGCACCACCGCGCACCTCGCGAGACGTCGTCGTCATCGCCGTCGCCGTCGCTGCTGCCAACGAGGTGTCACCGATGCGGAACGCTGGGAACGGTACAACTCCCCCCATACGCGGCCGTATCATCGGCTCCCCCTGCACCGTCGTCCACGGTGTGGCACTCAGCCGGTGCGCCTTGCCGTACGACATCAGTATCTCCTCGCCGGCGGCAATCTGCCGACGCGCCACCAGCGCCGTGAACGACTCACCGCGGCTGTTGAAGCGGTTCTCGGCAGACAGGTTTGCCTGCAGGGTGCCCACACCACGCGGGTCATTGGCGTAACGGCCGTAGTTGCCGACGAACTCCGCGTCGAGGGCGTAGTCGTCGCCAATCGACCCAAACCCCATCGTGTAGGTGCGGGAGTTGCACGACGTGGCAAAGACCTCGATAAAGCCAGAATACGGGGTCACAATCGTGTTATGGGAAATTGCACTCTTTGCGTACAGGCCTGCCTGGCCGTAGGCGGGGTGGCGAGGGTCGGTGACGACGCGCACCTCCAGCAGCTCCTCCGGCGTGTACGTTGCTGCGGTGAAGGCCGGCACCACCGCCGCGTCGATAAGTCGCTGACGGAAGACAAAGAGCTCCATAAAGAGAACGAGACGTGTTTCTCGGCTGATGGCGGTGTCGAAGGCGAGAAAGTGGCGTGCATGCGGGCTGGCGGAGAACTTCAGTGAGCGGCGCGACGGCGTGCAACGCAGCCCGCGCAGTACGTCGCTTTTCACGGAGCTCTTTGCCGGCGCGGGTGAGGGGCCACCACCACACGCAGAAGTGGTGGGCGAAGGCGCTGTTGGAGATAACATTGCATACTTTAGACAGTGTTGTCGTTTTCTCAGCCCCCCTACTTCGCCGAGCTTCTAATGAGTAGTTCCTTGGGGCCCTTTAGAGGTGATTGGTGTGACACACGGACAACGGCGTGTGCATCTAAGAAGTCAAAAAGTCCACGTACGCTGCTGCATGAAACACCCTCGAAGGGGCGTCGGCAAGTCGCTCGTCAGGTGAGTGAATGCTTCCCTTTTCTATTGACTACTTATTTCGATGAGTTGGGACACTACCGTTCGCCGACGAAGTATCCTATGCGTAGTGTGGAACGAGGATAACGCAGTTCTGCAGCAAGTGCTTGCACTGTAGCACTTCCTCGGGCGTTGTAAAGCAATAAAATAAAAGTGCAGTGACCTTCAGAAACGAGCTGCACAGAGACACATTTGCGGAGACAAAATGAAAAGAGATTATTTATGCATGCGACGAAGGCGGAGGGGTGAAGGGAGGGAAGAGCAGAAAGAGATCCAGACGAGATAATTGTTAAGTCGAAAAGCTCATAAAAACAACTCCACTATGCACAGGCACACTCAGAAACATGCACAGGAAGAGTTTGCCTCCTTCCCCGTCGGTGACACAGCAGTTGCATCATACAGGAAAGTCCTCGACACTTACACACGCGCAAAAACGACGCTCAGCACCAAAAAAAAAAAGAGCGAGCGAAAAGGGGGAAGAAAGATCAAAAACAGTTTGTTTTATCCTACGCATTACTCGCCATAACAGGGAAGAGAGATTCCACAAAGCACACGAAGAAAAAAAAAATGTGCGTCGCCATAAACGCTATGGCTTGAACACAGCAAAAGAGAATTATCTCATGTACTTCTCTACACGACATTTTCATGACAGGGAAAGAAGAAATTAAAAAAGACGTAGTGTCTGCAGAAGCGCGCGGTTTCCTTTTTTTTTTCTTTAGGACGCCGCAGCTGCTGCAAACGCGTGAGTATCCCATTTTCTTTCGGTCATTTTTTTTCCTTGGCCATCGTTTTTCTTCCGTCTTCATAAGCCTAAAAGCAGCAATCGCAATCGAACGGGCAGTTCGGGGTCGTACCCGCCTTCGCATTGCGTGAGAGCATCTTCGACAGCTCCTCCATCGAAACGATTCGGTCCACGCCTTCCTTCCGCAGCAACTCCTGCGATGCCTCTGTCGGACCCGCGCTGCCGCCACCGCCACCGCCCACCACCACCGCAGCACCACCGGAGCTCGTCGCCGCCGTCTGGTTCGCCTTCAGCCAGGTGCCACTGAAGAACTCATTGTCGCTCATCTGCACGGACTTCTGTGGAGCGTGATACAGACCATCGCGGATAGGCTTCGCCTCGTCGTGGAAAGACGGAGCACCACCCCCTTTGTTTGCCCCAGTGGTCACCGCCTTTCCTTTCCTGTTCCCATCGTGGGACGAAGAGCCTGCAGGAGAGCTCCCTCGGCCCTTCAGCTGGACTTTCTTTCGCCTTATCGCACTAAACAAATCCGCTACCTCGTCCGCACCCGACTTGAGGGAAGAGGTGGGTGGTGTTACCACTTTGACAGCCTTTGATTGACCGGCTTGCGACGGTGGCGGCTGCTTTGCCGGGACCCGGCGTTCCTGTTTCGACTTCATCGCTCCCTGCCTGTACTCGAGAGGGAGGGATGGGAGAAAAAGATGCTGCGATTGTTGCAGCACTTAAGAAGAAACCAACACCGACCAATGAAACTTTATTTTAGAAAGCCCCAGTGCTGTGTATTTGTGTGCACAAGGTGCAGCGTTTTTCAGCCTACGTACGAATGCTGCTGCTGCTGCTGCTGCTATTCGCTCGTTTTATGTAAGGAAAAAAAAAGAAGAGAGAGATGGTAACAGGAAGTTGCGTCTCATTGGTGACGCAAGCCTTCAGCCCAGCACTAAATGTCACTTTTTTCGTTCTTTGAGCATTGTAAGTTGAAGTCAAACAAAGTACACATGTTTTTTGTATTGATCTCGTGACCGGCCCAGCTGGAGCTTGTCATTCCATTGTGGAAGGGGAGTGCAGCAGATCACCACCACGGCAACGCCCGTTCATTGCGGCTACCTCCAGCATCCATGTTTCGCTTCGTTCACTATCCTCTCTCTTCTGATTATTATTCCCCACCCTCCCCCTTTTTTTAGGTTAATACTGGCGTCGAAGAAGAACAGAGTTGAGATGGACTTCAGCAAACGCTTGCACACCTGCAATAAAAGACGTCCTTTTTTGTTGTTGCTATCTGTAAAGTGCATGATCTGCTTGCCGCAGCAACGCACAATCGCGACTGCAGACACAGCGATACAGGTTTCCTCCTAAAACTGCCCACCGACCCACCCAAATACACAAGCGCGCATCGCCCACACCTCTTCCCACCTCTTCACGCTTTCTGTAATAACGATAAAGCAAGAAACAGAAAAAGAAGGGCGTTTATAAGCTTGACTATCAAACAGGAAGAAAAAGAGGTGCGCACGCAGCAGCAGCAGCAGCAGCAGCGAAAAGAGGAGCGACAGCGCAGTCGCCCTCAGCACGTTTTCTCTTCCCTCATTATTTTTTTTCAGCATTCCTCTCCCTTTTCCTTTGTCGTAAGAAAGGGGAGGTCATCGCATGCGCGACTCTAGTTGTGGTAGACTTCGATCTCCTTCGAGAACTCGGCGCCAGCCATCGTGCGCTCAATCTCCTCCACGGTACGAGGCACCACAGTGAAGTTCACGACACCATCCTTCGTCACCAGCACATCGCTTTCAATGCGTACACCACCAAAGCTGGCGTACTCCTCAATCTTCTCCAGGTTCAGGTGCTCCTTGACCTCCGGGTTCTGCCTTGCCATCTCCATCAGCGCCGCGTTGAAGTAGCAGCCGGGTTCAATGGTCATGTACATCCCTTCCTCGACCGGGCGAGCCGTTCGCAGGCGGCAGCAGTCCTTCTTGGTCGGACGCTCCGGGCAGCCCTCCATGTAACCGCCAACGTCGTGGACATCCATGCCGATGAGGTGGCCAAGGCCATGCGGCTGGAAGTACTGCATAATTTCCTTCTTCATCATTACGTCGAGGTCGCCCTTTAGGATTCCAGCGGCGATGAGGTGGCTGCAGGTGGTGCGGATAGCAAGAAGGTGCATGTCCACCCACTGCACACCCGGCTTCATGGCGTGCATGACCTTGTCGTGCGCGTCCAGGACGGCGTTGTAGATCACCTTCTGCGCTTCCGTAAACTTACCGTTCACGGGGAAGCTGCACGTAATGTCTGCTGCGTACCCGCGGTAGTTGCCGCCCATGTCGAGCAGCGCCATCGTTCCATCTTCCACGGGTGCGTTATTGTCGGGGTAGTGCAGCGTGGCACCATGGTGGCCTGTCGCACAGATGCAGGTGTAGCTCACACGGCGGCACCCACCCTTGTAGTACACCTCGTGGAGGAAGGTGGACTCCAGATGGTGCTGCGACATACCAGGCTTCGCGATCTGCATCACCTTCACATGCGCGTCGCTCGACACCTTACACACGTACTTCAGCACCTCCGCCTCCATCGCCGTCTTGTACCCCCGCTGCATCGTCAGCGCGTTGAAGAGGAAGCTTGTGGACTTGGTCAGCGACGACCCTTCCGGCAGCTTTGCTTGCAGCGCATGAAGGCCGCTGTCCGAGTTGGTTCCCTGCATCACCTCAGCGGTGTGGATACCGTGTGACTGCAGCACCGCCTCCATCTCGTCCACAAAGTGCACCGCATCCATCTCGAGCTGTGTCTTGACGCCTTCTGGGGTGGGCAGCGGGCCCATCCACGTCGCGTACTCCGCAGGGAGGCGGGGGATGAAAAGGATGCCCTTGCCGCCCGGCAGCACCGCGCCGTACGCGTCCGGCATCTCCGTCCCGAAGAGATAGTAGAAGTAGCTCTCTTGCACAAAGAGGTAGTTGCAGTCGGTCGAGTTGATGGGGACCTCCGAGCCTGCCTGCAGCACAGCTGCGTGGCCACCCTCTGGAAAGGCGCTGTGCAATGCCGCGCTGAGGCGTTCCCGCTGCTCCCTGTACATCTTCATCGAGATGGGGCAGGGGAAGGCCAAAGGGTTCGCAGGGACAGACATTGTGTCGGCGTTGTTATTTGAAAAAAGAAAAGCGGTTCGAGCACGCTGCGTGGTAGTAGAGCCGTAAAACGTTGCAAAGGATGAATCCGGAAAAAAAAGGACAATGAGAGCACAAGGCAATTGTGATGAAGGAAACCTCTATGTGTGGGATGCTGCGCACAGATGTGTAGGGGTAGATGGGCGTCGAAGTGCGGGGTGAAGGGTGAAGAGAGAAGGAAGGAGAGCAGCAGAAGTGGAAAGTACAATAAAAAGAGAATTTAAAAAAACTCCACAGTGAGGGCAGCGGGCGGCACATCAGTGAAACGCACAGCAAAAAAGAAAAAAAGAGCAATAAGGGCAACGCTGCCCAATAGCAAGCAAGAAGATCAGCCTTACCAAAGAGCATCCACGCGACAAGGAGCGGGAGATGAAGGGGAGGGAGGAGGGGCTGTTCAACGGCCTGTGCTTTCGTTTCTCCCGTGTTCCTCTGTTTGCCATGCCACACACAGAGGGCACGAGAGAAAGCTAAAAAAAAAACGTTGGCAAAATACATGACACACTTATCAGCGCCACGCTAAGTAGGAAAGACACGAAGACCATTGCAGGGGAAGAAAAAGCGAGATATATCGTTGCCAAAAACAGCAGCAGCAAAAAAGAGAGAAAAACGAGTTTCTAAAGTGTGTTTTCTCATGGCGCTGGATGAGCTAAGGGGTGCCGCGCTTCCTTTGAGAGGGTTGTTGTTGTGCAGAAGAGAGAGAGAAGGCTGGGGAGGCGGGTTTCTGAGTCTGCCCAGCTGATAAATCAGTCCACCCTCTCCTCCTAAACACCGTTGCAACAACAGCAATGGAAAAAAGAAGCTCAATTCAGAGTGGGTGGTTGCTGCTACCGTCATTCCTTTCATTCCCCCTCAACTCGGCACGTGTCCTCTATGTGCATATGTGCCTGTGTGTTTGCGTGTTGGAGACTCGAATTTCAATTGGCAGAAGACGAACCTGATTGCTGGTTAGCTCCGAGAGTGCCATAGTTGCCTTCTCCGTAAGCTCCGGTTTTTGGCACCAACTCCCCACAGGGTGGATGGTGTAGCCGTTGCCGCGAAACACTACCAGGGCCGTGAGATCTGCTCGTTTGAGAGCGTCTCGAATGGCATCCACAGACAAGCCATCCGCCGTCTCCAAGAAAAAGACTGGAGCGCCATCCTCCTCCTGCAACACGCCATCATCGGGTTCCGTCAGGTTAATGGACAGCAATGTGTTGTAGGTAGCCAAAAAATTCTCGTACACGTCGTAGTTTGCGCCAGCTCTCTCAAGGGTGTGTGTGAGGGAGGCAAACAGCTTGCCGGTCAGCATCGCATCATAGCCGGCGTTATGCACACCTGATGAGAGAGCAGGGTCGTCGCCACCCACTACACGGCTATCAAACTCAAACACAACGTGCGGCGCGACCATGCCTTTTTTGGTCGTCTCCTCCACCACCCTCGACAGCTTGCCCGTGAAGTTGCCGTGTTCCTGCAACGGACTAGCGCAAGCCAAGACGCGGGTGTCGTACACCACCGGAAAGTGATGGTGCACGAGTGACTTGAAATCCTGTAAAGTAGGTGGCATTCTTTGCGGGCCGTACAGCGCCAACAGGAAAAACAGGAGGTCGGTGTAGCCATTGAAGAAGATGATGGGCTTCTGCAGCACCTCCGTTGCGTACAGAAGCGTCTCCAAGAGCATGGTGCCCCAGCCATGCATCGCCACGCTTGAAGAGCACACTGCCTCACTAGCGCAGGAGGGAGACGAAGACGTGTTGTTGCTACAACTATTAACACCACCAGCGACTCTAGATAGCCGTACATACTTGCGGCTCGACTTGCCCACACCGATCGCAGCCAGCGCCGCCATCTCATCACGGTACAGCTTGTCCTTTAAATATATGGATTCCGGCAGCGCCGACTCTGCGATGTCGCCGCGCGAGAATAGGATGAGCGGACGCACTGCAGTGCGATAAAGAAACAGCGCGTTCTTTACATCACGGGACGGCGTCGAAGTCTGGTGAAGCTCCAGTACGAACTTCACCAGTCTCAGTTCATCGTCAGAGAGGGGGAGCAAGGCATCCAAGGAGTTGCTGAAGCACTCCGTGAAGTGCGACAACGCCTTGTGCGGTTGTGTCATCTGTTGAACGGCCTTCCGCCGAGCTTCGGATTTTGCGGCCAGCTCACTAGCCACGTTCAGCAGCGGTTTGAAGCGCAGCCCATCTCTGACCCAGCGCGTCAGATCGATGTTGTTCTTCACCAAAAACTCGGCGGTGCTCACATTCAGGCTGACACTGTGTGCCTCATCCAGCACGGCAGGGAACATGTATGCAACAAAAGTGTGCACGCGGTACCGCTTAACGGTGGGTGGAGGCACGCCATACAGCGGCACTTGCAGCTGTTGACGCGGGAATGAGTTGCTGTTGCCGCGGGTTGGAAAGGATGTCCCCGACGGCGTGGGTCCTTTCTTCGCCTGCTCTGCCTCCCGACTGCGGCGGAGCAATGCAGCAAGCAGTGTTTCGAGAAACTCTTCCCGACGCAGCAGCTCCGCGACGCTACTTGTTGCATATTCATCACCTGTTTTGGTGGCGGTCTGCTGTGGGTGGGCGGCACCGCGCATTTCTGCAGCGGCGACCAGTTGCTGTGCAACGTGGGCCAGTTCATCCGTGATGGACGTTATCGACGTTGTCAGACCATGTTGATCGGACTCGGCTGCGGTGTGCCGCACCCTATTGCTGTACTGCTGCACGACTCTTTCAAGAATCCTGGTGTAGTACGTTGCCGCAGTGAAGTCGGGAACAAAGTCTTTTACATCTGCCGCAAGATCCTTCGTCGTTGGCACAAAAGGGTCCTGCCGAGCCGCAGAAACCGCCTCCGACTCGCTCGTATCGGGCCCCATTGAACAGTGTGTGAAGATGGAAAAACCGATTTGGATAATGCTGTAGTTTTTGAGCGCCTCGAGCTTCTTGGGATACATGTCGCGTGGTTCGCGCATAAGGGACTCTACCAGCTCCGCCGGCGCGTCCGCACCAGCCTCCGTGCCATCACGGTCAATTCCAGAAAACTCCAAATCTACCGCGAAAAAGGTGCAGTCGCGGAGCTGTGCCGCGATGTAGGGCAGCAGAACACCCGCGTTTGCGTTGGTGATCTCCATGGTTGCCTACGTTCCGTTTTGCTTGCGCTCGCTATCTTCACTTACAGGTGTAAGGATCTGTGTGCGTATGTGTGTTTTGATAACGGTAGGAATTTATAAGCAGCGAAAACAAATTGCAAAATAGAAGAAAAAAAAACTGAGGCGGTGTTACTGTGTACTGAAGCTGTGATAAGTACAGTGCGGTCGATTCTTCCCCAACGTTGTTGCGTGAAACCAAAGGCGCTTGTTAGCGCAGAACACTTTGCTTCGCGTTTAAATTGCTTTCTCTCTCTTTCTTTTGGGCCAAAAGGGTTCAGCAGCTATACAAACAGAAACGAAGAGCACACAGAAAATAGAGAATAATTTACTTTTTTTTTCCGTGTGTGTGTAGGGTTCCGGTGTGTGCATGAAGGTGTTGGTGCCACGGAGTTATTGACGCGGCATGGGAGTGCACAAGCAACCAGGGAAGACTACGTTTTGACCTCTTGTTTGTTTACGGAGGTGGAAGAGAGGTGAAAGTGCGGAAATTGGAAAATGGAGGAGGAAGAAAAAAAAAGAAAGAGAGCACTTGCTCGCCCACTTTCTTCTACCCCGACCCCCGTGCTTCTGGATGTCACATGCGTAGACACACGCAAGCACACACAAAACACATTCGTAGCTCCTTCACCTCCCCCACGCCCCTCCCGCTTTTTTCCCGGCTCCTCTCGTTCTCCGTCCACACCGAACAAGTTGTCCACCACAGTTGAAAGGTAAAAAAAAAAGCGTACTGGCAGGTGTTGAAGGAGGTGTCTGCGCTTTGGCGTCGACATCGTGCGTTAGTAAATGCACAGCGCCGCGTGTCTCACACAGTACCCACAACGTGGAAAAAAAAAAGGTGATGGGACGGGAAAGGGTACTTCGTCGATTTTCTTTGTTGTTGTCAGTTGAAAATGCTGACACCTGCTACCATGCCGTCTAGAGTGCTCTTTTCTTTCCTTTGCAGGGTTGTCTTCTGCGCCCGGCGGCTGTGCTTTCCCCCACCGTTCTTTTGTTGCAGTGTTTCGGTCATTTTTTTTTGTTGTTGTTCCTTCTCTTTTCTTTTTGTATACGAAGGCGACGCAGAGTGAAGTAGAAAAAGAGTACAACGAAGGAGGAGATGCCGAGAGCACCCACCTCACTCATGCCATCCATCCCCGTAGACAGCTACACACACGTTCACACAACGACCCAAACAATAACAACAGCAAAGAAAAGTGGAAGGGAAGAGCAAAGAAAAAAGACATGTGGCTCTCGGATGGTCAGACAAGACAAATAAGAAAATACAAAGCGATACAGTCCGCAAAAGAAGAAGAAAAGTGAAACCCAAGCACACCTGCACGTTTGTTGTACGCCTGATGCAAGTTTAGAGCATGCAAAAAGAAAGTACGTGACAAGTGGAAGCAACTGCGCGATTCCCGTCATACAGTCACCTTCTCTTGTTTTCTCTTTTGTTTTGTGTGCTCTTGCACCTCCTCTCTCTCCCTCCCCTCCTCCGCATTATTTGCACTATTACTGAAGACCATACAGCTGGTATAGCTTGTTGCGCGTCTGCACCGTGCTAGCAGAAAGTGCCTGCCGCCACATCGACTGGTTCGCACGCGCCGCACCACTGAGCAAGTCGCGGGTCATGCGACTCGTCTCCACACCCTCCACCGCCACCGAGCAGGCCAAGTCACAAAAGAGGGAGACGTTGCTAAGGACGACGGAAGGGTTTTGCTGCACCGCCATCAGGAAGCCGCACGTCGCCGCCTCCAGCAGCGAGGACGACTCGCGGATGTTGCGCACAAAACGGCAGAAGGGAGCCGCAAAGAGCTGCACGCCGCACCGCGACTTGGCCTCTATGTCGTTATCAACGTAGAGCATGACACCCAGGCACAGCGCGATGTTCTCTGCCATGTTGCGCATATCAGCCGTTACGTTCGTGCTGCCGAGAAGGTTAGCAAATAGGGCGAAAAGCTGTGGCATGGCAGGGCTGGATTGCATCGTAGGCAGGCCTGTGCCGTCCACCTGATGCTCGAGTAAGTTGCACACAGACCACGCCACGTTGCTTACGACTCCGTAGCTCGACTCATCGACCTCCGACGCGTTGCGCACGGCCGCCTCACAGAACTGCGGCAGCACCTGCTGCAGGTGGGTAGGGCATGTGCGAGCCACGTCGCTCACGAGCGAGAAGCCGTTCTGGCGGATGCCCGGCACCGCGTCGGACAGCATCGTCAGCAGCATCTGCACAAAAAGCGGCTCGTTCTGCGCCACAAGCGGCTCCAGACCAGAGCCCATGGCGTCAAACAAGCCACTCAGGAGAATCGCGGAAGTAATGATGAATTCCTCGTCCGGTGGTACGTCGCCTGCCTGAAGAGCCGCCGTGCGCATCTGCAGGTGCTCCCGCAGCAACGCGAAGCTGCGGCTGAAGATGTCGCCGGCCATTGGCTGCATTGCCGGTCCGACGGCGGAGCAGACACTCGCCATGCAGTCAAACAGACCCCACAGCAGCGGGCTGTCGTTCGGTGTCTGCGACCAAAACTGCGAGAGTGGGTTCATGAGGGTCGAAACAAGGGCATCGTTGCTGCGCAGCGCGCCGCCAAGGGTCTGACAAATCGTCTGCACAGCCTCAAAGAGGAGGACGCGGTTCTTCAGTTGATAGGCGCCAAAGCAGGTCGCAACGGATTGAACGATCGCGGGGGCCGCCACGTCCATCTGGCCCTCCTCCGCCTTGGACAGCATGTCCATCAACGCCTCCACCGCCCCACCCTGCACCATCTTTGACGGATTCTCCATCTTGCGCAGGATACACGCCATGAGCCGCTCCATCAGATTCGGCGTGGCGAGGAAGAAGGCGCCGAGACGCGTGCTGGTCCACAGGGTGATGCTCACAACGAGGAAGTGCGTGTCGTTAGCCTCCAGCAGCTGCAGCAGCATGGGGCAGATGTCCGGCAGGTAGCGGGTGAGGGAGTCGAAGCAGCCCTCGCAGAAGGCACCGAGCGCCAGTACAGCTGCCTCCTGCTGCCGCCAATCCGGTGAACGCATCATGCCCGCGATACAGGACAGCACCGTCTCCAGAATGGCGTCGCCGTAGTACTCGCTCAAGTCATCCAGGGTGAGGGCAGAGGCGCGACGCAGGTTCCACTCCTCCACCTCGTCGTCGTCGTCACCCTCATCGTCGTAGGCGTCGTTGCCGTCCTCGCCGCCGTAGTTGGCACCGTTGTTGTTGTTGCGGTGCTCCGAGTAATGCCGCGGCCGAATCGCATCCGCCTTGTCCGGCACCTGCCAGTCCTCTGCGCTCGCCTCCAGCATGCCCATCTCCATATCGGAGTAAATCATCGCACGGATCAGCACCGGGATGATCTGCACGACGGTCGTCTGCGCCACCTCAGCGAAGTGGGGAAAGTGGAGAATCGCCCGCCAAAACTCTGTCGCCTCGATGCGCAGCGCTTCCTCCTCTGCGTTGGTGGGTGCAGCTCCGTTGCCGGCGGTGGTTGCCTGGTACATAAGCTGGCCTATCTGCGTGAAGAGGGTGTCGTCGATCTCCTTGAAGAAGGTGAGAGAGAGGACGATGCAGCGGATGCACAGTGTCGCTACGCCTTGTGAGATGGGGGCCTGCAGGTTCTCAAAGCAGGCTTGGATGACCGAGCGCACGCTGCCTCCCTGAAGGCTCTTGTACGTGTTGCTATCGAAATCCACTCCAGCCAGCTCGAGTATAAGCGAGACAATCTCCAGCGCCTTCACGCGAACCTCCACCGCGTCGGGGGCGGTCGTGCCGAACGCAGTTGTCGTGAGGAAGGGCACCACCGCCACGAACACCGGTTTCGTCAGCCCCGCAGCGTCCAGCAGCTGGCCTGCATCGTCGACGATGTAGGACAAAGTGCGGATGGCACCGTGCACCGGCTCCAGTTCCGTGCTGCGCTGCGTGACAATCGTGCCGAGGCGCTGCACCACCGCCTGCGCAGGCCACAGCCCCTCGCGCACCGCGACGCTGATGATGCTGCCGGCGACGTTGCGAATAATTCGTTGCGGGTCGACGATGGCGTGCTCGCACACGGCTGTCTGCAGATGCGTGTTCTGTGCACAGGCCGGGTTAGCGAGGTTATTTTTGAGCTGAAAGCCCACTAACTGCCGCCCCTTTAGGTTTGCCTGCTGAGACACAAAAATCTCCGCACAACTGGAGAAGTAGGCGGACGGGTTGGACTTGAGCTGCTGCAGTTGCGCCTCGCCTTGCTGTCGCGTTTCCTGCACCGGGCTGGAGGCTGCCTCGAGAGCAGCCAAAATCTGTGGCGCTAATGAGACCATCTCGAAAGAGTCTCTGCGCTTAGGTTCCCCTCTCTACTTCTCTTCCTTTTTTCACGTGTGGTGTTTTTTTTTCTTAAAGGGAAATAAGTGCCGTAATTATTACCATTTCACCTTCCTCAGCCTTCAGCTCCCTAGTCCGTCTGTCAGAAGAAGACACACGTGCAAACCTAAAGACTCGTATTTACAGGTATGTATGATGGAAATAAGGTCACGTCTTTTTTGCTGTCCAGCCACCTCTTTTTTTTTCTTTTTTGGAGGGGAGGGGGGGGGGTAAGCGAAGGGGACGGGAGAGAGGTAGGTGAGTTCTTTATTCGCTTATGAAGGAAACACGAGTACCGTCGTGCGTTGGATACAAAAAGAAAAGAAAGGAATCGAGGGCACACTAGAAAGAAGAAGAGAGCGACACACACGAGATGGCCTCTTAGGATGTACGTGGGTGCTTGGGAAGTATCCTCACTTTTTTTTTTCAACGCGATGTCCGACCGTTTGTTTCTATCCTTCCGAAAGGAGGTTCGGTGAGGGGGGGGGGGGGTAGAATACTTGCTAACGATTCGTGTCATGCATGTAGCTGTGGAGTACGCGTGCGAATGTGCGTATGTGTGTTGAAAGGTAGGAAACAAAGAGGATATTGAGAGCCGGAAGAGTTAAGAGAGGGACGAGAAAATGAAAGCGCGCACTGACCACATAAAACACACGTACAGCGTGTAGCCCCAGGCAACGGTTCGCCACAGTCGGAAGTCACACCACACGCGTTTACCAAGGGGGTGAATCGTGTGTTGTGGTGTGCGGAGATACCAACGCCGCAGCGATCTACAGGGGAGGCGGGAAGAAGCACGTAAACAGAGGGAATACCTGTGAGGATCGCATCCCACACCGACAAAAAGTCTCTCTTCGTACTCGCGGCCATGGCTTCTTTCGGGAAGGTCAGCACCACAACGCAACCATACGATGCAGTTAAGCACACCGCTGCAACAGGAAAAGCACTACAAAGCAGACAATGTCTTGACATGTTTTTCTTTCCCCTCTCTTCCATAGGCCCGCAGCGTTACTAAAGGTTGCTTTGTTGATTCTGGCTTTTTTTTTCTTTCTTTCGAATTTCCGTTGAAGCACACGAAACATAAAAAGTCGAGCTCTACAGAAAGGGAATAAGGCCAAAGACAAGGAAGAAAACGGCGACAAGGGAGCGAAACAGGACGGATAACGGTGACATGAACGAAAAACAGTAACATCGTAAAAAAAAAAAGCATCGGAAACACCAGAGAAGGTAAAAAGGCATAGAGAAAGGAAGAAAAACGAGAAAACGACGGCAAGAGGTGAAGCGCACCCAGGGAGGTCTAGTCAACATCACAGAGGGAAAAGAAAGAAGCAAACCAAAGGCACATAATGAGAGCAAAACACACACACACACTGTGCGTGCAGTAGAGAAAGTAGAAGAAGCTCACGGAAGAAAAAGGAAAGACACCGAACGCACACCGCATAAACAAAAGGGAGAAAAAGAAGCCAATAAAAGCCAACACGAAGTCAAAACAAAACAGAAGCAAACAATAATAATAATAATGGCACAGAAACACACACACACACATACCGTAGCAAATCGCGGCACAAAGTGTGGCGGTGGGACAGCAGCAGTCCTCGAAGGTTGCGGGAAAAAAGTGAAAAGAGAAAGGCACAACACTGGTAAGGAATAAAACAACTGAGCAAACAAAGAAGAGGTCAAAAAAACAAGGGTTCGGAATATCTCTGGAGCATTAACACAGAAAGACAACCAGACAGAAACACTCAAAGGAAAAAAGCAGCAGTACTTTTGATAACTGAAGGCTCCAAGCCTCTGCGGAGAAGGGGAAGGGTGCAGAAGTACTTGAGGACGTTTCTTTATCTCTCTCCTCTTCATTGTGTTTTCCCACCCACGACGTATTGCTGTCAAAGTGCAGGTAAAATAAGCAAGATGGAGAGCGAATAGCACACCGCGCCTGTGTACATGCAAGCGGCACCGAAGTCATAGACAGAGCAACAGAAAAGGGGACATTGTGATCAAACAGCTTCAAAAGAAAAGAAATCTGACTTTTTTGTTGTTCTTTTTATTACTCTTTCCGACATGCAGACCACGGGATGTGCCATGCGCCGCGAAAAAAAAACCGATTCGTTCCGATGATAAGAGGAGAAGAGAGAAAAAAAAAAGAAAAACGCGAGGAAGACTCGACTAAGTTTGAAAAAGAGCAGAAAAAACCCTGTTCCGAACCACAGCGACGCGATGAGCCTTTGTGATCGACATGAGCAGCAAGGCGATAGACATATGGTGTATCCCTCCATCCACGCATCTACACACTTTCCCTCTAAAAAAAAAGAGCAAAGGGAGTACAAAAATATATATATATATATATCGACGGTGTCGTGGAATAAAGCCATTCCCGTCCCGCCTCTCGTCTCTCTCACACCTTACCTCATCATTGAGGCAAAGTTCCGCATTTTAGCAGCTCTGTTTTTCTTGCTTCCTTTTTTTTCTTGCTGAATATGGTGTTGTTGTGGCTTGTGCAGCGCGGGATGACATGTGCCTCCCTGCACACCAATGACAGCAGCACACATCTCCTTTTGGTACTATCAGCTTGTCAAAACAGCAGGAGGGGAGGGAAGAAGAGTTTTTTAAGACAGGAAGCCGTGAGAACCGCTCATGCGCAACTCACAGCAAAGCAAGACATACCCGAAACAGCAGAAAGAACGAAACGAACGCCAAAACGTGTGGCTTAACTGTTTCCAAGGATTCCAAACACTTCGAAGAGTGAGAAAAAAAAAACAAAAGGCCGAAAAAAGACCAGGTCGGGTACCCCGATCGACGTAAAAAAAAAAAACAGGAAAAGGCAAGCGCAGACATGAAATTGTACTGATAACAGCAGGTGGTTTGCAGAATGAGCTCCTGCACATTGGGGAGGTGGGGAACTGAGAGGACGGGGGGAGGAGAATCACCCCTCTCCTTCCTTCCTCCTCTCACCGCCACAAAAAAAAAAAGACGGGAGAATCAAGAATGTGAAGAGCACACAATAAACAAGTAGCCGTCACAAAGCAGACGGGCATTAAAGTGCTTTTTCCAAACTCTTTTTCTTTGCTTCCTTAACATGCGTGCAGTATTGTCCAGAAACTGCTCCATGACTACCTGCAGCCGCTTCCTTCATTACCTGGGAAATACGAGTGCGCTGAAGCAACAGAGGGCACTAAACGCTTACTTTCCACCTTTTTGTTTTTTCCTTTCCATTTGCTAGTTTTCGGAGTGCCCAGAAGAAAAAAAAAGAGCGGTGCAACTTTGCCAGCCGTTGTCGCATTGCATTTTCCTGATATCAGAAGAAAAAAAGACCAGCCACACACAATATATATATATATGTAGAACACGCATACAAACACTTCAAAAGAAGGCACATCCCGCCTACTCAAAAGCAGCACAAGCCAGACAAAAAAAAAAAAAACGAAATAAAAAAGTTCCAGTTCAAGAAAAAGAAGAGAAAAGGCAACACCAAAAGGGCCGGAAAAAAGGGAGAAGGGAATCCGCGGCTGCTCCAACCGCAAAAAAAAAAAAAACCACTGTGTTCACCGGGATACTACTAACAAGCAAAGAAGAAAGAAAAAAGAGCAAACGCCGTTCGCTGGAGAAAAACGCCAGACGGCGCCTTTTGTTTGCTGGGTCTTTTTCGTTACGACGAACAAGGACCAGATTTGGAGCAAAAAAAAAGGAGACAAACAGGAAAGCGAGAAAGAGAAATAGTCAGACGTTATTTGGGCGTCTGATAGCAACATCAGTGAGAAATAACTAGGAAGCCTGATGTCGCATAGCGGAGAAGAAAAAGCAAACACACAAAGAAAGCAGAGAAAGAAAGTCACCAGAGCCACTCTTTTTTTTCTTTTTTTGAGCCGCTCAGCTGTGTCACGTCAGGTCTTCAGTTCCACATTTGACACGTCTAAGACAAATACGAAGAGAGGAGAGAAATAAGAGAAGCTGGTTCGTACGCAAGTGAATGTGTCGTGTTAAACTGAAAGAGAAGGCATAAGTTACAGGAAAGGGATAGCGGCAACCATAACGGCTTGTATAGGCAGAAGGACCATCGCTACTCGTCACGCTAACCATAAAAAAAAAAGCAAGGAAAAAGAAGCTATAGTTTGTCCGTCTCAGAAGACCCCTACACTTACTTGTGAAGGCGACTGGTCTGCGAATGGACCCGTTTCACGGACGGCACTCGCTCGATGGAAGTCAGGACCGGCTGCGCAGCCCGGCCGTTGGAGAGCCGGTGCTGCAGCGGCACGCTTTCCGAGCTGGTTGAAACACCGTTGCGGGTGTGGCTAAGCGGCAAAAGAGACAATGACTCTGTTCGGTTGGTCACCGGTGACGTACCAGGGGAGATGTAGCTGGGTGAGTCCTCGCGCAGCTTTTGTGTGGACTCGCCCGCCTCGGAGCGGTTCTCGACGTTGCACGGGTTGTTCTTGCTGTTGTGCGTCGCCGCCGTCTCCGACGCGAGGAAGGTGTGGCCGACCCGCATCTTCCGCCGAGCTCCGTCGACGGTGGGACGGCTTTCCTCGCTGCTGCCGCGCTCCAAGCGCCGTTCCTTCGGTGCGGACGAGGGGACCTTTTCTAAGGAGGTGTTCGTCACCGTGGACGGCGGTCGGCCCGTGCCGCACCACATCACCGTCTCCACCATCGCGTTACCCGGGACGTTCTGCCCACTCGACACGCTCGTGTCGATGGAGGCGGCGTCGGAGATGTGTACCTCCGCAGGCGTCAGCGCCGCCGTCGCCGCCACAGTCTCCGTCACCGTCGGCATCGGTGCCCCGCAGCCGCCTAACAACGTGTCGGAGCTCGACTCAAAGCTGAATGAACGCGAGAAGGCATTGGAGGTGCTTTGCAGGTTGACGATGGACAAGATGGCGTCAATGGACTGCGAACCAAAGTTGTGCACGCGGTGGGCAATGTTGTTGTCAGTGGCGTTACCCGATCCTCTGCTAGAATGGGAGTGGCGGTGGTGCGGTCGCATATCGACGTTGGTGGCGTTGCGTTGATTACCGCTGGCGCCGGAGGAGAGGTGTGCGCTGGTCCGGTGAAAGGAAGCCGCAACCGACAACACCGGCACCTCCAAGAAGAGGGCGGGAACGGCGCCGCCGCTGCTCGTCTTACTTGCATTTCCCGCTAGTTGTATCGACGGTGTCGACTCCGCTGGAAACTGGGCGTCAAAGGGCGAAAACTCAGAGCTCATTTGGATGTGATTGCGGCTGCGCATCTGCGCCCGCACCCGCTCGACAAACCGCTGCAGAATCATGCGCGTGTGTGCGGAGACGACCAGGCGGCGCTCCGTCACCTCCACCCTGGCTGCCCGCGTTGCCTGCGACAGTTCGGCCTGCGATACGTCCATGCCGAAGAAAAAGGTGTTCATACCGATGCCGGAGCCCATTGAGAGCGCCGACATCGCCGCCGAGGAAGACATGACGTGGTTGGACTGCGACACTACGCTGTCCATGCCCGTCACCACCTCCGGCGCACCTACCGCGATAGGCAGCGGCAGCTGCTCCATACGCGAGTGCTGGGCAGCAAAGGTGTAAGACGCATCTGAGGCAGCGCGCACCGCCGCCTTCGCTGCTGCGTCTTGTGCCGCCATCTGGCGCATCTTCTCCTGGAAGCTACCCTGGTCGAGAAACGTCTTGAGCTGCTGCAGCGTCCACCGCTGCTTCGGGTTCTTCTCCAGCAGGCCGTCTAGTATCGTCCGCCACTCCGGCGCCAGTGGTGAATTGTGGATGTTCTTCTCGTTCCACGGGTAGGCCTGCGTCATGATGTTCTGGCGCACCTCCGAAAGCGTCCGGCCAAAGAAAGGGGTCATGCCGATCAACATACAGTACAGCGTTACGCCCAGCGCCCACACGTCAGTGGCGTACGGGTCCACCTCGCTCTGGTTCACCGCAGGGTCGAAAAGCTCCGGCGAGGTGAAGAGCAGCGTCCCACCACCCAGCTTCGGTCCACCACCACCACCGCCGCCACCGCAGAAGCCGGGGCTCGCTGCATTGCCGCCCACGCTAATCGACGCAGTTGAGATGTCGTTGTTGTTCGTGTGGCTACTTGTGTTGGCGTTGCCTTCGCTGCTTTGGCCGTCGACCGGCACCGCCTCCTTCTCTCCCTCATGCGTCGACAGGATCTCGCTGACACCGAAGTCGGTGAGGAAGACGTTGTGGTCGGACCCGAGCAGAATGTTGTCTGGCTTGATGTCGTGGTGGACGAGGTGGCGCTTGTGCATGTAGCGCAGCCCGCTTACGAGTTGGCGCAGGTACAGAGCACAGAGGTGTTGGCTTACGGGTTTGCAGGCGTAGATGGTGGGGTGACTGCCCACCTCCTCTGGCGTCAGCGGCGTATCGCCGCCGTCGGCGCGCTGCCGCACCGCGCACCGCATGAGGTACTTGCTGCAGACCTCGCCATTGAGTGGGGCTCCCGACTCTACGGTGCTGATGGCCACGCTTGTAAACAGCTGCGGCTTGAGTCGCACCACAGGGCCGTTTGGCACGTAGTCCATGATCAGGTAGAGTTTATTAGAGGCCGGGTCGTCGATCACCTCATAGAGGGACACGCAGTTGCGGTGACGGACCTTCTTCATGATGGCGATCTCCCGCTTCAGGGCGGCATCCTGATCTTTTGCGCCGAGGCCGCCGATTTTTTTCTTGAGATGCTTCTTGTCAATGATCTTGATCGCGACGTTCTGCCCGGTGCTGGCATCCACGCCCAGCTTCACCTTACCGTAGGCACCCTGGCCGAGGTTAGCAATAATCGTGTAGCAGTTGATCATGGGATTGCCTTGCTTGTCGTACGTCATGGCTAGCTGACTCGTCTCGTGGACCGGTGGACGCATGAGACTGGCCGTACTGACGTAGAGAACATACTCGTCGACATGGCGCGCTCGCGTCCGCCGAGCAGGGCAATCGATCCAGTCAGCGGGGCGACAGTTGCGCGTGCTTTTCGCACGTCCTCTAGCAGCTCCACTAACACCTGCACCACCGCCTCCACCTCCTGCGGTGTCTTCTTGTTCAGCTGGCGATGCAGCGCTTCCTCGGCGGTCAGACCAGCCGACGGAAAAAAGAAGTCGTCCAACTCGTTCATCCGCATGGCGTGCACAAAGTGCTGGGCAGTCTTGCAAATCACATCGATCGCCGTGCGTGACTGAAGGTTTGAGCCGCTGCGCATGCTGACCGAGGTGGCGGTGCTGGGTCGCTGCATGGCATTCTTGAACTCAGAGAAGCTGCCTCGATTGCTGACACTCTCCCCTTGCAGCCGTCCAAGACCACCTGAGTCGGAGTGGGTACTAAGATCATCGAAGAGGTCGTCGATTAGCGGGTTGCGCTCCGGGCCATCGGAAAGCCTGTGGTTCGACTTCGAAGCCGCAGCTGAAGGAGAGGTAGCCCGCGTGGTAGCCGGCGAAACCGCCCTTCGACAGGGCTTGGTCCTGCTACCGTTCATTCACACGCAAAAAGAAAAAAAAAACGCAGCACTCACACACACAGAAACACCGAGAAAATAAAAATGGAAAGAAACAAAAGGAAAAAAGACCTTCCGAAAACCACACACAAATCGAGTGTGTCCCACACAACGCCGACGCTAACAACGACAACAGCAACAACAACAGCAAGAAAGAAAAGAAAAAGAAGAGGGTTTTTTAGACCCCTTTTCCGGAGTATGTAGCCGCGACGAGGGGGACGTGTAGACGCGATACTACGAAAGGAATGCATACATAATCATAAGTACGCGCGAAACTACAGATCGCTAAGTATGCCGCTCTACGTGCACACAGACACACACGCAGACACACGCATATACATAAAGAGAGAGAGAGAGAGAGACTGATTTGCCTTCACACGTGCAAGTAAATGGTTGTTGCAGCTTTTTATCTGTAGAGGGGAGAGAAGTTCTGCTTGATGTAGCTTCAGCTGCCCTCTCGAGGCAGACACTTGGAAACTAATCTCTCCTTTTGTTCTCTGGCTTTCCTATTCCTGTTCGATGTCAACCGTACTCCCCAGTTCTCACAGCTTCTTTTTAGTTGTTGCGGTAGTTGTTACTGAGAAAGCGGATAAAGCGATGAGTCCCATGCACAAGCATATTTATAGTGAGATAGATAATGGTGCGTACATACAAGTGGCGTTGCAGACGAGTACAACAGCGGGAGCAGTCCCGATGGTGGGGAGTTCAAGCAAGTCACAGGTGATGAGGAAGAACGCAGACACATACACGAAAAAAAAAGGAGACGGAAGGTAAGAAGGAGTTGAGGGTGGAGGGAACGTAAAGAGATAATACAGGTGTCTTCAACAAGAAAGGCAAGAAAAGCGGTGACTTACCGATGAGAATAACCTCTTATCTGCATCCGTGCATTTACGTGCGCACACGAACATGAGAATGGGCTCGATACCACGGTTTTCAACGCAAGATGTATGGTGTGGGGACCAATAAGAGTCTGTGTGATTCTCTTCCCTCTCCCTTAACTTGTTCATTTTTGCCTGTTTCGTTAGTTTCTTTCCTGGCAGCGCACTCACTGTTGCAGCGCAAAAGAGAGAGATGAGCGCCAAGGCAGGCTTGCATCGCTCCAGTCATGCAGGCGTGATGGTGACACTCACATTCGCCGCTGAAAAAAAAACTCGCTAAGTAGCCTTCCAGCAACACCAGCGACCGAAAAACAAAAGACAGTAAAGGAAGATATCGTCGTTGTACGTAAAGCCAGCAGCGGCTGTGCTGCACGCAAACAAAGCAAAAAGGAGCAAAAGAAAACAAAGCGAAGCACCAATGGAAAACAACACTACCTGTGAATAACGCAACGAAAGGAAAGCTAAATATACCGCACATCGTAAGTCGCGAGAAAAAGCGCTTTTTCAACATGGAATCCCTCTTTGTTTTGATTTTGTTTTCTTTGTTTTCCAGTGTCTCTTTTTTTTTTTCGAGGTGTTCGTTGTGGTTGCAGTTGTGGTCGTCATCGTTGTCGGCCATCGTTCCCCAAAAACAGACTGCGACATAGAAAAACAGCACAAAACGCACGAAGAGACGCAGAATAGGGGTCACCTCGCCGTTGACACACTGCGATCAAGGCTCTGAGGTATCATTCTGTTTTTTGTGGTTTTCCTCCACTTCGTCCACTTGGTCCCACATAGGATCCACACACACGCGATACGCTGCGCTTAGTTTGCCTGCCAAGAACAAATTCTCCTCCCTCTTTGCCAGCGCAAACATGCGTTCGAAGTTACGTCTCGCCTCTTCCGTTGCCTTTCTGTCCTTCAACGGCAGCAGCGCGGAAGACGAAACCGACCCCGACGACGCCGCAACACTCTCCGCCTTCTGAACCTCATTGAAGAGCGCTGGATAGCTGCGGTCCAACCCGAGAACCTGCACCGCCTCCACCCCGGACATGTGACGCTTCGCACCGATACCCTCTGCCGTCCCCGTTGCCGCAGACTCAGTCTTTATCCGACGACTCTCGCGCTGGAAGGCGACCAGAAAGACTTGCAGCAGCGCTGCACCACCAGCGATGAGAAGCTGTGCGAGCTGTGGTGGGATGCGTGCAACACGAGTGGGGCAAAGCAATCCTGGGGAGGCGGCACCGCTGCCCACAAACGGTGGGACAAGCTGCGATGAAGACGTTGACGGGAGCGGCGACGAGGATGCGAGACGAGACCGTTGCGTGCGGTATGGCGACGATGACTTGGAAGAGGCGATGGACAAACCTGTGGTGTTGGAGGACAGGTGACACCGCGCTGCCGAAGCACAGGTTGCAGCAGAGGCTGTTGCTGCCGTTGTTAGTCGTTGAAGCCTCAGACACCTCATAGTTTCGTGCAGGAAGAGACTGCGATATGGCGGTCTCTACCGGGAATGGTCAGTCGAGTCAGATGAAATCAAACTGCTGCACAACTTGTCACCCCCGCTGGAGCCAGATTGCGAGTGCACGATAACTGCCCACAAAAAAAAGCAAACAAAATATGTCAACCAAAACAAAATTAAGGCAAAAAGAAAAGAGTAGCAGATGAAATACTCCTACTGGAGAAAGGAGAGAGTGGAGCACAGAAAGAAAAAAAAACAGGAGATAGAACCTCTCGCACAGAGAGACAAATGGAAGGAGAGGAAGAGGTGGGAACGTGGAGCTGGAAAGGGTGCGTGACGGGAAAGTGGGATACAGAGAAGGGGAGGGGAGGTCTTCACAGCCAAAGTATGAAAAACAAACTTCGCCTCCTCATCCCCTTCTCAAACTGTTCTCACGCATTTGTAACGTCATCGTGCATGCAATGAAGCACGTGCTTTTCTGCGAACGTGTGGCTTTCTGCGCACATGCATACCTGCACGTAAAACACATGCGTAGCGCACCATGTCACGCGACACATCGAAAAAAAAAAAACATCACAGTGCCTTCTCTCCTCCTCTTCCTTTTAAAGAGCCTCGACTCTGTTTCACTCGACTGCAGGCACCTTTCACGTCTTTTTTTTTTTTTTCTACACCGGTCCTTCCTTCACTCATGACTGTAGTAGCCAGAAGTTGCTGCTTCGGTTGTTTCAGCAGGTGTAGGTCTTCTTTGTTGTTGCTGTGAATGTAAATAATGATGAATTCTGTAAAGGACGAACCACCCCCGTTCCTCCCTTTCCCTCCCCACCACCACCACTACGAAAGCTCCGCTGCGAGGGCATTGCGTTTCTGACGCCGTACCTCCTGCCACTCGTCAAACTCCGCATCCGTCATACGCAACACGGGTGCCAGCACCGACTTCTTCATGCGCAGCGGGTCATAGTTGGGACTGGAAAGCGAGCGGTGCGTCTCGGCGTAGTAGCCACGCACGTCCTCCACCAACTCCTCCGTTCGCGCGAAAAGCGCGGCGGACGCTTTTGTCTGTGACAGGAGAGCATCTCGGATGCGGATGTAGCGGCGCTCCGCCCGCACCACGCGATGCACCAGAAAGCGGTGCCACTCATGTAGGAATGGTAAGCTGCGGCGCTGGCTGATGGGTGCCACACGCACAAAGACGAGAAACTGCTTCTCCCAATGTGCCAACTCGTCCATCGCGTCGACAAACTCGCCGGTGAAGTCGTGGCCTGGCCGTGGTGCGAACATCCGCTCCTCCCACTCCCTCAGCCTCTTCCCACCCGTCTTCTGCTTATCTTCCTCCACTGCACGCCGGGTCCAGACGGGGTTCTCAGGTGTAATGGCGCGCTCCGGCCAAGGGTCGGGTGGGAGAAGTGCGTACATGTTCATGTGATTCTTCATGTATACGGTCGACGGCTTCGACGGACGTTGAGCCGCGCCAGCTCCAGCGTCGTCACCAGCGCTGCAGGGTGCACTCGCCTCTTCAGGCGGCGCCTCCGCTGACGTGGCGTCACCGAACAGCGGCAGCAGGCGGTGCATGTGGAAGTCAGGAGGGAAAGGAATGTACTGCGCCGCCGTCTCCTTCGCACTCGGGGGCTTTTTGCCGTACTCCTCCTCGTAGATGCGTTCCTGTGCCCGCTTGTACACAAACTCCGCCGTGGGCTTCTCGCCCATGTCGCGCAAGCGCAGGGCGTCGTGCAGGACGTCGCCAAGGATGGAGTCCATCGAGCGTCGGCGACGGTTGCGACGACGGTTGCGTCCACTCACCACCTGATCAATCTCCTTCGCCAGCTCCGCCTTGTCCGCGGTGTGGGATGTGCTATCGTCCTCCGGCACTGCGTGGTCCGCTGTCTCCTGCCTCACCCCCTGCACCGTCTGCTCGACAGCCATGAGCGGGTCGGAGTGACCAAAGGCGTCTTCGTGCGACACACCAGGGGTGACGTGGCGTTCCTCAGTGAAGCCGTCTGCTGCGCCGAGCGACGTCACGTCCGCCGTCGAGTCGTGCGAGCTACCCGACTCCATTGCCTTCTTAAAAATCTCCCGCTGCATCTGCGCATCCGTTGCAGTACTGCTCTTACTATTGGTGTTGCTGCTGCCTTTGGCTGCTATGGCGTACATACGAGCCTGAAGGGCAGCAGACATGTTCATTGGTGCTGCCCAGGCGCAGACCACATCGCGGGTTTGCGCCAGCGCACCAATACGCCTTGCACACTGACGCATTCTATCGGAAAAAAACAAGAAAGAGATGAAGAGAAGCAGGGGATGGAGCCTTTGAAAACAAGCTGGAAGCCCGCTGACCCACCTGTGCAGCTCTCCTTGATCTTCTCTCTTTTCTTTTACTCTAATAATTACCTTCGTCGTTGAAATATGCCGTCGATAGATGGAGAAATTAACGCCAGATCACAAAAAGAAAGACAAGAGAAAGTCAAAGAAACAGCAGCAGTAGCCTGAACAAGAAAACAAAAAAGGTGAAGATAGACTCGTAAACGAACTCCCCGTACTGAAGACGTACCCTTTGGAGCAATGATCTTTCTCTTGCGGATGGAGCA
This sequence comes from Crithidia bombi, assembly GCA_900240985.1. NCBI lineage: Eukaryota > Euglenozoa > Kinetoplastea > Trypanosomatida > Trypanosomatidae > Crithidia > Crithidia bombi. The sequence continues at coordinate 332,993 of OESO01000194.1, read as the reverse complement.
GCAAAGCCCTCTTGCTATGTGCGCCACACTCTAGACAATATGAAAGTCCTGCACATTACCGTTAGCATCACATGAGTTACTTTTGTTGCCGTTGTTTCCCAGCAGCAGAAAGAAGCAGATGGAAAAAAAAAAGAGAAGAAGATGATCAGCAGCGTTTAGGTACACATTTGAACATAAGCAGAAGAAAGGAGGGGGGAAAGGGGGTGCAAAAGCACGTGCAGGAACGCCTTACAACAACAAAGCCAACATCTGAAGCCCGACTCACGCACTTGCGTGACGCTGCACGGCGCGTCGCCACCGACCGGCGTACTCCTCCAGGACCGCCACAATCCACGCATCCAGTGTCAGTTTACCACTGCGGAGCACACGGAACGCCGTCATACACGGAGAAGCAAACGACACCGCCTCAGCTGCCACGTCAGTGGCAGCTTGCGCTCTTCGATGCAACGACAAAGCGGTCTCGCTCTGTGTCGCCGTTTTCGCAGCTCCGTTCAGACCCTCCATCAACCCGGCGCGGCCGTAGCTCAAGATGAAAAGAGCGTGTTGAAGCCACAGATGAGGACGAAGGAGCTCCGCAAACGAGGGGGTGGCGCTGCGTCGCTCCGCTGAATTCGCATTTTTGGCTGAAGCGGCAAGAGAGAATTGCGCCTCTGCCTGTACAGCACCGGACTTGGCGTCGCAGCGCACCGGCGATGCAGTGCTGCTGCAAGACGTGCATCGCAGCACATGTCGCATGTAGAGTTGCATCGCCTGCGTGCCGTTCAACTCGTTCACCACCGCTTTAAAGGCAGCTACTTCCTTTTGATGGCGATCCTCTTCGATTGAGTTTGCCTTCGCTGAAGAAAGGCATCGCTGATGAGGTGCTAACGTAGCACACGGTCCGACAACGACTGGTGAAGCAGCTGCGTTGACACCATCCGCAAGAGTGCCCCCCACCGTGTTGGGTGGCACTTCCTCTGCCACCACAGAGCACTCGCTTTCCACGGTGGCTGCCGCTCGAGAACCCTCGCCGTCCGCTTGTGCAACCTCGTTGACCGTCGGTCGATCCTTGTCCTCGCGAAACGTCGTCGTCTTCTTTGTTGGGTCGGAGAAGAGTGCCCCATACTTCTCACGCGTGCTCTGGCGAGTGAGGACGGCGACATTCGTCCAGAAACCGCGTAGTTGTCGAAGCGCTAGGTTTCTCGCTGCCATTGCATTTTCATCTTCTGCAAGAGTAAAACCGTTGTTTTTCCCACCCGTCAGGCAACGCAACACGCCGCCTGCGAGGGTCTCTCTGTCACCCTCGCCTGCGGCCTCCTCTGCCACGTCGACTGCCCCGGCACCTGATGTCTTGGCATACGACGCCACAAGCCGCATCAGTCGTCGCACCACCGCTTTGTTTTGCTGCACGACGCGCACGATGGTGTCGGTGAGAGCAGCAGTCAGCGCCTCGCCTGTCGGGATCACCGTTTCCGGGCTCTTGGTGTCGCAGCTTCGGCCGACGCCCACCCCTTGTTTCTCCTTGGCCTCTTCCGGTGGGGCAAACGACGGCGTTGTCGGGTCGGGTGTCAGCGCAGATGGATGACACAACTGCACTCCGTTGCTCGCTGCATAGGCTGCAAACGAGGTGGACAGAAATGCGGCCAGCGGGTCGACGTTGTCAAGCGCGGTCGCCGCTGAGCCTAACACCGACGCATCACGCCAACGTCGCCGCACAGCGGCGGCCTGCGCACCGCAAGCAGACGAGCAGCAGCACGTGCAGCGTGCAGCACCGTCATGTCCGCTCCCGTCCTTTACACAATGTGATTTGTCAGGTGGGAAACGGCAGCGTAGGGAGTCTGAGGGCGTTCGCCAGCGGAGCTCGGCGATGTCTGCCGCTTCGCAGAAGGTCTCCTCTAACGGGAGCACATGCTCAGGCGATCCTGCGGCAATCCTATTCCCGCTATTGGACACGTCAGGTTTCTCCCGTGGACAGCACGGTCGCTGGCGAAGCAACGCGTTGACTACGGATGGATCGTGGATTACAAAGCCATCCTGCAAAGCAAGCAGCGATGAGGTAGCAGAGGGGGCAGATGGAATGAGCACTGCGGGAGACTCGAGAACACCACGCGCCCACGCGTCTGAAAACACCCCTGGGACACTCGCGCCACCGCCGTCATCATCGCCGAAGGAAGTGCACGTCTCTGGCGTGGTGGCGGCGATGTCCGCCGCCAAGGCCTGCGCTGCTGACCCAACGTACGACATGGCGGCACCCGCTCTTTGTTCATCAGAAGCAGTGAGTGGAGCACACTCTCCCCACGCCCCGTCGTCACCGTTAAAATCTGCCCAGCTTGGTTTTCTGCAGAAAAGTGCGACGCGCATGGAGGAGTTTCGGTGCAGTGTGTCGAGGCCTTCCTGCTTCAACTGAGGGAGTGGGGTCGTGTGGCCAGGCAGAGCACAACACTCCATCGAATCGCACGAGACGCCATCGCACTGCTCGGACTCTTCATCAGCGTCCTCGCCCGCCTCGCGGGAATCCTTCGCATCGGCATCGCGCAGCATTTGCTGAATGTACGCGTCATCCACGACGTCGTTGAAGCGTATCACGTACGCCATCCACTCGGCCGGGGTCAGGCAGCGTACAGATGTACAGTTGCGATGAGGTGCTGAGGAGGAGGGCGCCGCTGCCCCATCACACAGCCGCACCCAGAGGGAAGCGCAGGCGTTTGATTCGTGTGGGGGCATCCACCCGAGTCGAGTCCACAAGCCCCAAAGCGTTTTAATTGTCCACACGTCATTCCCTGCGCAGCCGTCTCCATCTCTTCCGTGGGCAGCCGACGACGCAGGCGCACAACTCTCTGCCTCTTTGAACCAGTCATTCTCTGAGTCTGCCGCCGGTGCAGCTGTTGCTACATCTGCCCAACTCTGTCGCTGGCGGCAGCTTTCGCGCTGCCCATAATCTAAGAGCGTCTCGGCAGTCAACCACGCCGCGGTGCTACGAGACTCGTTCTTGTCGGCGACGTGGTCACCGCCCCACACCACTTCCCAGCATCGGTGGAGGAGGGCCTCCTCTCTTGTAAAGGAACGCCGCAGCGCGGCGTAGAAGACGTGATACGACGCTGAACGTTGTCGGAGGGTTTCCACCTCACCTGGCACGTGCCTACCCACTCCACTACCCTTCACTGGGTTGTCCTGTGCATTTCCACCGCTGTAGGTGTGCGTTACGTCAAAGTCGTCGACGCAACACCACTGGGCGAAGTAGCAACTGTGGGTCAGGAAAGAAGCTTCGATGACTCGCAACCGAGCTGGAGAGTTCTCTGGAACCCGGCAGTGCAGCTCACTGATTTCTGCGTTTTCTGGTGCTTCGAGTGTGAGGGTGTGAACATGTTGTGTCTGTGCCGTTTCTCCCTTGTTCTCCTCCTCTGCTCGACGGCGCTTTCGCTGTCCTGCTGTGGGCCCCGAACTGCCCTGCGCCAAGTGCAGCGTCCACTGTGGCGGGTGCTGCCTCACGCGTGCGCGCACTTGCGGTGCCGCTTGCGGCCAGGCCTGTGCAGGCGCAGACGCACCACGCACACGCTGCGGGACGCCGCCGACAGCAACAAAACAAGGGAAGTAATCCAACGGCGACCCGCAGTTGTCCACGCGATGCGGCACGTTACGAGAAGGGAGCGGTACCACCCACACCTCTGTCAGAGTAAACTCATGCATCACAGCTATGCTAAACGGAAACGTCTCCTGAGCAGAGGAGAAGCGCTGCTGCAACTTTGCGTCCAGCGATGAGGCTGCCCGCAAGTCCTCCTCCCTACGTCCGGCTGACGGATCAGAAAGTGCTCTCTGTTGCTTTAAAAGCCGCTGGCCCTTCGGCCTTGAAGGCTTTGAGCTCTGCGTGTGCTGCGCAACAGACGATGTCGGTGGAGCTGGCACCACGCTGTAGTACCCACCAACGTCCAAGCAAAGAAACGACGCAGCAGGCGAGCCTGAAGCGCAGCTCGAAAAGCGGCCGTTTTGGTCCAATGGAATATCTGTTGCCCACAGAAAGACCTCTGATTCGCACTCAGGTGGAGGCACCGCTGCGCCATCGACCGCACCGGACGAGCGAGTGCAAAGAAACGCACGCGTTCGCTTCACAATGCGGTGATCCGAGGTCAACGCGGCACCGCTGCACTGCATGCCTCGCAACTCCTCCCCCTCCTCTTCCTCTTGCTTTGAAAGGGCAACTGTCTCCTCTGGAGTCCATAAGGTTGTGTGGTGCCTCCCCAGTTGATTTCGCAGCTGCCTCAGGGCATGCGCCGCAACAGGCTCCTCCGCAGAATCCGTCGGGCACGCCACGAAGCGCCAGTCAACGTGATTGTGGTACATCCCCCCCGCCGTGGACCCCCTTTCCGGTGAGAAGCGGGCCTTGCACCCATTTTCTTCAACACCATCATCAGCAGCAGCACTCCTGCAAAACGCGGCGACATCGCTTTCGTTAACGAAGATCACCATGGATATGCACGTCTTCGTTGGCATCTGCGCATGCGTAGCGATCTTAGCAGCTGTCGTCGTTCACGTCTCTAGAAGCTTCTCGGAAGGTGACGACTCGAACGCCGTGAAGGACAGGAAAACACCCAAAATGACACGAAGCAAACAGACATTAGCAATCATTGAGTGTGCCCCTAACTTGTAGGCATATCAGCCGTGAAGAGCAGGACAGCGAGAGATGATCGAGGGGAAAGAAGAGGATGAGGATGGAGAAAATGAGCACGGAGAAAACCACATATTTGTGACGTGGTGCTATTGAGCAGAACACCGACACTGTCTGATTTTTTTTTTTGCGGGGGGCTGTTCATATCTTGGAAAAAATGGAAGGAGGGTGACGAAGGACACACATTGGAGACCTCTGTTGTCGTTCCCCACACACGCGCACACACAGAATTAAAAAAAAACTCGTTATGACCCTCCCTTTGATTTCTCTTCTGCCACACAGTGGGCAGCCCACCTTCCCTTCCCCGAACGCAGTGACACTACGCCCTTGTAACGCGAGTCGTGAACACAAAACTCACCATCCTTCTCCGTTTGCCTTCGCTCTTAGACTTCCTTTCTTTGATAACTGTGACGCATGCCAAACGATACCACAGCAAGAAACTCTGACAAACAGGTGACCATACACACACATACACAAACACACTCAAGCGCACAACTGCCCAGTTTAGCCGCCTAATAAAACGGCTTGAAGCGCGTCATGCGCCACCTCCACCTCGTACTCGCGTTTGGCAGCAGTGGAGTTCGAATCCACGCGGTCACGGCGCTGTTCCCCATCTGCATGTCGCTGTCGAGCTTGTGCACCATCCAACGAGACAGGTGCGGCAAAGAGATCTTGCCAAAGCCCTCGCGCATGTAGGCTGGAATGTGATCGGTGCCGCGTTCGCGGTACTTGAAGTAGCCCCACGTGTCCCACGCGTGTCCCTCACTGTAGCTGTCTGGCACGCCAAAGTAAATGTACTCGCGCACTGAGCCTTGCTGACGAATCTGTGCGGTTGGGTCGGAGTTCATGATCATATCCGAGAAGAGCACAATGCTCGGCTCGTACTTCTCAAGCGCGGCCTGGTTCTTCATCTTGATGATCGGATTGGGTTTAAACTCTGCCTGCTTGTGCTGCGGGATCACCACCAGGTACGGGTTCATGTTCGGGTTCTCGTGTGTGTGGATGATCGGCACGGGAATCTTCTTCGTCGCGTTCAGCAGCGCACCCAGCTTCCCCGTACGTGCACCAAGGAAGAGAATAGGCGCCTTCTTCGCCTTTTCCTCCGTTATGAGGGCGTGGCGCTCGGCGAGGTAGTCGGCCACGCTGTCCACCAGCTCGCGGGTGTAAATGAAGGACTGCGCCGTCACCATGCACAGGTAGGCGAGCGTGCTGAAAGGTTGGTAGTAGTTCCAAAAGAGGGAGTACCACTCCTCAAAGCTGAGCGCCGCCTCCTTCTCCGCGTTGCAGCGGTCGAGCGGGAGACGGGAGATATCCTCGAGGGAAGAGAACATCCCTTGTCGCCACCACCACGGTTTCGGCAAGCCAACCGCCTTCAGCAGCTTGTCGTACTCCGGGGCGTAGTTCGGGTAGAAGCAGCGCTCGATCTCCGCGTAGTCCAAATTGCCTGCCTTGAGAAAGTTGTTTCCGAGAAACTCGGCATACAGCATGGCGATGGCCTGTAGGTGGCCATCCTTGTCGCGCTTTTCCGCCACCTGCAAACGCTCCCGCAAGTTATCAAACTTGTTCGCCTCGAACTTTGGGTTGAGGCTACCGGTGAGCTGCGTGAATTTGGCCTCGGCAGTTTTACTGTGAAAGCGATTCACCGGCGGCACCTCGAAGGTGTAGCCGTTCAGCGTGCTGACTTTGCTGTAGACGTTGCTCGCCTCCTCGTTGGTGTACTGAATACCTAACATCGTTGGGGTGCCGAAGTTAGCTCTCGCACCATCACGTTGCTGCTGCTGCCGTTTGCGTCGGCTGCTGCTGCTATTGGTGCTACTGCTGCTGCCAGTTGCATCCGCGGCAGCGTCACCGGTGTGACGACTCTTGTACGAAGTGCTCGACATGTGGGGCGGAAGCGAGGAGAGGCAACTGCTGATAGTGCAGCAGAGGGGATGAGAGAGAGAAAAAAAAAAGAGCTTCTGTGGTAGTCTGCAGCTTTTGAGTGAGTTTGTGCGTGAGAAGGGAAGGAAGGGTTGACAGAGTAGGAAGGAACGGAGGCAGAGAGGGAAAGCGGAGGAAGAGAGTAAAGACACACGCGGTAGAGGAGAACACTCTTTTTTTCTGCGAGTATTCATAAAAAGGAGATGCAGCTTTACGCAACGAACGTGAGAGAGGAAGAAGGGAGCGGGGGTCTGTTGACTGAGACGTGCGTTCAGTTGTCAACAGCAGCCAGAAAGAAACACCCACGCAATCACGGCGCACAATCGCTTAGCACCATCTAGTGTCTCCTGCCTCTCTCCCACCCCCCGCTCTCGGGAGGAAACACGAGCATTGTCTCCGCAAGTTCTCTCTCTTCTGGTTTTCTTTCCGTTTGTTTGTTTTCACAGAGCTACCCACGGTATGTCACACATACTGTACCTCATTATTTCAGCACCCACGAAAGCCCGCAGTGGGCACCACCAACCCAGTACATCAAAAAAAAAAACTTGAAGAAAACACGAGAACACAAAAACCGGTATGCACAGATAACTCAAACAGCCACAAGACGTGCCGCTCTGTAATCCCTTATAAAAAGACCACTTCCACCGTCGTTAGCACCACCGCAATGAAAAGGAGGAGTGTCAACCTCAACAAATAAAGAAAGTGCAAATAGCAACAATAATGATAATGATAACAAACCGCTGAGCCACCACCATCACGACAACAGTGGTATTCAGCTGCTCATGGCGCACAAGAAACAAACAAATACACCACCAAACAGTCGATCAAAAACAGAAGAAAAAAAGAGAATAGGTAAAGAAGGTAAGCGAACGGGTGGTCGGACAGACATACCAGCGCACCCCCACCAGGTTGCAAGAATCGCTGTGAAGAAGAAAAAAAAAGAGAGAAATTTGTTTGTTAGAGTCGCATCTCAACAGCACGGATGACACCAATAGACACACTCACGTATGTATTTATGTGTGTACGAAGACTACAGCGAAACGCTTCAGTGAGGCAAATAAAGTCGTCGGCGCACCTCACACACACAACGAAAAAAAAAAAAATGACACCCAGCGCCTCTTTGCATTGGGGCAGCCGTTCGCAAAGTGCAAACGCAGGTACATGATAGAGCAAAGAAGAGCCGCTACTTTTTTACCCACACCAGCAGCAAATATGCATATATATATATATATATATATATATAAATATGAGAAAACAAAAAGCATGGCAGCTGCTGCTTTAACTTCCGACTCCTGGTCTACAAATCATAGCGGAATGTGGCGACGTGGTCCTCGCTGCCCGACTCGCTGCTCGACTCGCTGCTCTTCGCGCTCGCCTCGCCATCGTCCTCCGCATCCGACTTGCTGGCGACCGTCTCTGACACCTCGGCAGCTGCCGTTGACGGTAGCACCGGCGAAGCAGCAGCAGCAGCCGACGGTGAGCTGTTTGCTTCTACTGACTTAGATGACACCGGCGACGCCGCAGGCTGGGCAACCGACAGCCCGTTGCTGCTGTGGATCAGCACAGACTGCAAGATCGGTGGCGCGAGCTCAGCCGCATGCTGGAGCTTACAGTAGGCCGTTCCTGCCGAGAAGTCTGTGATGGGCTGTCTCAGCGCAGTGAAAGCCGGGGAGCCACGCACACGGCTGACGAGCAGCTTCAGGCCGTGCTGAAGCACCGTGGGGATAAGGTATGGCGTCTGAATCGCGCTCTCAGGCAACCCAAAGTCACTGTTCGCGCTCCTCAGCAACGCGCTCAGCCGCTCGCTCTCGCTGGCCTTGACACGCTCCTCCACCTGCAGCTGCATGCAGCGCAGCTGAGCACACTGGATACGGCGTAGCTGAAGGATCTGCTGTGCCGTGAGCACGTCGCACTGGAAGGTGCGGCGCACGCCGGAGTGGCTGACGCACATCAGATAGGATGGCACGGGGTTGCTGTCTAGCACGGCGTAGCGCAGCTTAAAGGAGAAAACGAGAACGACAAGCGCGAACAGGTCCGGTTCTACCTGAGACGAGAAGACAGCGAGCACCTTGCGCTGGATTGTCTGCAGCGACAGCGGCACGCTGATTTTCGTGCGGTCCCACGGGCACACTGTCGGCACCGACTCGTCCTTCAGGCACTTCAAGGGGAAGAACATGCCGTGGCCCACGAAGCCCTTCCTTTGCGCCACCGGGCCATCCAGCTGCACTTGGATTGCCAGCTCCGTGTGCGAGGCGACCAGCATCAGCACCAGCAGCTCTGCATTCTGGTTGAACTGCGCGGTGAGCACGTCAATGTCGTTCACATCGGGAAACGGCAGCACTGAGCTCACCTGCTCCTTCATCTGCGCAAACAGATTCAACGTGTCCACGACGCGGGTGCGGCTCACACTACGCTCCTGACACCACTCTTCCTGCGCCTCCTCCGAGAGGCCATCGCGCTGCATGCTCATGTACTCGAGAATCACCTCCATCGCGCAGATCAAGTCGCTCTGGAGGGAGCCGTGGTAGCGCTGCATCGCCTGCGACACCGCACGCACCATGCCAGCGCGTTCGACCCGGTTGTTGATCGTGTACGGGACGTGGAACGGTGACTTGGACGACTCGATGGCGGCGGCCAGCATACTCAGCGTCGGGGTACCGCACAGAAGTCCGTAAAAGATGTTAGTCGCGGCTGCCACAGACACCGGCGCCCGAGCGGCGATCACGCCACGCAGCGTCATATAGTAACACTGCTGGAAGGCGTCATCGCCGGCGTCCGGGATGCGGACCTCCTCGTCCTCGTTCGCCCCGTTATCGTCCTCGTCAACATCGCCCCTGTGGTTTGCCTCCCCCTCCGCTGCATTGCTGTTTTGTTTGACATCCGTTTGACGGGATGACGGCGCTGCTGCCTTCTCGCCTAAGGTAGGCGCAGTTTCCGCCCCAGCCGCCAGCGCGTTCTCAATCAACTCATTCCACGGCGAGTCCATGACGTGGCTGGTGCACGGCCGGTCCAGCGCCACACGCTCCGCCTCCGCCAGGGCATCGTCTTTCCGTATGATGAGGCCGCCATCTTGGAGAAGGTGCAAGCTGTACGACAAGGCCCCATGATCGGGCTTCTCGTTGCACAGCTGGAAGAAGGCAAACGGCTTCTGCGTGATGAGCAGCGAGTGCAACACGAGCTCCGTGAGAACGGCGTTCTTGATGCGGTTTTCCGACTCTCGCAGCGACTTGTGGTGTTCCTGGCTCAGCAGGCTGAAGTAGAAGCCTTGCTGCACACGTCCCACGCGGCCACGACGCTGCTGCGCGTTGGAGGCGGTCTCCCACAGCAGTCGCAGCGGAGGGAAGGCGTAACTCGTCTGCTCCTTCGCCGACACCTGCGGTCGCTTGCCCGTGCCGGCGTCAATCACGAAGACGACGTCCGGTAGGGTGAGGCTCACCTCAGCGATGTCAGTCGCCACGTACACCTTCTTGCGCGTCACCGCGGACCTCGCTAGCGCCTCCTGGATCACTGACAGCTCGACGTCTCGGTACCACGCGATTGGCTCCACCGACTCCTCGAGGTTGTCGCGCATCCACGTCGTCATCAGCTCCACTTGCGTGCGTCCTGGCATGAAGACAAGAACGCTGTCCTGCGTAGCGGTATTCTTCGCCAGGTACTCCAGCAGCTGCTTGCACACAAGAATGAGCTGATGCATCTGCTGCGAGGTGACCATGTTGTTGCTGTCCTGCGGCTCAATCGGGGCTGTGCGAAAGCCAACCAGCTTCTGCAGGTCCTCGATAAAGTACTCGCGCACGGGATACATGATAGGCGAGCGGGAGTAGGTGCCAACGTTGAGGCCGTCGAAGAAGTTGTGCCACTCCTCGACCTGTGCAGTGGCGCTGCACAGAATCAGCTTGAACGCCTTCGGGTGCTTCTTTAGCCACAGCTTCAGCATCAGCAAGATCACCTCCACATCAGGAGTTCGCTCGTGGAACTCATCGACGATGATGTACGTGAACGGCAGCTTCTCCTTAAACTCGTGCCAGAGGAAGTAGATGAAGAGGCTGTATGTGGTGACGTACATGACCTTTGTGTCGCCCAGGTCGCCGATGTGCTCGCCGCGGACAGAGTACCCGACCTCGTCCCCAAGCTTCGCGTCCAGCACCTCCGCCACGCGACGGGCCAGGTTAATCGCCGCCGTACGCCGCGGCTGCGCGTTGACGATGAGAGCGTCCGGGTGGGTCTTGTGAAGCGCGATCGGGATGCGTGTGCTCTTGCCCGTGCCGGTGTCGGTGATGACGAACGTGACGTCGTGGCTCTCAATCAGCGAGAGACAGACCTCCTCGTCAAGCGTGCCAACGGTACCAAGCTTGGAGGCTTGCTGCGCCTTCAGTTCCTCACTGACATTTTCAGCGTCTTCCTGTTGCGCGTACTCCTTCTTGAAGCGAGCAAGTGTTTCGGGATCCTGGGCCGTCAGCTGTGAAACTGGCGGCGGTGCTGGAGGCGGCGCTCGCGAGTTTTGGGTGTAGCCGGGTAAGCCTGCCTGTTCGCGGCTGTGCTGCTGTTGCAGCTGTGACGGATCAAAGTGCTGCCAGCCTCCTCGTCCGCGGCCATTCCGCTGTCCAGACCTCTGCGGTTGCTGCCGCTGCTGGGGAGGCAACCGCTGCCCAGCGGTGGCGCCGGCAGCGGTGGAATAGAAGTTGAGAGGGACTTCGAGTAGTTGCTGCAGCAACGGCGGCTGTGGTGGCGGCGGTCCGCGCTGCTGCTGTTGTTGTTGCTGCTGTTGCGGTAGCATCTGAAGCAGCTGCTCCGTGGCACCAGAATTTATTCCGGGTATTGTCGAGGGAGAAGACGAAACAGCGTCTGTGGCAGAAACAGTCGTTGTTGCAGAGACAGGCGTCGCTGCTGCCGACATCTTCGATGGTGGCGTGGCGGCAACGTGGGCAGAGATGCCCATGCGCTGCAGCACCTGCTGGATATCTAAATTGTGCAGCGCCGGTGCGTTAGCGGGCACCCAAGTCGTGGGGGCGGCGGCGGTCGCCGACGGCGAAGGAGAGCCCCGGCTGGCCGCGTTGATGGGCGGGGAGGCACCAGAAGCAGGCAGCGGCGGCGGCACCCCTTGAAGAACGCTGTTGTACAAATTCTTCGCGCTTAGAAGGGTTTGCGGCGCTGGTGGAAGCAGATTCATCGCAGCGGTGGCAGCAGATGGTGCTGGGGACAGGGGCATCCCAGCTCCCATGGAAGCCCCACCGCTGCCTAACGCTGTTTGGGGTGAAGGAAGCGGAAAGGGTGACGGCTGCGGTTGCGGCTGCGACGAGGCAAAGGGATGTTGGACTGCAGCCGGTGGAGGCATCTGCAGTGAGGACTGACGAGCAGGTGTGTTCAGTGATACTGGCGGTTGCTGCTGCTGTGGCAGCTGCATGGGAGGTGCCATCGAAGGAGCGCCAGGCTGTGGCAGCACCGCGCTGTTCGCCGGCATGTTCTGAGCGGACGGCAACGATGACGCCATTAATGGTGCCGATGAACGGCTGTCGGGTGCGAGGCTGGTGGCCATGCGGTTGCCCCGCTGCGTTCGCGGTGCAGGCACAAATCTGTTGCTCTGCTGCGGCTGCTGTGGAAGAAAGCGTTGTGGCTGTTGTTGCTGCTGCAGCTGCGGCTGAGGTAGAAATGGCTGTTGAGGCTGCGGTGGCGCAGGTGGGGCGACGCTGTGAGTGTTGAATGCCACCGATGAGTTCGGCTGCGGCTCCCACTGCAGCTGCTGAAGATGCTGATGCGGTAGCTGTAATTGCGATTGACGATTCCGCGGCTGTGGTGGCGGGACTTGCTGCAGCGAAGGGGGTGTCTGTTGAGGAGGGTTCACCAACGCAGTACCTGCGTAGGCCACGTTGGCCCCTCGCGGTGGCGGCGGCTGTGGCGCTGACGGTGAGAATGGCATGGCGACACCTGAGGGAGGAAGAGGCTGCTGCGTGAACGGTGCTGATGGCACCGGTAGCTGCTGGGACGGCTGCGGAGGCAGTGGCGGGGGCTGTTGCTGCTGCAGTTGAGGAGGAGTCGGTGGCTGCACCATCATTGCCATAGGTCGGCGTGACGGGTCGCTGGTTGACACCTCACCACTACCAGGAGAGTGCTGCTGCTGAGCAACGGGCACCGTCGGCAGAGGGAATGCGGAGGCAGTGCTGAAGGGCGCCGGCCCCGGCAGCTGCGGGGCAGGAGCCTGCACACCTGGAATCGCCACACCGACGCCGCCCTTCAGAAACGACGAAGCTGATGAACGGGGGACAGGCACGGCAGTGGCGGCAGCAGGAGCAAAAGGAGCCAGCGAAGTCGCATGAGAAGCGGCGGTGGTGTACGTCTCTGCAGTTGGGGCGGACGGGGACAGGTCGGCTTTCACTCCGACTGTGGTGCGATCGTCGCCACCGATGTGCAGCGCCGCCAGCAGTGCTGCCGTGGCGGAGGCTGAACTGGACGGAACACTGCTGCTCGGACTGCTCGATCCAGCAACAGGCAGGGCTGAGGGGGTCGCCTTCGTGGCGATCGCAGCGTTGGTGGTTGACGCCGCGGGTGCATCGGACAGAATGTGAATTGGCGAGGCCTGCGCTTCGGCCGATGACTGCGCCAGGCGCAGCGCAGCCAGGTTGTAGGTCACTTGCGGTCGCGGTGGCTCGCCAACGGGTGCGGTGGCGCGGCTTGAGTTGCTGCTCATCGTTTCCCCTTCGAAAAGAATGGACTTGGTTTTCCTTCCTTTATATATATATATATATATATATATATATGTGACTTCGTCTATGAAGCCGAAAGCAGGGGACGGCTTTAACGTTCTTTTCCAACGAAGTTTCCGCACCCCACGTTACGTTACCTTACGTCCTCCACTCTTTCTCTGAGAGAGAGGGAGAGAGAAGGGAAAAAAAAGAAGAAACCTGAGCAAGCCACCCCGCAGTTGTGTATTGCCATCGGCACCGCAGAATTGGAAAGAGCAAAGGGGAGGCGTAAAGTCATTATTATGCTCTTTCTCCTTTTTTTTTTCGCTCTGTGAGGAGGACGGGAGGAAAGTCCACCAGTAGTGTTGCACTGCCCGTATGAGAAGCTGAATCGTGACTGATGCTCTAGCAGTCTTGCTGTGGAAAACAAAAGCGATCAGCGACGCCGGGGAACAGGACCCCCTCCCCCCCCCCAAAAAAAGGAGGGAGTCAGCAAAAAGAAAAGGGAAAGAAACTGCCCTTTCTCTTTTTAGAGTAAAAGCTGCCTCAGCGTTGTGGAGGAGTTGAACAGCGGCACACTTTGACAACAAATGTATCACAGCCCTCCAGTTCTCATGAGATCAGGCAGCCGGTTGTTTTTTTTTTTGTTGTTGTTGTTGTTGTTGTTACTCGTATGGGCAACACTTGTTTTTTCTTTTTGCTGCTGTTGTGCTGAGCTGATGGAAGCCGCTCCAGAGCAGTGCAGATTTAACTACGTCAAGTCAAAGTCCCAAGAGGCGAATGTGAGAAAGCGGGGAACGCAAACTAGCGAGGTGTGGTGCTGTGGTACATCGCTTACTCCCCACCCTATCCCCTCCAAATACGCGCCCAAAGAAAAGATAAGAAAAGAGGAAACGCGACGGAGCCGGAAAAAAAAAAAAAGGGCAGCAAACATCAGCAAACCACTAGAATAGAAAAGAGATTAACATAGACAGAGACACCGGTACGAAACTCAGCAGAAGAGAGCGCGTCAACGCATGTAAATGGAGGAAGAAGTGTGACGCATTCACGCGCCCTAACTGCCGAGAAGAAACAAAGCTAGATACAGTAGTATTTACGTGCCGTGCTTACGGTGATGTTGCTACTCCTCACTGTTCTCTTTACATCGCAAAAATAAAAGACCTTGTGTTCTGTGTGTGTGTTTGTGTGTAAGGGGGTGTGCTACCAACGTGCTTCTGGTTCCAAACACACTTCTACTCTGTTAGCTGCGGCTCCACCTCCTGCACAAAGCGTGCCGTTAACTCCTCAATACGATACTTCGCCTCCGCTGCCGTTTTCCCACGCGCCACCATCCACGAGAGGAGGTAGAATCGCACCGGTGGAGGCGCGACAACCTCGCCCGGCTGTGCGGACACCGAGTAGGCCACCAGCGAGGCATCCTCAGTCGGCGCACGCACCTTGCGCAGCACCCCGGCACAGGTGGGGTAGATGTTCACCGACGCCGCCCAGCACTGGGGCGGGAAGAAGCCGCGTAAAGGACCGCCGAGGGCACGCCACATTGGCACCACCGTTTCGTCCCCTTCTCCGTCTGTCTGCGCCGTCGTCGTCGCCTTCACCAGCCCGCTTTGCGACACGTGACTCGACGACTCCTGCGGGAGAGCGACCATCACATCATGAAAGAGACGTGCCAGCTGCTCGTGAATGGGCTGCTGCAGTGCACACCGCACGAGCGACTCACCGAGGCTCACCTCGCGGTACACGGTGCTCAGCATTGTGTTAGTCTCCGCGCTGCCTGGACGGCAGTTCACCTCGATCACGTACGCCGTCGCTCGTGCAAAGTCGTACTTCGCCTCAAAGTGAAGCACGCCGTGCAGCTGATCGCCGCAGGCCGCCACGTAAGACTCCAGAAGGTCACGCAGCGCCCGTTGCCCGTCAAAGCCCAAGGCCGAGGGGCAGAGCCCGCCCACCTCGGCGAAGTACGGTGGGGAAGGGGCGAAGTTGTCCGAAATGGAACAAAAGCGCACCAACCCGTGCTCCACGACGCAGTCGATGTCAACCTCCTGTCCAGCGATGTACTCCTCAGCGAGAATTTGAATCGAAGAGGGAGTAGAGCTTGCATCGGCAAGTGGACCATCTGCATCGCTCAAAGCTATCACACCAGCGGCAGCAGCGGCTGAAGAAAGTGATGCGCCACGCACCAAGGCAAGGAAGTGCTTTGTGTCAGGGTGTTTCGCGAGGGTCCGCCACATACACCACACGTGGTACGCTGTCTCCTCAACGTCGGCACACAGCTTCGCCAAGAGGCTGCCGGCCCCGGGACTCGGCTTCACCACAACAGGGAACTTCATGGATGCACCGTCGAGTGCCGCTGAAATCGTCTGCTGCAGTGCTGGCCGCAGTCCAGTGAAAACACCGTCGGCCATGTCGTCCGTTTGCGTGCACTCACGCATCGCTGCCGGTGAGGGTAGCTCAGTGAGCGGAAGTCGGACGGACTTGGGAGAGGAAATATGGTGTGCTTCACAGAAGCCGCGGAAGCGATTCTTCAGGTTGTTCAGCTGAATCGCAGCTGGGGGTAGTGGCACTGGTGTGAGGTGGAACTCAACCGCCAGCACCGCGGCTTGGAACACGGCGTACTCGTCAAACGAAACGATGGCATCGGGACGAAAGTGATGTGCGGCGCAAAACTCGTCGAGCGCCATCCGCACGGCATCCACGTCGTCTGTCTCCATCTGCAGCCAATGATGGAATACCCCGTCAAACTCCTGCAGTGGGTGGTAGGGATGGATCAGCACGAGCACGACACCCAGCGAGCGGAGGTGGCGATACACCGGCGCTCGTGCCACACTGCTGGTGCGCAGCAGAACAACCACCTTGCCGTCCATCACAGGGTAGCTAGCTTTTTTTTCTGAGGGTGTGGGGGAAAGAGAAAAAAAAAGTTAAGCCAAAAAAAAAACAATTCTCTTTTTTTTAATTGGTAAGGACTGAAATGCCGTTTTCGCCTTAGGAACGGGCGAATTTAACTTTATTTATGTGCTCGTTTGTTTTCCGTCTTTAAGGCGGTGGAATTTTCATTACCGCTGAAGACAGCACACGCCGATGGCAAAATCCAGAATGCTATTGCCGTGCGATGGCCTCCAGCCTCCCCCTCTCCTTCCACCGCTCGCCCCCTTTTCTCGCTTCAGCAATCGAAATTGCTCTCGCAGAATGTTGCGTGGGCGTCAACACCGATCCTCACAATCGTACTTGATGCGCGGAATGAAGCGTAAAACCAGAGAAAAAAAAAGAGCAGCTGTGAAACGAAGATGCTAAGGGCAAAGTCCAAAAAAAAAAGAGCTCGAAAAGCAAAAAAAAAGACACGTGTTTGGATTTCTACAAATTAAATTGTGTAACGCATCACACTGCGATGCCCACCCCTTACTTCTTACTATCTGCCTCTTAAATGATTGATCTTTGTTATTATTGCTGTTGTTTTGATTTAGAGAAGCGATTCGCTTCGCCTTTAACGCAGACAAGTGTGTTGAGTGAAGCAAGGGAGAAAGGTGAACAGTTATTTAGTGGCCGTGTCTCTGCCGACACCAATTCAAGCAGGAACAACCGAAGATCTCATGAGAAAACAGCACGATAGAAACACCTAAAGAAATACACACGTGCGGTGCAGCGCAGTCCTATCAGCCTATTTGATAAAGATACTTCAGAGCACATTCTCTTTATTTCTTTGTTTTCCTCCATTGAGGAAGCAAGACAGTTGCAGTGACTGTTTCTAAAACGGTTGTGATTTCATATTGCAGCAGAGACTAAAGGTAAAAACAAGAAACACAAAGACAAGTTACAGAGACATCCCCCACGTACGGTGAAATGAGGGAGTAGGGCTTTGCAGCAGCTACTTCTTGTATATGTACCCGTCGCGATCGCGAACAGTGCTGCTCTGGCTGTTCCGCACACCCCACAGCGCGGTCGTCGCGGCACCGGATACACCCATCAACATACGCAGCGCCGCTGCGGGAAGCCGGAGCAGACTCCCGTCAGGACCCGTGCAGTAGCTGGCCATCGTGAGCGCCTCCTCCAGACCTGAACGCAGCTGCTCCTGCCCTTGGCGCCATCCATCCGCCACACCGACGGGCTGCAACGCGCGCGACGGCTCGGCCGTAGCAGCTAGTCGTCGCTCAGACGGTGACACGAGCACTTCAAAGAGGGATCGACTAGCGTGGTAGGACCCGCTGGCCAGCAGCGCAGCAACACCAGACGTCTGCGTGAGTAGCTCCTGCATGAAGCGGGAGGACGCGGTCCGAATGGCGTGGTGAAGGGCGGCGC
Organism: Crithidia bombi; assembly: GCA_900240985.1. NCBI lineage: Eukaryota > Euglenozoa > Kinetoplastea > Trypanosomatida > Trypanosomatidae > Crithidia > Crithidia bombi. The sequence continues at coordinate 315,464 of OESO01000194.1, read as the reverse complement.
CGTGGTACTGCGAAAGCGGTAGCAGCAACAGTCCCTTCGCCGCCTCACCCACACGTGCTACCGCAGAGAGGGGCTGTAGTCCACAACAGAGCGCCGTTAGCAAGAACCGTATCGACACGCAGTTGGAGTCCTCCACGATGCGCTGCATCAGCGCGGCAGCGTTGCTGCAGTCTTCGATGCACATGAACGGGATAGACAAGGGGATTTCTTGAAGAGAGATCCACGACAGCACCGGCACGCTGCGCAACGCGTCCAGTGACCTGCCCTCGGCCAGCGCGGCAAGCACGCCCTTGTCGCTCTGGAATGACCCGGCAACGTGGAGTGTGGTGGGCAAAACGACAACACGACGGAAGAACACCGGAGGAGCCTCGGTGCCCGAAATAACACCCTCGTCACCCCGCAGCACAGCAGCGGCCTTTGGCGCCGCTCCTGACGACGACGGCAACGACGCACCAGCTGCACCACCGTTCCCAACGGACGGTGCGGGGGAAGGCGATGAAGACGCTGGCGACGATGAAGAAAAGAAAAACGACTGTGCAAAGTCGACGGAGGCGCCGCTCCATGTCAGCGACATCGGCTGCAGCCGCACCACCACCGAAAGTTCACCGCCCCCCTGCTGGAAATGGGAAACGGTAAAGCTGGCATGCGCATCATCTCCCGTCCGCTTCAACGACGCCGATGACGCCGCCCGCACACTCTTTGACGAGGTCAGAAGACCCGTCAACTCTACCTGACGTGTGTTTTTGCCGCCGCCCCCCTCGGCGAGCACTTCGTGTTGGGCAGCAGCGCTGTACGATGCGTTACGCACCCCCGTCTTCATCGCTGCCGTCACGGAAGTCGGACGCGGTGTGGCGGTAAGTAACCGGTGCACATCGCTCGTCTCGATGCAGTCAAAGACGGTTGCCTCACCAATGACAAGGTGGAACCACAGGTCCTCCTCAGCGGCTTCAGGAAACGTGTTCAGCTGCACTGTAATTCTGCGGCAGCTCAGTACCAGTCGCTTGCTGGCGTCGCGGTCGCCAAACCCACTGCGACAGCCCCGGCTGTTGAGACGGCTGAGACACGATGCAGATGACTCGGAGGGCGGATCGAGAGCGACACCCGTCGCGGCGGTGGTTCGGCTGCGCTGCGAGACACACGGCGGTAGCGGTGGGTCGCAGGTGTCCTGCACCGCCGCACCCTCTTCGCCCGCCAATAAAGCCCCACCGATGCCCTCGCGTTGTAGAAGTGTCCTGTGTGTATCCTGCGTTGCTGCATTGACCGCTTTACGCGACTCTCCGCCCTTGACGCCGCTGCCGGCTCCCTTTATGGAGAAGTAGGGCGTCGATGCGTGGGCCGCATGCGCGCCGCGTGAGACGATCTGTAGATAGCCCTGCCGCTGCTTCCGCACTGCCGCTGCTGTCAGATCGGTGCCTTCGTAGAGGCACACGTTGGCGGCGCAGTCGCACAGGAAAAACTGCAGCTCAAAGGGGGGGTAGAGGTACTTCTCGGTGGAGTGGTGCAGCAGGGCGTCGTCGGTGCGCTCGAGACGGTGTAGGCTAACGGGGCAGCTTGGCGACGCGGGATCGGCGCGGTCGCGCGACCAGTAGCTGAAGAAGTGGGGTTGGTGCTCACAGGCGGCGCAGAGGTCGAAGCTGCCATCAATGTTCAGGTTCACCTCGTCGTCCTCCACTGCCACGTTGGTGGCAACTATGCCAAAAGCTCTGTCGACGAGCGCTGCGGCAGGAATGCGACGCACCATCTCAGAAAAGTCTGGCTGCGGGTCCGACGACGACACCACGTGCCACTGAACCGGAGCCAGCAACGCTTCCAGGTCGCTGAGGTCGGAGAAGGATGACGAGACGGACAAGACCCCGGCGTCCGCTCCACCAGCGGATGGATCAGACAAATGCCGTCGTGCTGCAGCCGGGTGCACATGCGACCGCGCACTGCTGTTTACTTCCGGTGCGGACAGTCGGGCCGCCATAGCTCTTTCCGCGTTGAACTCGTCGCTGGAAGCGGAGGCGGACTCGTGAGCCGTTGTGTGTCGCTGACAGGTACGCTGCGACGGTGAACACTGACGTAATGCAGCAACGTTGCTCGCCTCAGGAGCCACAGCAGCAGTAATCGCCCCCGAAAGTCGAGTTCCTGTGTTTGCGGAACAATCGTCTTTCCCTGTGCTCTGCGATGCGAGGGGCCGCACCGGCACCCACGCTGCCTTTCTGTCCAGCAGTGCTGCCACGCGGGCTTGATAGGCATCCATTAAGGCTTCGTCAACACCCTGTGCGGCGTGCAGGGTCGCCCTCCAGCTGCTGTAGCCGTACGTGGGGGGGGTGATGGAAGAAACGTCGCCTGGCGCTTCTGCTTCCCCAGCAAGGCTACCGGTCTGCAACACAGCTGCCCGACAGTGAAGCGGCGAGGAGGAGGAGGAGGACGACGTGGTGGTGGTGTACGAGCTCTGCAGGACAGTCGATGACGCGGGAGGGTACGACGGCGCAGCGCCACCGGCTGCATCGCCGATGTGATGGTTGTGCAGAGCACGTTTGCCCTCACCCTCACAATCAGGCCACCGCAGCGTCATTGCTTGGTCAGCTTCCGCTGCAGATGTGAGGGCGGGATTGAGACGGAACGTCATCGGCGCACAGCTGCGTGCCACCTCCTCTGCCACCCACTCAAAGCCCGGACCACTCCGCATGACGAGCGCAGCCGGGGTGTCGAGCACCTTAAGGTCCGTGCCGGCAGCCCATGTTTCGAGCAGCTCGCGAAGCACGTCAAAAGCGTCCTTCGCCATGAACGCTGACAGCTCCAGATAGCGCGAACGCACCGAGACAGCGGACTCACTATTGACGTTGGCGCCATCTTCATTGTCCGCCACGCCGTCTCTGTCGTCGTTGGTATTGCCGAAGGTCATTTCACTTGGCAGCATTGCTGCTGTGGTGGTGGTCTCAGGCTGCGGCAGAGTAACGGTCACGTTGGGTTCACGCCGCACACGGCGGTACAGTTGTGGTGCAGGCCCGCTAGAAAAAGGCGCAGAAGCATCCTGGCCGGGCCCCTGCGTGCGTGTCTCTGGCGCTGGCGGTGCGGTGGAGACCACTTCACACAGGCGCACGAACCCTGCCCACTCCAAATCGGCCCCCCAGTCGTCGCTCTCCGTAGGGTCCAGCACCTCCCTGGCGAGCGCCTCCACGTCACAGTCGTTGCAGATGTACACCGACAACGCAGTGTGCAACCACGCCTGGGCCTGCATGGCTAGCTGCACCTGTGGCGCAGGCTTACCCCCACCCTTCCCCTTATCCAATCCACCTCCGGTGGCACCGTACTCTGTAATTTGGTGTTGCTGCAGCGACGGCGAACGTAGTGGTGGTATTGGTGCTGGTGCTGGCGCTGACGCAGGGACGCGGACAAGAACAGACGCACGTGGTAGGAGCGCCACGACAAGCGAGCGACCCACCCCACGGGGGCGATACGTTGCCATGAGATTCACCAGCTCCAGGTGTGCCACCGTCGTCCCTCCGCCAACTGACTCCGTCGTTAGCTCTGTCTCAGGCGGGTACGGCGACGCAGTGACGTCTGCCGTGGTGACGTCGACCGTTCTACACTCTCCGGCGTAAAAGTAGTTTTTTAAAACGGCAGCTAGATGGTCGCCGTTGTAGGCAACGGTGTGGTGGAGACCGAGGCCAGTGAGCTGCACCTTCACGTAGCGGGTATCACGAGCGGTGCGCAGCGCAGACGGCAGCGGCTCGGCTTCCTTCGTTCCAGGAGCATACTCCAGTAGGCGCAGCTCACAAACACCAAGATCTGCGTCGCCGCACGAAGCACTAGGTCCGTCTCCCGCCACCGTCAGCACGTCTTCTGGAAGACGAGTCTCCAACTCTCGCACATAGAAGCCCCACACCTCACACAGAAACCGCTCATCCGGATTCAAGGCGCCCCTCACGCTGCCGTCACCCCCATTCCTCGTTGCCCCCTTACCCTCCTCTCCATCCTCCGCAGTCCCTTTCATCTCCGAGTAACTCTGAACGAGCTGCACCAGCGCGCTGTCACCACTGCGATGCTGCTGATTCGACAGGTAGTACCCCACATCGCGGCGAGACCCTGGACCGCTGCCGACGCCAATACTCTCACGAGGTAACGGTTGATTACCGCCGTGGTCGCTTTCTTGTGGAGTGTGATGGGGCCGCTGTGCATCTGCACCCGTTGGAGAAGGCGACGACGACGCCGAGTTCCGCCGCTGCGCCGCCGACAACACGTAACTGCTGTAGAGGGACGACGAGGCTGCTGCAGTGCCGCTGATGCCGCTAGCCGCCCCACCCACTGAAAGGGCGAAAGGCTGGCGCTCCCACACCGCCAGGCTGCCGAGGCGCGTGCGCAGGTACGTGTCGTGTCCTTCCCCTACAAGACCACCGTTGCCCTGGAGACCACAAATGGACACCGCCGCCACCTCCACAACGTAGGTGTGATAGAGACAATTCAGATCCACCAGCTGGCGACGCTGTGCCGCTGGCAGGCATCGGAAGAGTGGCTCGCCGACGACGTTGCCCATCGGAGAGAGACGCGGGGCAAACAGACCGAGTCGCACGCGGCCGAGTTGCACATCGAACGCCGTGCACGTGCTCTCGCGGTACCGCCACAAACCCGGGACAAGACGCAGCAACTCCGCGTCACATGGAAGTTGCGGGTTGGTGGCGTGTGGGCTCACGCCACCAGCACCGACACTCGTCTGTGCCTCCGTGCAGGCATCATCATCGTCATCACCGCCGTCTCGTGGAAGAGCTATCGTGGTACCTCTCATCGAGCTGTTCCGCGCATCAACAAAGGCAAATGCTTCGGCCACGGTACTCACCGCCGCGTCTGACAAGTGTGAAGGCAGTTCACTGGTTGTCGCACTGTGGTAGTTGCGCCTCCCTATGGTTGCGTCCCCCTGTGCGTCGGGCGGTGTCCCGAACGCGCCGGCGACGAGCGGGCACTCTCCAGCTCCCTCGCTCTCCTTCCCAGGCGCCACATAAGCCTTGCCTATGGAGTTCACTGCCTTCTGTAACGCCTCTTGCGTTGATGGAACGTGGCCGGCAGAAACGGTGGCGGCTTCAGCACCAAAGAGAGTGTGCCACCTCTGGCGGCACTGTGCAAAGGCCTGCAGCAGCTCTCGCGTGTAATACGATGCCAATAGAAAGTCATCCTGCGTAAAACAGTGGTGGTGATGTCCCCCAGTCGAATCTGCAGCAGCAACACCGCACCAAGCGCCTGCCAGGGGCCCATCATCACCTCGTCCGGAAGACGAGTGTGGGTAACACGGATGTTCATCTCAGGGCTATAGTCCACGCGGCAGAGTTCCGACTTGGTCTCTTCCAGCACGTCATGCATGTACACCACAGACTCTCGCCACTTGATGGAAGCGCAGAGCGGCTCATTCATTGCAGCGCCAGCCGTGGGTGCCACCACGCTGCTCGCTCGCGCATCACAAAACGCTTGCGTCTGCACTAGCTGCAAGTCGAGTATCGAAAACCGCAGAAACTCGGGGAGGAAACGTGCCATGCCGCTGGCATCCTCCGGGAATCCAAGCTTCGCCTGCACTGCAGAGAGCGCGCGTGCCCTGTTCACCACCTCCGCTGTCGCCGTCCCATTCGTTGCTCTTTCTGGAGTTGCTGTTGATGTTGCATGAACCTTGCTTTCTGCAGCCAGCGGGCTACTTGGCACACACTGGCCCGTTTTTTGGTTTCCACATGTTGTCAGCTCAAGGAGCTCCGTACGTAGACGGCCATGGGTGTGCAGGCTGGTGTCGCGCAGACGCTGCAGCAGACGTGCCAGCAAGCTCGGCAAGGCCGCGGTTGACGGCTCACGGGTTGCAAGCGGGTACAAAGGAAAGCGTACAGATGCCTCGAGGTTTTCCAGCAGCACTTTGATACTGCTTCGAACTGGCACGACAGCCGCCGTGGCTACCGTTCGCGGAGGCACTGGATTTGGTGCTTCCGACGTTGGCACCGCGGTAGCGCTCTTCGGAGTTTTCGCTGAAGTAATGGTTCCCGTTAGCCCCGTCAGCGTGAAGGCGTACGACGTCAGCACCTCCGCCAATTCCGGGTCGACCTGCAAGGCGATGCTGGCGAGACCCACCACTACCGTTTCCCGGTGAGCCTGCAAGGGCGACAGCAGAGACGCTTGCGACGCAGGATTAGCGGGTAGCGTAGGGCCAGGAGGGGAAGGCGACGGGTGGCCCCCGGCCATCTCCGGAAGTGCTGTGGTGGTGCGATGAAACACAATCAGCGCGTACGGTGAGCGCTCCGCGTGCAACAGCTGCGCCGGGCGTAAAAGGTGCGGTGTTTGCCCAGACGAGTACCGGGATATCCTCAGCGCCTTCGACGCTGCTGCTGCTGCCCGACGGTATTCGAGGAGTGCGATGGTGCCTACACCCAGGAAGAAGCACTGCGCGCCACCGTGGCACCCACGCTGCTGAGCGCGGACGAGCTGCTCCGTCACCACCGGATCCACCAGGTTGTTTTTAAACAAGTTACGGTAGATGGCCCGCTTCTTGCGGTCGGCGGCAAACACGCGGTTGGGGAGTGAGGACGGCGATGCGGTGCCGCCTGCTTCGATGTTGGGAAAGAGAACGTCGACGTCGCGCATAACGTACGTGAAGTGCGGAGTTGCAAGGCCCTCAAAGACAGGACACCGCTGCCCCACCTCTACCGCAACGCTACCTATTCCACTTTCGGGTCCCATCAGCAACGAGAGCTGCTGTGCCGGGAGAGCACCGCGCCACGCCTGCGCCACCACCCCGGGCTCCACCACCGGCTGCGTGAGCAGTGTAACGGAACAGCCAGCGCTGCGCAAAGACACGTACTTGGCGGCGGATTGCAGCTGTGTCGCGACGAGGGCTGCTGCTGCCACTGCCTCACCAGACTCTAGCGGGGCCGCGTCCACCTGCCTCTGCAGCCGATCAGTGGCCTCAGCATCCCACCGAGAGGACAGCGACGGCGGTGGTGTTGCGGCTGTGCACGATGATGTTGCCGTTGCAGTAGACGCACCTGTCACACCTTCCCCAACGTCCACGTGACCGCTGGTTGACATCGCAGCCGTAATCAGTTGTGCCATATCCGCAAAGTGCGCCACCTGGGCAGCAGTCAGGACGACACTCCACCCCCCCGCTGCCTCCGCGTCCAGCAAGATCGTTGGCTGGCCCATCAGCGGCGCTGCGATGGATGCACCGGCGACACTCTTACATTGGGACGGCGTTGGAAGCGCATTTCGACGTGCCAGATGCACCGTGAGAGGGACGGACAAAGCAGCCCCATCGAGCTCCGCCGTCGTCGTTTGCTGCCTCCCAGTGTCGTCATCTGGCTTACGCAACGACGATGCGGTCGAAGGGGTCGAAGTGGCAGCAGCGGCAGCAGCAGCTGCTCCGACATCTGCTGTCGTCGTCATGATCAGCTCATCCAAGCTGAAATCTGTAGGCACAGGGCCATCGTCGTCCGCCATCACGTGCAGGTAGCACTGCCAATCGTTGATGACCACAGAGCACCGCATGTCCTCCAAGGCGGACGCAGACCCATTACCACCACTATCGACGGTCTCGTCCACAGAAAAACGCAGGCCTCGGCGGCAGCAGAAGTGCACCACGCGTGTGCCTCGCCGCAGCACGGGAGCCTTGGAGGTGGCATTGGCAGTGGTAGTGGTAGCTTTAGTAATAGTAGTGGCAGCTGACGACGACGGTCGAGATAGTGATGCAGCTGCAGGGGGGACGCAGAAGGTGAGTCGCATTTCCTCCACGCTGACCGTCAGACCCTGAAGCTGGCTCTTCAAGTACTGCATGAGATCGCCAACCGTGCGGAAGCGGGAGGGGGTGGTGGTGGAAGGGTCAGATGCGTCGGCGGCCACAGCTGCTGAGGCTCTATGCAGCGGGTCCAGCTGTGAGGTGAAGAGGGAGAGGTGGTCCTCCAAAGAGCAGGAGCGCGCCATCACCGCAGCTGAAGTTCCCTCTGCTACCTGATCGTTCGACAAGATGTGTGCATCGTTTGAGCTCAGTGGCGACGCGGACTGTGGCGGCGATGGTGAAGAACAACTACCACGCCCATCTGTCGCTGCCGCAGGTGGGGAAGTAAAATCGCTGGAGACGCTGGTTTCCGCACACGCAGCGGCAATGCTGAACACCATGTCGATCGATTCCACCGCCAACGACTTCTGCGTCGTTGCACGCCGCAAAAAAGACAAGAGACCTGCAGAGCGGATTTTACCTCGCAGAAGCTGCACGCAGGGTCGCGGTGGCTGCGCGTCCGTGGGCACCGCAGTGCCTGCTGGTGTCGGTGGAGCCAAGGACGATCCAGCATTCAGTGTGCTGCATCCCGTCGCGCCCTGCACGGGGGAAGACGACGACGGCGTGGCCCCACCAGGCCGCTCAGCGGGTTGGCTCTCAGAACCGAGCTGGGCAGCGCCTTTAGAAGGTGGAGGAGGCGGAGAAGGAGAGACATGCTGCACAACCGACTTGGACGAAGCCACCGCAGAGGCATGTGCGGTTTCGCGGAGCACGTCCATGAAGGGATTGAACGCCGGGTCAAAGAAGACCTCATTCACCCGCTCCTCGTTCAAGTAAAAGGTGCTTGTTTGGTAGTCGTAGTAGCCAAAGTTCTTGAAGATTCTGCGCTGCAGTGGCAGCAGCAGATAGGTGTTAACGAGGTTCATTCTTCTGCTCGTGTGTTGGCTTATCGCTGGTGCGTATGTGTGTGTGGATCGATGTCTTTCTTGCTCTTCCGAGGCACCTCCAGTTGGCCAGGGGCGACACGGATGCTGAGAAGCGTGGCAAACGGAGGAAGAGAGGGGAAAGGGACACACCTTTCTACACCCACCGCGGCAAGGCCGTGAAGTGAGAAAGAGAAACCAACGAGCTCACGTGTTGTTGCCAGCCTGCACGCAACGCAGAGAACAAGAAAAGCAAAAGCCAAGGTAAAAAAAAAGACCAAATAAATCGTAGCGAGGTGTCTGTTGCGATGTGTGTGGAATGGAGGTAGTTTACGTATATAGATATATATATAGAAAGAGAGAGATCATGAAGGAGACTCAAGAAAGCAGCAGCAGAGTGTCGGGAGCAAGCAGAAATACAAAAAAAAAGAAAAGAAAAAGAGCAAGCAGTACAGCAAAACAGATGCTGTAGGCTTGTGCAGAAGAGCGCAATTGGTTGGGCAGAGAGAGAGAGGTGGTTGTCAACAGGACACAAAGGAGTCCGAATAGAAACGTGACGGCCACCGCAACTTGCAATCGGAGGCAGTCCCTCTTTTATGTCACCTTCGTCCAACAGATGATTCAGATGGTACAATTCCGTAGCATTGCTCAATCTGTGAAGCATAGTTGGGGAGGAGGTATACTGCACTCTCACCCGCCACACAAACCAGAAGAGATAGGTGACCAATGGCCGCATACCTCGTGCGATGGAGCTTTCATTGGCGTACGTGCGCTAATTGGATTCTTTTTTTTTTTTGAGTAGTTACAAGAGGGTGTGCCCGTAGCAAACTAATGTGTGAAGAACAGCTTTAAAAAAAAAAAGACGTCACATTAACGCGGCATCCTACACCCCGTGCGCGGCGAAGAGCCTACAGGTTTGATGCACGCTGATCTCTCACCCGTGGTGCTCGTTATATTCGTCTCATTCCTCTTTTGAGACCGCTCCTCGCACCTTCAAAGAGAAGGAACGGTAGGAACTTCAACGATTCGTTACCCGTCCCTCTCTCCCTCGCACCAAATATACGCTCTTTCCTGTCTTCAATTGATGAGAAGCGGAGGCTGTTGGACACTAGGCTAAAGCACAGACTTGCCACGATGATCACTCACGGAGCCTTGCAAGCGCGGTGCCTCCTCACCAGGTGAGGTGGCATTCATGCTGCGTGAGCTGCACGTGATGACAAAGTGGCGCATCTGCACTCGCAACGGTGGCGGCGCTGTCGCACGCCAGTCCCTCACTAAGTGGTTCGGTCTTGTGTGGGCTTCAAGAAGGGCCTGTAGAGCATCCAGCGGATCGACAGTCCCGCGGCGACGCTGCACGCCTGGCGGCGACCACGACGCACAAAGGCGGTCCACGAAGGTCGGATCGGACACTGCGGTTCCGCCGCACCCTCGCTGATTCGTCTCACGATGAGTTTCGTCTACAGAAGGCATGGAAATGTCCACAAAAAAAAAGCTGTCATCGTCCACACCGCCAAGACCACCGTCACTACTGCTCGTTGCAGCACCCCCGTTGTGATCCCTGTCACCGTGCCGCGACGCTTGCTGCAACGCGTGGTGGGCCGTGCTGCGCCACAACGAACCGGCTGGGGCGTAGAGCGCCTGATACAGCGGCGATGCACGGCAGCTCGCCGTCAGCTGCGACGGGTCCACGGCGTACTCAGAGATGAACCAGCGCCGACGCACGCTGGGAAAGGGGAAAAAGACGTCGCTGTGGCCGGTGCGCAGCGTCTCTTGCACCTCCAGCGCACGACGAAGGCCACGGACATGCAGCTGCGACGACGGCAGCATCTGCACCACCTCCCGTGCAGCCAGCTCCAAGTCGTGTCGCGCCTCGTCGTGGACGGCGGTGAGGCACTCCGCGCAGCACCTCGCTGCCCACTCCGGTGCAGCCACGTCGACATCGGTGACGTGGCCCACAATTGCCACTACGCCGTGCGGACGCAGTGCACGATGCGCCAGCGAGAGGTGCCACGGCGCGTCGAACAGCATTTCCTGCGCAAAGACGTTGTTGGCGAAGACAACGAGGTCAAGAGAGTGTGCAGGAACGTCCTCCAAGGGGGAATGCAGAGACGGCAGCGGACGGGAAGAGGCTGATGGTAAACACTGGGCAGGGACCACAGAAGAAGAGGAAGGGGACGAAGAAAGGAGAAGCGAGGCTGCCGTGTGAGCCACCGGCTCTGCAGCTCCCACTGCCAGCGCTTTCGCGCAAGACTGAGAAGGAGAAGACGACGGGAGACGGGACACCCGCTGCACAGCTTCCGCATTCGCCGATGCGGAAAGAGCGGGGTGACCATGGTTGGCGTCAATGCGAGCGCAAAGCGTTCCGACGTGTGCGGTCGGGATGTGCTCCCGGCAGCGATCCCACGCACGCTGCACCTGCGCGCGTGGCGACGTGGACGGGCAGATGAGGAGGCAGTCCTTATAAAACGGAACGCTGTCCGCCAACACGGCGAGCCACGCGTCAGGCGGCTCCGCAAAGGATGCGTGTGGCCCGCGTGAAGAGCCGTGGAGGACGGCGCCAAAAGGGGAGAGCAGATTTTGAGTTGGTGAGCGGGAAGTGGGCAACGACGCACGCCGGGCAGAGGGCGACGATCGAAAACCGCGTCGAGCGGCAGGTCCAAAGCGCTGCATGAGTGCTGGGTATGGCCTACCTCACGCAGAAGCACCAATTATCTTAGCGAAGAAAGGAGAAGGAGGAAGATAGGCGGCGTCTGCGCTCACTCTCCCGCCTTTTTAAGCGGAGTACGTTTATCACAGCGCACAACTCCCTCTCCCAAAAGCAAACAGCCGATTGTGCGCGGTCGCAGCGGCAAGGCTGTGCGCTGCTCCCTCACGCTTGCCGATACAACAACGCAGAAGTCAGGGTTGAAGAAAAAAGCGAGGGAAGGGAAAAAGAGAAAGGCTGGAGATGATGAAGGCTTCACGTGTCATGGAGAAGAACACTTAAACGAAAGTGAAAGCAACGCGGAAACATGAGTGCTGCTAGAGTTTTCTATTTTCGTTTTGACTCACCGAATTCGGGTTTTTTTTTTTTTGCTCCGATTCGTTTGTCGAAAAGAGGTTAACCACTCCTATGCACGTGCAGACTTTTTTTGCTGTTTTGGCGGTTCCGTCATCGCTGACCCACAACTCTTTCCTACTGCTATAGTACGGCACAAGTCACCCTACGCCTACGCGTACTTCACTTCTGCTTCTTGCCTTTTTTCCCATCGGCCGCCTCCGCCTCAATGGAAAAGGTCCTCAGAACCTCTATTTGAGCACTAGCAGAGGGCGGATCTTTCTTGTTTTGATCCGTTTTTGTTTTTTTTTCATATTTCGGTTGAAAAAAAGCTATTGTGTGACGGCCGAGTAATGGAAGAATGTAGGACAAACAACAAACAGTCCACTAGAAAGACAGGCGAAAAAAAAACAGTGTTTTACGTGTGTGCTGAAACCCCAAAAGCTCCGCCAAGTCAGCGATCCCAAACGAAAACGCACCAACCTCCAGCTACCCGCCACCACCAACAAATTCCCAAGGTAAAAACCCTGTTTTATCTGGCAAGAAGAAGAAACGGCACCAAATGCAAAATCACGCACTTCTCTTTTTCTCTTCCGATGTTGAGAAGAACCCGGCCCCCTCTTCCGTTTCCGCTTGATTGTGTTTACCCCTCGCTGGTCGGACCATTTCTCCCCCTGCATTTCTTCCTCCATCCGCACGGTTGGCGGCCACTGAGATGTCCAAGCACCCACCACCAACGACAGAAAAACAACAACAAAAACAGAGAGCACACACGGCGGCGGGAAAGCTGCTCGACTTTCTGTTCCCCATTCTCTTCCCCTTCACCCAACCCACGGTCGCCACTTAAACGGGTACGGGGTAGGAAACTCACCCCTCCCGCACTTGCTTTGCTGCGGGAACCTTCTGCAGCGCTTTGCTGTGCGCGTGCAGGCCCCATCGTTCATTTCGTTTACTGCGGATTCGTCTCTCGCCAACACCGGTGCGGAAGTACTTCGTGTG
>OESO01000194.1:275501-300435 GCA_900240985.1 Crithidia bombi | reverse complement strand
GTCGATGAAGGCCATCGCCCGCCATGTGCGTATCTTAGCCCACCGTTGCCACTGGCCTTCCTCTATGTTGTTTGTTACGGACTAAGTTGGCCGTTTTCCCTGCCCACCCACCTCTCCGCTCTGTCGTGCCTTCTCTATGGTGTACGATGCGTTATCAAGATAGTTGCACTCAGGAAAATGCGTCCGCCCTCTAGCCAGTACCTCTTTACTTGCCGCCGGGTCTTACTGCGCGTTCTTCTGCTGCTCCAGCCAGCTCAGCAAACTTCTGCTTGAAGTGCTCCGAGTGCCATGCATGTTCTTCGTTGTTGAACTTGTCCGTGCTGGCTCCTGGATCATGCTTCCTCGAATTCTCTGCGTAGTGCCTCCTTCATCTCGAGGGACAGGGTCGAGTCGTCCGGCTTGTCCGCGAAGACTTTGGCGTTCTGCTCCTGCATCTTCTTGTTGAACTCCTCATCCAGGCGGTCCAGCTTCGCCGCACAACTTCCTCGTAGGTGGTGGGCCATCTTTGAAGGGTATAGCTGTTTAAGGGCGGTAAATGAGAGGGTATCTACAAAAAAAACTCTTTGGTATGTAAGTTGAGGGGAAGAGAAACGATGGGTAGAAAGGTAGCTGAGGTGTTACTGGGAGATGGGCAAGGGAAAACAACAACGAAAAGACAAAACGGCGGTGTCGTGGTGATGATCAAAGCGGAGATGCGAGAGACAGAAGCGAAAATAAAGTGAGAGAGTATGTGTGTCAGATGGAGAAGGAGGGAGAGAGATGTCTGAACGCAAAGCTGATAGCATCATTATTGGGATTTCTTTTTTGACATATTTGACACTTTACATCTCTTTACACACACATATATACACCACGGAAAAGGCAAGAAAAGGCTAGCTTTGAGCTTCTGCAGTGCGGTAGCAGCAGAAGCCGGCAGTTTCAGCATAACAAGCAGCGGGTGAGGTTTCCGGCACGCGGATATGCGTATCATTCCGTCCCACAGTTTTTTTTTTTTTCTAATCACTGTCGACGGAGCGAAATGAATGCTCTTGCTGTATCTCTGCCATGATCTGGATAAGTCAAGGGGTAGAAAACGTCAACAACAGGTCACCATCCTCTCTCTCTCCTATTCCATTTAATGACTCGGGAAACAGTAGGACTAGCTTTTCTACGGAGTTTCTTGATGGTCGGCAAAAACAAAAAGAGAAGGGGCGTTTTCACACAGAATACGAGCGAAAGAAAGAGAACAGAAATGCCATACCTTCCTCTCGCTCCCTCTCTCGATGCCGCATCTACATACCACACCGCCCTCATTGGACTTCGTAATTGGAAACAAAAGCACAGCTGCGTGGACGTCTATAAAACGGTATGTCGACAACAATAGAAGTCTAAAAAAAAAAAATGGAAACCAAAAAGGCGAGAGAAAGAGAAAGAGAGCTCGCAGCTCACTTGCGTGTGTGCCGCTCAGCAGTGAAGCCGAACGAGGTGAAGCGATGGACGAAGAAAAAAGAAGAGAAAAAAAGAAAAACAGAAGTGCGTGCCGCACCTCTCTCCCTTCCTTCCCCCTCTCATCACCACCGCCGCCGCTTCCCTTTTTAGATTTCCTGACGGTTTTTTGAACCGTGAAAAAGAAAAGAGAGGGAAAAAAAAAACGAAAGAAACAAAAATAAAACCAAACAGGTAATCGATCTATGCGGTTGAGAACCAAAAACAACAAAAAAAAGAGCGTAAAGAACGCAGGGAAAGGCTGCTGACCACCGTCGCCAAAGAGAAGCGCGACAAGGAACGGCAAATAAGAGACGGCAAATCACCACACAAGCGTAATTCAGTACCTCTCTTTCTCTTTCACACCACCGCCGTGCGGCGTTGTGTTGCAGCCACGTCTCTTCTCTAAGGAAGGGAGTGACTGCTGAACACCGGTGGAGCTCGGTTAAATCGAGAACGTCTAACGCGGCTCTCTTCTCGCTCAGCAAGCTGCCTCAACCTTCATTCAAGGCCTTCGCTTTTTTTTTTAAGCAAACAAACAAAAACACTCGGAACCAATGAGCGCCCTTTACCCGCGCAGCACCGAAACGTGCACAGAGCCATACACAGAGAGAGAGCATTACACAAAGGAGCAAAGCAAGGCATCATTACGCATCTCATTTCTGCTACTGCTTATTCCTCCCTACACGATCACCTGAAGGCTTGCGAACAGCCAAGTCGACAATAGAGAGAACAAACACGACAGGTATCGGTGTGGGGTTGGCTGCCCTCCACCAGCGCGGGAACAATGAGGTTGTGCCATGGGCAGACCATCCGCAAACGACACAGACCAGGAGAAAAAAAGCCCATCGTTCTGTGAAGGCAAGAAAATGTCCTTCGCCTTCATTTGCAGCAGAGCAAAGAGAACACAAGCTTCAAGCCACAGTCTACCTCTTTACTTGCCCGGGTACTGCGCGTTCTTCTGCTGCTCCAGCAGCTCAGCAAACTTCTGCTTGAAGTGCTCCGAGTGCTCATGCATCTTCTTGTTGAACTTGTCCGTGTGCTCCTGGATCATCTTCTCGAACTTCTCGTAGTGCTCCTTCATCTCAGGGGACAGGGTCGAGTCGTCCGGCTTGTCCGCGAAGAACTTGGCGTTCTGCTCCTGCATCTTCTTGTTGAACTCCTCATCCAGGCGGTCCAGCTTCGCCGCAAACTCCTCGTAGGTGGTGGCCATCTTTGAAGAAGAGGGGGGTTGTATTGAGAGGGGTCTACAAAGAAGATCTCTGTCGACAGCACACCGGAATGTTGTTTTATTATGGCAAAAATGGAATATAGTCAGTAAGGAAAGACGAAAAAAAAAGTGAGAGCGGATAACCTGAAAGGAATAAAGCAAAGCACTCGTACAGATATGTGAGGGTGCGACGATGGGTGCACAGAGTACAGTGAGTAGCAATACAAAGTTGTAAGAGAAGAGCCCAGAAAACAGAAAAAAAGAGGTGAGAAAGGCAAAAAAAAAAAAAGTAACGACCATCACTCGTATGCATACACACCACAGATAGAGGAAGCGTATGCGGCAACAGAAGCCGCTCCGCGAATGTCTCACATGTGTTTTGGCTCGGTTTGTACCATGTGGAGAAAAGGGGAAGGAGAAAGAGAGGAAGAGAGGGGGAGCGCCGGGGGAGGGAGTGCGGACTCCAATTCTCCCTTGTCAAAAAACTACGGTAAGGTACTGTTCCTGGGCAAGCTGTAAAACTCTGTTTATCGCGGTTGTGGTGACTGCTGAGATAACTTTGTGTTTTTTTGTTTTTGGCAGGGAATTAAGGTTCTGATAAAGAAACAAAACTCATTTCGAAGACAGAAAAATACGAGTAGCTATAGTTGCAGTTGCACCAAGAAGATGAAATAGCGTCGTAATAAGTCAAACGGGGAGAGAAAAGAAGCTGCCTTTAAGGCACGTGATTGTTTTTTATGTCGGTTGTTGCTTGGGATGTGTTGAGGCAGTTGTTTCCTTCCCCTTTTTCCCGTTGACGACTTGCCGTGCATTCATCTTCCTTTCACAAAGAAACGCGCGTTGGAAGACTTCACAGCAACGGCACAGCAGCATCCGCAACTGAAGAAGGGAAGCGCGAAAACACACTCTACATGAGCTTCCTCAACCTCTGTTTCTCTTCTCCCTCCTCGCAGCGCGTTTGCCGGTGCCACTGGAAGTACTCCCCCCGCCCAACGACGCCCAAAAAAAAAATGATAATAATTAAAATGAGCACCAAACCACAGTCTGCCTCTTTACTTGCCCGGGTACTGCGCGTTCTTCTGCTGCTCCAGCAGCTCAGCAAACTTCTGCTTGAAGTGCTCCGAGTGCTCATGCATCTTCTTGTTGAACTTGTCCGTGTGCTCCTGGATCATCTTCTCGAACTTCTCGTAGTGCTCCTTCATCTCAGGGGACAGGGTCGAGTCGTCCGGCTTGTCCGCGAAGAACTTGGCGTTCTGCTCCTGCATCTTCTTGTTGAACTCCTCATCCAGGCGGTCCAGCTTCGCCGCAAACTCCTCGTAGGTGGTGGCCATCTTTGAAGGGTATAGGTGTTAAGGGAGATCACTTAGAATGTTGATAAGCGTTAAGAGAAAGAAGCGCGTTAAACTGTGGACGAGTTCACGTGAAGTGCAAGGGTAGCGCGAAACCCAACCGATGTTTGAGTTGCAACAAGTGAGTGGTGGATTTGGCGTTCGTTGACGTTTTTTTTTTTGTTGTGTGTGTGTGAGTGTGTTGTTTTTATTTTTTTTTTTTCATTTGAGCGTTGGCGCAAAATCGAAGAAGAAAGGAGAAGTCGGGTTGAGGAGAGTGAGAATGGCACTGCTATGAGGCGATGGAAAGCAACGTGCGTGAAGAAAACGAAACAGCGGGACACGTGCAGAGTCGTCATCACCAACGAGTCTGACATCAGGATCAATACAACGAAGTCGCACTGTAGGGTTGGCAACCAAATAGTTGTTGACAGAAACAAAGTCAAGACCAAGGTGTCCGGCGTACAGAGTTCAACAGAAAATATGATAATAAAGCGCTTTCGTTTTCAGTACTTGTGGCATTCCTCGGTCCAACGGAGCCTTGTCTTCCTTCCTCTCTGAAGTCCAGCTGGAGCTGCAACACAGAATAGTCTCTAGAGAGTGAAAAAACCGACACAGCGCGTGTGACGTGACGGTTCGGGATTTGATGCATGCGCGTTCCGCTCGCTGCTTTCAGTGTGTATCAGCATATGTTGTTTGCTTATTTACGTACTGCCGTTTACCTTTTGTTTGTTTGTTTGTTTTTCTTGTGTGTGTTGTGTGTGTGTGTGTGTGTGTGTGTGTGTGTGTGTGCGTGCTTTGAGGTTCTTCGCACACCTAGGGACGTTCCTCTCTTCACACCTCCACGAAAAGAGAAATACAATCGAGATGGCGGTGGTGGTCGTGTAAACCACCGGCACACATCTACTCTCGCTCTCCAGCAGATGGTGCGGCGCGGCTACGATAAGGAAGAGGGGGAGGCAGTGCCCGTTAAACGAGGAAAGAGCTCCACACACACAAAACAGAAAGAGAAAAAAAACAGAAACAAACATTGGGCGAAAGAAAGAATAAGAAAGACTCTAATTGTATGAAGATACAGGAGGGAAAGAAGAGGGAAAAAGAAGAAGAAATAAAGAAATGAGTTTCTTTTTCTTCATCATCAGCTGCGCGGCACAACAAACACAAAGACGTTGAAAGAAAAAGAAAAAAAGAGCAGAGAAGATGGACGTCGGCCGCTTCGCAGAGAACACCCGTCATCCCTTCATGCCTTGGTTTTGGTCGACGTGTACGTGTGTATGTGTGTGTGTCGACAGCTGAAAAAAAAAAAAAGAAGACTAGCGAAGAGAAAAAAGAAAGAGAATACATCGATTCTGACAAACTGAACAGCCATGACACGCCTTCCGAAGTCCCTTCCGCATCACATCTCATAGCACGTGCGAGGGAGAGGGAGGGAAGCAGAAAAAAAAAAGATGCGCTTTACTTCAATGTTCTTTTTCTTCTCCAATCAGAGAAGTAAACTCTTGAAGCCTGCGCAAAGACACTCACAGACGCAGAAACACACCAACGCAAAGCAGCATTATCCAGGTAGCAAGAAAGCAAGTTCTGATGCAAGACTACTAACCACTCGCCATGAAGAAAAACACGTTAAGCGAAAAGTCAGGCAACAGCACGCGTTTAGCGCTCTCCCAACGCTGCAAGGTCGCAGCATCAGAACAGCAGCACACTTCACTCCTACAGAGCTCACATGCGGGGAAATGAGGGCGAAAAACGAAGTAAAACAACAACGGTGCAAAGAAAGAAGTGCGAACGCGACAACTCTAACACCCCTCTAAAGAGGACGTTGCACTGCGCCGATCACGGAAAAATGTGCTTGCTCAGGAAATGCTCCCCTCTAGCCTACCTCTTTACTTGCCCGGGTACTGCGCGTTCTTCTGCTGCTCCAGGCAGCTCAGCAAACTTCTGCTTGAAGTGCTCCGAGTGCTCATGCATCTTCTTGTTGAACTTGTCCCGTGTGCTCCTGGATCATCTTCTCGAACTTCTTCGTAGTGCTCCTTCATCTCAGGGGACAGGGTCGAGTCGTCCGGCTTGTCCGCGAAGAACTTGGCGTTCTGCTCCCTGCATCTTCTTGTTGAACTCCTCATCCAGGCGGTCCAGCTTCGCCGCAACTCCTCGTAGGTGGTGGCCATCTTTGAAGGGTATAGGTGTTAAGGGGTAATGAGAGGGATTCTACAAGAGGAACAGGTTACCAAACAGCAACGACTCTCTGGAAAAAGAGTGAAATAGCGCTGGAAGAACAGTGGAGGTTTCTCTTCTTGTGTTTTACTTTTTTGGGGGTGGGAGTGGTTTATTCTGTGTTTGTGTTTCCACCAACAGGCGAAGCCAGTGAGAAGGCGAAATGAGAGGTGTTACGCGAAAAAACACACACGTATACAGCACAAACAGCCAACACAGTTTGTGCAGAGAGAGAAAGAAAAGAGCATCCAAAGATGCACGGAGGATGTGGAAGGAAGGAAGAGAGCAGAAAGAAAAAAAAAGGATGCGGATAAGAGATTCACGCAACCTTTTTCTTTGTTGTTTTGTTACTGCATGCGGAAGGGGGAGGGACGTAAATAAGCGTGGGAGAGATCAATACCACAGAAAAACAATAACAATAACAAATAAAGACGATGGCGGCCTTCTCATTTAACAAAAAGCTGTCCTTCCTATGCCAAAACAGGGTGTTGTTGTGGTTATCGTTGTTGTCCTCTCTCCCCATCTCTCGGCTCTTCATCGTTACAGTGTGGTGCCCCCGCTTCTCCCGTCTTCCAACAGAAAACATATCGAAGTGCACTGCAGTCTCTCGAAATCTGCGTGCCTCACCAAGCACATACACCGGTACACACACATGAGAAGTTTGCCTCCTATGCAGGCTGCCTTCAATGATTGCTGAAAGGTGCTGTGTGTGTGTGTGTGTGTGTGTGTGTGTGTGTGTGTCTTAGCCACGCGGCACGGAAGGAAGAAAAATGCTCAGAGTGGCAACGGGCATATCCCCCTCCCCTCCGGCCTCGCCCCTCCCACCTCCCTCCCTCTCTCTTCGCCTCCGTTACCATGGTATCATGCACAAGCGGCTCTGCCCGACAAGAAAGGAAGGGGGTGGCCAATGGAAACGCGCTCCCCTTCCAATGTTTGGTGTGCTCCTCCTCTTCGTGTGACTTTCTGTGTTGCTGTTTTGTTTGTTTTTGATATTGTCGACCGAGTCGCTTCATTAACGGTGTGCTTTTCTGTTTGTTTGTTAAATACAGTCAAGTGTAACCGAAAACACACAAGTAAAAAAAAAAAAAGACAGAGAGACAAAACAAACTAATTTTCCCTAAATGGAGGAAAAGAACACCAAGAAGAAATCGAGTAACACAGTGCAAACAAAACCTTCGCGGCATTCATCTCCCTTTTTTTATAAATCAAATTTCTTTTTCATCATAGTTAAAGAAGAGAGCGTTTTCTTTGTGTGTGTGCGTGTGTGCGTGTGCGTCAGAGCGTTTGTGTGTGTGTGTGTGTGTGTGTGTGTGTGTGTGTGTTAGTGAAATCTCCCTTTACCAGCTTTTCACACACGCACAAACACAGAAATACACGCAGAGACACACACGCTGCGCACCCTCCATCGACCCCCGTCGTACACTTCCAGTGCGATCAAGCACACCTGGAAAGCCGACAAAGAGAGCGAGAGCCCAGTGAACGGAAAACACACGTTCCTTCCTCTCACATCTCTGTTTCTCCTTCTTTCGTTTCAAAGGAAAACAAAAACGTGTAGAACGACAAGACAAAACGCAACATACGACTTAAAAGAGAAAAGATGACAGAAAACAGAAGCATCGAAGAAAAACGCGACCGTAGAAAAAGGGCGACGACAACGCAGGTGAACTCAGTGTGTGGAAATCGTTGCTTTCACACTTGTTGGCAACGCGCATGAAACGGGTAAAAAAAAAGGACAAAACAGCAACAGCAATTACTGTCAACGACAGACAGCCCACAAAGCAGAGGCGAGAAAAAAAGACAAAGAGTATTGTTTTCTTCTGTCGCTAAGGGCTCTCTTCGGGTGAAAAGCGCTCTTCTTCCTCTTCTCTGCTTCTTTTTCCCACATCTCCTTTATAATTATATTGTGTTCGGTTGCTTCTCCCGGTTTTTGCCGTTATTCTCTCAGCTGATGTCGTTTTTGCTATCATCAGTGTACCAAATTCTCTGTTTCAAAATCGAAACAAAAAAAAAGCGGCGTCCGATTCATCGAAAAGAGAAAAGGAAAACAGATAAGGAGAGAAGCTGCGCATTGTGTGTACGGGTGTGTTTTTTTTGTTGTTGTTATGAATTAAACCTGATCAAGCTCCTTCGTCCGCTCTGTCGATGTGCCCTCAAGGCCACCTCTGCACCTCCCCTTTAGCTCCGAGGAGCTGCCATCAAGCTGCCTTTCCTTGTCACTCAGCCTTCTTTACCTTACCTGCGTAAAGACACGCTATCCCTTCATCAGTTGGCACCACCCTCCACGCTGCACGAAAAACACCTAAAGAAGACAATAGAGCGGGCTTTCAACATCTGAGCATCACTTGCACAGCTGAGACAAAGAAAACCTGCTGGACGCCATTCCACACCCCGATGGTTCCTTTTTGCAATGAGTACTTGTCTTTCTTTTTGTGCGGGTGTGCTCTTTTTTTTTTTGGTACTATTCAATTCCTACGCTTGCCCAACTCTTCGATAGTGCAGTCTCACACACACACCACCCCCTACTCTCTACTTTCCCTCCTCTTTCGCCTGCCCGTCTCGCCCGCTTCTTCTTCTCTACTTCTTTCTTCTTCCTCTCACAAACGAAAACACGCAACAACTCGGAGAGCCAGCTAACGAAAACGTAGCACAAATATCAAAACAAAAAGAAAGGGAAACAACGTCAAATAAGAGCAGATAGAACGATCAACTGCAAAAACTGACACTCCTAATGAAAGAACAGAAGAGAAAAGAAGAAAGGAGGAGAACAGAGCGAGCGAACACACACACAGACACACATGGAGAGCGAAGCGTTCTCAGCAAGAGTACCGAAGGCGTCAGGCATAGGGAAGTTATGGGTTGGCCCACACAGGAAAGGAATGACAGGGGTGACCAGCACCCCTCCAGCCAAACGCTGACTCAAGCGCCAGTGGGGAAGGGGAGAAAAAAAAGAAATACACCCACATAAAGGAGAGGAGGAGGGAGGCAGGCGGTGCCAACAGTACAAGGCGAAAGAAGACACGCCTGTGGACGCAATCCGCTGTTTTTTTTTTCCATCTGCTACAAATGAAGACAAAGAGAACTTACGAAAGACAGTGGGGACTTGAAAGCGACGCCGACGCGCGTCGAAAACGCATATCACATCCACTTCCACATAGAAAGACGCACGCGCACACAAGCTTGATATCACCTACACATTCTTAGAACAAAAACAGAAGAAATGACAAGGAAAAAAAACAGTACTCACGCACCCACGGACACACGGACACACGGACACACACACACACACTAGGATCCTTCCGAGAAGGCAAGAAGAGAACCACAAACAACCCACTTGGCAGGGACTGAAAGAAAGGCACAATAAAAAAGGCGAACGTGAGAAGACCTATTATTTGGTAAAAGAGAGAGCAAACAACGAACAACAAAACACCTGTCTTAATCGAAAAAGGGAGGGACGACTAGTAGTAGTACGAAAAGTCATCAACAACTCGGCACAAACAACACATCCAAACCGGTCTGCACACGCGCGTACGCTGCCACAATCCCTGCGTTCTTTACGGCTGCTTCGCATGCGCACATCCATACACACATACACACACACACACACACACACGCTTCCAAGCACGTCATGCATATGTACACGCACACTCGGCTCAGTTGACTCTTCACAATCGATGTAAACCTTCAGCCTCAATGTGCTGGTGTGCGCAAATCCCCTCCCACACACATCACCACTGCATGACGTGAATCCGCCGGCACGGAGCACTGCGTTGCGCGCAAAAAAAAAGTAATCTGCGGTTTCTCCCCCAGACATTTCTCAATTGTTGGCTGCCTTCTCGGGTTGTTTTGTTCTTCTTCATCTCTTTCTTTTCCTTCCCTTTCCTTTCCATCAAAACGAATAGGAAGCAAAGAAGAGATCAAGAGCGTCTGCTACGCAAGCTGTTTTTTCTTCCTCTCCACAGTGACATCCCCTATTCACTCCCCACTCGACAGAATAACAGTGCCTCCCCATAAACCCTCGTTGCGGTCATTTGGTGCTGCTGTTGCTGCTAGCGCAGTGGCGGCGGTGGCTTGTTTGATCGGTGAAACAGAGAGAGTAAGAGAGTCGGACAGGGATTATTGCGTCTTGTTGTCAAGGCGCACGTTCATCGCGCGGTTGGCCATCTCGATGCCGTCAAACTCCGCAATTGCCACCTGCGCCTCTTCTTCCGACTTCATGACGACAATGCCCATACCCCGGCTCTTGCCGTTGCGGCCGAGGATGATCTCCGCCCGCTCAACCAGGCCCACCTGCTGGAAAGTCTCCCGCAGGGCACTGTTCGTGCAGTCGAAAGGCAGGTTGGACACAAAGAGCTTGCGGCCCACCTCAGGAACCTGCTGGCTGCGCGGCTTCGGCAGCGGCTCAGCGCCGTTCATCTCCGGCACCTCCGTCGCACCCACCTGGTAGGGCGCGCCGCGGTTGTACGCAGCGCCCGGCATGTTCGGCCGGCTGTAGTTGGCCGCCGCCGCACCTGGGTAGTACCCACCCGCAGCGAACTGCCCACCGCGGTGCTGAGCGGCGGCGTTGCCGTAGGCAGGCATCATCTCACGCTGCACCAGCGGCGGGCGTGGGCCGTCGTCGAACTTGCGCACAATCAGCCGGCGGCCCTCGAAGTCCGTCTCGTTGAACATGCGGATAGCGTTGTCGGCCCCCTCCACCGTCATCATCGTGACCAGCGCAGAACCCTTTGGGCGGCCGGTGCGGTCGGCGATGAGGTCCGTGTAGCGCACCTTACCGGCGTTGCGAAAGTGGTCTTTCACGTGCTGCCATGGCGTCTGGAATGGGAGGTTGCCGACGAAGAGGATGGTGCCCTGGTTGCGGTGGAAGCGATCGGCGTCACCGACGTTCTGAAGATCCTCGTTGGACCCCTGCGAGTGGTGCTCCTCCATCATCGTTGCGGACGGCGAAAAAAAAAAAGAAGTGATATGCGAGATCTAAGTGGTGTTGCAGTGGTTTGTTTGACGCTTTAAAAGTCCGTTTGAAATGGAGACCGACGTTAATATGTGGTTTACTTTGGACTAAGCTGATGGGGTATTATTTCAGTTGTTGTTTTTTGTTGTTGTTGTGTATGTGGTGCAGCAAAAGGATGAAGAGATGTACATGGGTGCGTAGAAAGAAGGAACAAAAAGCGCAGAGAGTGAATCGCAGCGGAATGAGCAGCAATTAACGCGGTAGAACAGAAAAGTTCTCTACGCCCTTGCTGAAATCAGCAAAGTAGCAGCACCACATAAAGCACACGTTCGCGCCACTACAAACAAGAAAAAGGAGCATGCCTTAACAAAAAGAAAGGTCCTGTAGTGCAACACTCCTACGGAACTTCGTCGTTGAGTAGTGAATGACAGCGCAAGAGGAAATGGACGTAGGCGCTCTCCCCAATGAGCTTTTACCATCGTGTTCTGTACTGCTACCCTCGCTTTCCTTTTCTTTGTTGTTACTATTATTGCTGTTGTTTTGGGGATGCGTAAACGTAAAAAAAAAAGCAAGAAAAAAGAGATACGAGTAAGCACATGGTGTGGTGTCGTGGTAGTCATGCCACCTATCAAGCGCCAGCCTACTTGGGGACCTTCAGCTTGCCCTCGCGAACCTTGCTCTGCACATCGACGGGGCTCTCGCCGTCGACGGTGCAGCCGATGGACACGGCAGTGCCGAGCACCTCCATCACGACCGCCTTCAGATCGCTACCCATGGACTTGGCCTGAGACTCCTTCGCGATCTTGATAATCTCCGCGAACGGGATGTTGCCGTTGTGCTTCACGTTCTTCACCTTCTTGCGGTCACGCGGCGGCTCCTTGAGAGCGCGGATAAGACGGGAAGCGACGGAGGGCGTCACGACAACGGTGGCCACGCGGTTCTTGACGCGCAGCTCGCAGGTGACCTTGAGGCCCTTCCAGTCCTTGGTGGCCTTGGCAATATCCTCACCGATTTTCTTGGCGTTCAGACCAAGAGGACCGACCTTGGGGGCCAGGGACGCGGTCGCCGCCACCTCTCCGCCGACGGCGCGCACGATCACGATGAGCTCCTGCGAGGGGTCAAACTTCGGCGGCATGACGATTCCTCACGCTAAATGTGCACTGAAGCCGTAAAGTTGTTGTTGATGGGTTGTGATAAACCGATGTATTTGTGTTTGTGTTTATACAGGTGAGCAGAGGAGGGGAACATAAGAGAGGGGTAAATAGAGGGGATTTACGTCCGTGTGGGGTAGACTTTGTCGCGTCAGGTGAAACAACCAGCATAGATGTTGTGTCAGTACTGCAAACACCGCACAGTCTTGACGAGTGCGATGGCACGTTTGTATCGTGAATGCCGCCTGTGCACGCACACGAACAACATAGAAACAGGTAAGGTTGATGATGTCCTTCGCTTTTTCGTGTCTCCTCTAAAAGCGGTGGAGCAGAACAAGGAGGCACCTTTCCTCCCTTTGCTGCTTTCTTCTTTGTGCTTCCCTCTTTCTTTTTTTTCCTTCAAAATGAGGGTTTTTCGGTCCATCTTAAGATGCTGGACAACGAAACGGGTGGAGGATCTTGGCACGAACAGTAGGTCCCTCTCCCCTTTTCCTATCTCTCATTAAGTAGCTTCTCTTTAGCTTCGTCCTGCTGTTAACGCGGTAGGCACCGCTGCAATCCCCTGTAAAACGAATACGCTTAGTGGACTGTCAGACCTCCGTAGCCACTGCACACCTGCACCTGCACCGTGCTGTTCTGTTTTTTTTTTTTCCTCTCTCTCCCCCACCACCACCTCCATCCCCTCTTCGCCGCACAGCCAACGCACAAACACTGTTTTAACTGGGCGGCGAGGGTGAAGGAAAGGGCGGATGGGAAGCCCTCCTATGAAAGGTAAACGGGATGGTGTCGGCATTCCATGCTTGCGGGTCGCGGTACAGCCGGGAGGCCGCAGAATTCACGCCCCTCCCCTCCTCCTGTGCGCCGTCCCCGCCACTGTCCTGATCCATAGACTCTAAAAACGCTAAGTTCTCTGCCTCGAAGGTGACGTCGGCACGAGGCTCGTAGTTCGGGTATAGCTCTGAGGCATCCTGCAGGACGTATCGCACCGCGAAGCGGCTCTCCGTGAAGGTGGACGCGACGTTCTCCGGCACGGCGTCACGGTGGCGTGGCTTCTTGGCGTACAGCTTTGCGCTCTCACTGGTGTTGACCAGGTTGGCGTGGTTGCTCAGGATGAAGTAGATGAAGCGGTCGTCGTTCTCTTCTCCTGCAGTGAACGACGGCGCCACTTCAGAGGACGGCTGCCGTGCGCGCACGGCATCTGAGGCACGGCGCACTATCGAATCTAACAGCCACGCCAGCGTATCATAAAGCAAGTCCCATGACTGCGTCGCCAGTACCTCGGCGGGGGCGGGAGATGTAATGAGCGACTCCAACGGTCGGCTCTGCAGTTGTTGGCGCAGGTGTGCCCAACTCACACGCGTCAACGTCTCGACAGTAAGCACCTGCATACACTCCTCACCCTCGGCTCCCTCGTTGCCCATGCCCTTGTCAACCGTGTCGGTAGCTGCGGTAGCGTTTTCATGCCCCGTCAGCTGCACCCTGTGTAAGCGAACGGCTGCATCCGGGTAGCATGCAAAGATCAGGTCCAGCTGCAGCATTTCCCGTGGCGACAACAACTCCAACAGGTACGGACACTGGGTTGCGGCCTCGTTGTTTTCTAAGTGCACAGGAGCAGCAGCAGGAGTTACCACGGAGCAGCCTGCAGAGGTCGCATTGAGATGCTCCATCTTCGCGAGCACAAAACACGGACCAAGTGAGAGATCGCTCGCAGCAGTACGGGTGAGCGGCACCATATTATCCGGCGGGGAGACTTGAAACACTAGCACAGGGGCGGCGTCGGCGACGGCCTCTTTCATGGAAAGCAACACCGCCGCAGAGGCTTTGATGCGGTCACCGCCGGCCGCCTGCACGGCAGCCTCGCCCTGCACCACTGTGTTTTGCATTGTAGCACTGCGCGTGAGCTGCACGTGCGCCACCAAGGGCGGAGAAGATGCAGTGGCAGCGGATCCTCTCGCTGCATCATCCCTGCCGACCCGCTCCCCGACCATTCCCTTGCTGACTGTGTCTGCCATGTTGCCGTGGCTACAGGTGTCGCTGTAGTGCTGTCGGAGCAGACACTCCGCTGCCGCGACCTGGACGCCGTGTCGACTCTCCTTTACATTAGGTACCGCATCCCCCACCGTCACGGCGGCATGGTAGCGCGGCGATGCCGCTGCAGTGTCACCCTGCTGATTTCCCTTGCCGCGGCGGCGGAGGGGCGAAATCGTCGTCAGTCGCGTGCGCACCGGGACGCGGAACGACGTCCGCGGCTCCTCGGTGTCGACGTGGGCAACAAACAGCTTCAGTAGCCCTGCAAAGGTGATGGACAGCGAGATGGACTCGATGGGGTCTTTGTCGTGGTCTGGTGGTGGTGGCGCAGTGCCGCCGCCACCGTCGCCGTTGCTCTTCGCGCATCGCCAACCAAAGCGCGGTAGCAAGCGCTGTTCCACGTAGGCCCGCAGTACCGCGGCTGACATGGTCGCTGTCTCACCAAGAGGCCCATCAAGGTCAGCAAAAGTAAAGTCCAAAGGAGCCCTCTCCTCCCTTTCCTGCTCCTCAGCTCCTTTCTCGTCTTTAGAGGCGTTGTCGCTGCGATGGCTGCTGCCGCGCCCGTTGCAGCTGTTTTCCTCCCCGTCGGGAGTTGAGTCAGGCACTGGAAGATTGCACAGCATTAGACGTGGCGGGGCGTCGCGTGGCATCTCTCGCACCGCACCTTCCCTCGGCGACTCCGCCGGAGACACCGTTTTCGTCGGAGAGACGACTTCCACCGCCGTGGCAGCACGTTGTTTCACGGTGCTCTCTATCTGCGGGTTGGGAAAGGGTGCCGCAATACCGGTCTGATGTGCGTTGTACAGCTTCGCCATGTGCCACTGTAGCACCCGTAGACTGGGGTAACGTCGCTGGTACAGCTGCTTTGGCGCCAGCGTGTGCACCGGTGAGCTGGGAAACGCGTCAGCACCTCCAGCGCTGGCGTCGTCGTGCTCAAAGATCACCCCTGAATAATCCGCCTCCGCTTCCGCAGCGTTAATACCGTCCTCCGGACCGGAAGAAGTGGGAGGGCAGCAGCAGAGGAGTACGGTGCCATCGTGTGCCTTTGCATCGTCCAAAAAGCGAAGAAGTTGCCGTTGCATTCGTGAGATGCGCCGGCTCTTTGCGTAACGCAGCAGCGTTGGCGTGAGCAGCGTGTATAACGATGACACCCCGGTGTTAGGGAGGCGTGCAACGGCTTCGCTGCGCAGCACCTCCAAAAAAAGACGCTGCTCCTGCTGAACCACCTTGAGCACCTCGCCAGAGTCCGGCGGAGCAGCGCGAACGGGCTGGTGGCGCAGCCACTCCAACACCATGGTGCGGTACCGGCGATGCTGCCCCATCGTCAAGCAAGAGTTAAACGCGCTCACCTTATTCACGGCGGCGACGTCGTCAGTGGTAGAGGGGGACCCGTTGCCGCCCTTCCGGATGGCCTCTTCCTCATCGCGGAGAGCGCGCCGACAGTGCGCCACATCTACGAGGCGGAACACGTCTTGTTCGCAGCGCGCCGGCTCGCGAAACAGCTTTGTCAGATAGGCGCGTGTGCGCGCAGACGCTGCGGTGGAATTCTTGTTATTGGATGACGTCGGTGAGGTGGCGCGTTGCTGCTGGGCACCGCCGCTGCCGCCGCTGTGTGCGTCTTCCTCCAAGTAGAGAATGTCAAGCACCGTAGGTGATGTGGGGGTAGTGACGCCGGCACCCGTCGCGGACCGGCCGCGCTTCCCGTACGGGTGGTGCCCTGGTCGAAAGTAGCAGGATATGGAGGCCTCTATCGCCGCGGTGTTTGAAGCGAGAGGGTAACCCGGAGAGAGCACAGGTAGGTTGACGGTGGGAAGAACAACCGCGACGTTTGTGGGAAAGCGAGAGAGAGCGGCCGCGGATAGTTCGTCCTGCCGGGGAGCAGCTGACGGCGCTGACATGGCTCTATGCGTCTTCTGGAAGTATGCTGATGTGTCGCCAGAAGAGCGAAGTCACGCCGCTTGCGCTAGATCTTCCAGAGCGCGGGTGTGTTTTGTGTGAGCGTAGAAACGCAAGCAGAACTCGCGAGAGTGAGCAGAAAAAAAAAAGGTTCGCAGTAAAACAAACCAGCGATGAAGAGGTGGAGAGAGAAAGAGAGGAGGTGGAAAAGCTGTGAGGATTCCGTCTTATCCCATCCCCGTCAACTTCTTCTTTTTCTTTCTTTCTTTGCGAAATGGCTACGTACGGGAGACGATCGGGAAGTGGGAAAAAAAAAGGGTGGGGAAGAGAAAAAGCTGAAAGTTATTGCACACGCGCAGCTGGCGGAAACACCTTTTTGTGTGTGTGCGTTTTCAACGAAGGTGATCTGCTCCGTTGCATCGTGGGGTGGAGCAACGCCTCAGCTGAACGAGAAAGACAAAAAGAAGAGAATATGCGCATGTCTTCAGCGCAAATAATACAGATCGATAAAAGCGACAGCTTACTCCTTCTTCTTCTCCGCGTCCGTCATAGCCGGCGCGACCTTGCTCATCAGCCACTCGCGATACGCCTGCAGGTGCGTCGGGCTCTGTGCGTGTGCTGATACGCAGTTTACACCGCTGTCGGGGCCGTACTCGCCGCCGCAGAGGTAGTAGCCGCCTTGCACCATACCCGTGTCTTCCACCGCTGCCTTCAGCGTCGACTGCGCCGACTCAAACCACGTCTTCCCCACCACGAGAGATGGATAGTAGATCATCCAGTCCAGCACACGGGGCGAAAAGAGCTCGCGGTAAAGGTATGTGGTGATGATGCCAGGATGCGCACACGCCACAAAAATCTTCAGCTGATTCTGCCTTTCGCTTTCCTGTGGAGTGGAGGTGGTGGTGCAAGACGAAGTTGTCGCCCCATTCGCGTCGCGCACCCCTTTTGCGATGAGACCCATCTTCGTGAAGCGCATCGAAGCCACTTGATACGCCAGCAGCCGCGTGTTCCACATAACACACAGCTTCGAAAGACCATAGTAGCCGACGAAGTTGGTGAAGCTAAAGTCGGTGATGTAGTACGGGTCCTTCTCCCTCGCCCCCTCCACGCCGCTGCCGCGCTCCGCTGTCCCAGCAGCGGCCCCGCGACGGCCAGAAATCACTTCTGCACCACGTTTGTCCATCCCGCGCAGCATCGCTATAGGGTCGTAGCTCGTCTGCCTACCCAGGCCGAGAAATGTGTGGCAGCTGGACCCGACATTCACAATGCGCGACGTCACCGACGACTTCTCCGCCGTCTCGTCGAGCAGCGGCAGCATCAACTGCGTGAAGAGGAAAGGTCCCACTGCGTTGGACACGATCATGCACTCCAGAGCACGCCACTCTGGCCGTGAAGAGGCGACGGACGCCGCACCACTTTTGAGCTCAGTGACTTCGCCCACAAACGTCAGGTGCCGGTGAAGCGCACCAGCTGCCATGATGAGCAGCCCCACCGGCAGGCGGTCCTTCACCTCGGCCAGACTCCTCACGTAGGCGCAAATCGACGCGTCGGAGCGTAAGTCGACGGTCCCCAGCACCTTCACCTCGCCTTTCGCGTTACTTCGCTGCACATGTCGCTCGATGGACTTCTTGGCGTACATCAGCCGCTCCGTGTTGCGGGCGGCGAGGATGACCGTCCAGCCGTGCTCCGCGAGCTGCATGGCGGTGCTGTAGCCCACACCGGAGCTCCCACCGACGACAAGCGCCACACGCCCGGTAAAGTCGACATTTGGGGGCCACTGACACAGTTTGCCCTTTGCTGCCACGCGACAGCCAAAGGCACAGCTTAAAATGACTACCAGTACATCTACGGCGCTCGCTTCGCGTGACCAGCCCACACGGAAAACCCAGAGAGTCCCGAAAAGGAGGATAAATAGAACGAGAGACGCAAAAGCAGCTGCCTCCGAGGCGTACAGGTGGATCATGATGGCACAGCAACTAATGCCGTCGCTGAGACCACTGTTGTTGCCTGCCGTGTGCTGCTCTTCCCTTTTCTCCTTTTTTGTTATTATTTTACTGCTTCTACGACAGCTTCACGAGTCGAAGAAAAAAAGCAGGAAAAAAATGTTGAATGAACCCTTTTGTGCACAGGGAGACGATGTCAGAACAGGTAGACATACAGAAAAGATGGAAGGCGACTTTAAAAGCAAGTGATGTCTTAACGCGTATGAGCAGCCTTCAAATCAGCTGATTTGTTTCTTTCTGGTTCTGTTGTTGTTTATTTATGTCACCTCCCTTTATCCTGCTTGCCCTCTTTCCCTCCCTCAATTTCTCTCCCATTGAACCGAAGCCCTGAGGCACTTCATTCGATAGCAGCCTCGAGCAGGCAACCCCCACCCACCAATTATTAAACCAATAACAACAACAAAGGGAGCGAGAAGGAAAAAAAGCAACAAAGACCAGGAACAAAAAAAGCTGGACACCATAAGCCGTAACGAAGAAGTGATGACGAGCCACACACACAAAGGTCTCCACCTAAAAGCAAAAAAAAAACTCCACTCTGTGCGCTTCTCGCTCTTCGTTACTGTTTTAGTTATTTTTTTCTCTTCTTTCTGAGCGCAGCTAGACATACTGGCTTCGTTATTATCATTATTGTGTTCTTTGTCTTTGCGCCTTGTATTGGAGAGAAGGGAAAAAAAAACGAGGATACAAAGTTGTGATTTAATGAACGAATAACAACAATGGTATTGTGTGTGAAAGAGTGTGTGCGTGTGTGTGTGTGTGTGTGAGTAGTTCGTTTCGCTACACGCGCAAATGAATGTAAGAAGAGTAAAAAAAGAGAAACAGAGGCAACAGGAGATGCATGATGAGCAAACAAAACGAAAAAAAAAGAGACGGCAACCAAAACCAGAAAGACAAAAGTTGACGGCAACGCGTAGCAGAACAAAAAGACTCGCACATTTGCTGCAGTTGAGCAGTCCGAGCTGTCCGCAAAAAAAAAAACACAGCTAACATTCGAGTTCCTGCTCTCTATTCTACATGGGCCGCAACTTGTCTGGCGGAGAGCAAGCCCGATCATGTCAGCGCATACAGTTGCCTAGAACACACCAAGAAAAAAAAGGCCAACGCTTCTTGCTAAGTGTTTCAAAAGAAAAACAAAACAAAACAAGTGGGGCATCATCCCTCACAGAAAACGATAAAAGGAAGTGCCAAAAAGCTGCCAATGATAGCTGATCAAGTCAGCGAAACAAAACAAATAAAACAAAAACGCCCCTCAAGGAGTACGACGCCTGTTTTTTGTTGTTGCTGCCGCCGTCGCTCCTTCACACTTTGAGACTGATCACCTTTTGCTGTTGGTGTGTGTGTACGCGTGCATGTGTGGGTGTGGAGAGAGGAGGGAGAAGAGGGCAGAGGACACTCTCCGTCCACTCCTCCGCTTCTAACTTCCCCCTCTCTCCATCAGCACTTAGGCTTTTCTCACTGCCTTTCCCTCTTCCTCCTCCGCCGCCGCACCCGTCGTGGGCTGCACATTTCGGTAGAGGAAAGCCTGGTTGCACACCTCCTTGTACACCTTCTCCACCCGCTCCACATGCAGCTTCTTCTGCTCCGCGGACAGAAAACTGCCCCGAAAGGAGTTCAGCACTAGCCGTTTCAGCACCTCCGGTGTCAGGCGGCCCGTCTCGGCGAGGATGCGATAGCTCTCCCGCACGTCGCCGCCGAGGTAAGCCGGATCATCCGAATTGATGGTCACACACAGGTGCTCCTGCAGCACCATATCCATCACGGCCGACCCGCAGGCGGCGCGA
This sequence comes from Crithidia bombi, assembly GCA_900240985.1. Taxonomy (NCBI): domain Eukaryota; phylum Euglenozoa; class Kinetoplastea; order Trypanosomatida; family Trypanosomatidae; genus Crithidia; species Crithidia bombi. The sequence goes on along the minus strand of OESO01000194.1, from coordinate 280,415 downwards.
GTGTCGAAGACGCACAGAGCCACGTTCGACGTCGGGCACACCGTCAGAGGAACGTTGCCGTGCCGCAGCCTCTTGCACAGCTCGCCGTCCAGGCGGGCGGCGACGCCGTGATCGACGCGGTCGACCATGAGCAAGTTCAGCGCATCATACATGAACGCCGGTGGACCCTCCTCGCCAGCGTGGGCGACGAGGTAGGGCACGTGGAGCTCCTGCCGGCAGTAACGAAAGAGGCGCTCAAACTTCGCTGGTGGGTTGCCCACCTCGGACGAGTCGAGGCCCACAGCGATGAACGCCTTGGCGGCGAAGAGCTGGCGGATGTACTGGCCGTTGTCGGGGTGGGGGTCATCGCGCACAAAGGCAAAGCACTCCTCCTCGGAGAGGTGGCGCAAGAAGCTGAAGATGAGGAAGACGCTCACGCCAAACTCGGCAGTGCCGCGCTGAAAGCCTCGCTGTAAGCCGTCGTACACAGTTCGGAAGGTCACGCCACGTCCGACGTGACCCTGCGGATCGAAAAACGGCTCGGCGTGGTCTACCCGGTTCTCGTGCATCATGCACGTGTAGGCGTAGGCGAGCTCGGCAAAGTCGTCCTCGGTGATCAAAACGGACATGCCACGGTAGTAAAGGTTGAGAAAAGATTGCAGATCGGGAAAGTTGTACGCAGCTCTCACATCCTCGACAGTCTTGTACGGCAAGTCGACGCCATTCTTCTTGGCGAGCTTGAAAAGCAGCTCGGGGCTCAAGGTGCCCTCGATGTGGAGGTGTAGCTCCGCCTTGGGGAGAGCCTCGATGAGGTGCTCAATTAACACCGGATTCGTCATGGGGCGGATCTGTCTGTCGCTTTCGATCGTCTATACAGAAAGGAGGAGTTATGAAGTAGTCCTTCGCTTGTGCGTGTACGATGGACAAAAATCACAGCTGGCCAACAGAAATCCTCTAAGGGAAAGAGAGTTTGAATAATGTAGGTGGAGGTCGAGAGAGCGTACCAAACACCGAGAAAAAAGACAGAACGACAAGCGTCTGCGATGAGACGCTTTTCGTTTCCGGCGCTACAGTAAAGGACGTACTCCGCCGATTATGAAAGAGATGCTTCACCCGATCACGTGAACAGGAGATCGGAAGGCTCGTGCGCTACACAAAAGAGAATTCTGCCCCCAAATACTGTCTTGCTCTTCCGCAGTCCTGTCAGATCCTGGCAGCAAGACAACGGTGTCCAGAATGAGAGGTAGGAACCTTCAAGAACAAAAGAAAAAGCACCATTGAGTAGAAGAAGGGAGAAAAGGAGGGGAAAAGAAGAGAAAAAAGGTGAGAGAAGTGAAACTCAGAGGGAACACCCAAACATCACGCCCCCTCCCTCTCCCATAACACGCAAAGCATCAGCATCAATTGAACCTCACAGAGAGAAATCGGCTATTGTTGTTGTTTTGTGTAACCTCGCCCATTTGCAGAGCTCTGTAAGCCAGACACGTAAAGTGATTTGCGTGCTCGTTTGGTTCTTTCTTTCCTTCCTTTTTGTTTTACGTAAGGTGCATCCGCCATTTCTATAGGTAGGTTGCGACAACAACGCTTAGCAAAAGCAAAATAAAGAAACAAAAATAGAAGAGTATAATAAAGAAACGAAGGAAAGCGTCGCTGTTCAGCTGATAGCACTGGATCTTTGAGACACTATACAACTGTCTCCGTTCAGCCCACTCGTTACTGCTACGCCACAACACTTCGGCTTTCTTTCCCACCGCCTTGTAATAGTAGAGAGGAGGATTAGTAACGCCAAGTGCAGGAGCTTCGTCTCAGGTAGCGAAAAAAAAAACCGGACTGGCTTTTTTTGTTGTTTTAGGGGAGGAGGCTGTTAGTTTGCATACGAATGGGGAATTCAAGGCGCTTGCATTCACTCGCAAGTCCGGCCCTTTATTGATTATCGGTTTGCGAAAATATATAAACAAATGCTATTTGCTCTTTTTGCTCTCACGACACAGTCAGCATGCAGAGTCGCACCACCACGGACTACACTCGTCTGGTGTGGCTTGGTAGAAACCAGGTGCATTTCTCTCTCATCCGTTTTTTCTTTAATTACTACTTACAGCCCAACCTGACGCCGGCCCCACTCCACAGTGGCGTCCGCGGCCTTGATGTCCCACCCGTACGCGAGCAGCGTATCGCGCGTTTTTTCGGCGCACTCTACGAAGTACGGGCTTACCGCATCCGGGCTGGAGGTTAGTTTCTCGCCAGACGGAGCCACAAGCTCCAGCTCTTCACGCGGGCACATCGCACAGTGCAAGGACGTCTGTGCTCCTTCGATGCTGGTCTTCGTAATGAGAATACACGAGAGTCTATTGAGGAGCCCCATGATGTTGGTCATCACGTCACGTCCAAAGTTGGACGTAACGCATCCCGGATGCAGGCTGCAGGCGTACACGCGGTTCGCCTCGTTCGGTTCGTTGCGATAGCGTCGCGCAATCACGTGTGCATGATACGTGTTGAGCAGCTTGCTAGTTCCGTACCGAGCAAAAGCGCCACCCATCCCTTCTGCGTGGAGAGGACCGCATGACTTCTCCGCGACCTGATTCACCTCTTTCAGCGCAGAAAGCATCTTCGGCAGTGCAAGCCCGTTGCAGGTGGGATAAGCACGAACAGATCGCCACATGCTAAACCAGCCAGCCTCCAGCATGGTTTGGGGAGCGCGGTGCGCCTCACTCGACACGTACACCACACGGCCACCGTTTTTCTCCAGCAGAGGCAGCAGCAGCTCCGTCAACAGCAGAGGTCCGAGGAAGTTCACGGCGGTGTGATACTCCAGGTTCGGGTGATGCTGAGAGAACCCCAGTGCTTTGCGCATACCGCCTGCGTTATTCACCAGCACCTGCAGCGTTGCGTGCCACATATGCTGTCGACACCCAATCCACAAACGCGCGCACACCTGTCGAAGTTGTCGCACTCCACCGGCAGCTTCGCCCTGCACAAGCACCGTCGCCGGTGCATGCGCCGTACTTTCTTCGGGCTGCGCACGGCGCTCCTTCTCCGCCTCCGCGCGGATGTTCATCGCCGTCTCCCACCGACAGCGCGAGCTGACCGGCACGTCACAATCACCTCGTACCCCTCCGCCGCCAGTCCCACCGCCGTCCAGATACCCGATGCCGCTGTTCGTCCCTGTCACAATGGCAACGGGACGCTTCTCCAGCGGCATGTCCGCGCGACATCACCAAAGCGCGCCTTGCCTGCTTCTCCGCAGTATCAGCATCGTTCACCGACGTGCACGGTTAGTGGCTCTTTCGCGAGCAAGCGGCCCACAACACCCCACACCGGAAGAATAACCGGAACGACCTTTTTAGGGACAAGGAGGCATGCGACAGACGCGCAGAGGCCGACGCAGATCGCCCCTGTCTCGCTCTTGTACCCGAACCCCATGAGTGTGAGTACGCGGGTAAATTTGAGGAAAAGAGATTGAGGAATGGAGAAGGAAAAATCGACAAGGTTTCTTTTTGTGTGTTGTTACTGATATCCTTTCTTTCTTTTTGTCGTTGCTGAGAAACGTATCCCCTACGTACAAAATAAGCAGCGCACGCACGGAAGCAAAAGAAAAAGCAGAAGGCAGGTAAGTGGAATAGAGCACCCAAAAAAAAAGTGCTGAGAGAAATGGGAGGGGTAAAACGATACCTTCGGGGACGTCCCTCTCACGAAGCCGTAAGACAAGAACCGCAAGGGGAGCGCAGAGAGCAAAAAGAAAAAAAAGAAGAAAGGAGAAGAAAGGAGAAGAAAGGAGTCAAGGTCGTTTTTAAAAAAAAAGAAAGACACTCCAAAGTCAAAGTAAGGAACACGTGAATGGACCCTACGCGTAATGTCTCGCCGCGGCGTCAGCCGCAAAAAAAAAAGTGGGAAATTCGCTGAAACAGAAATATGAATGTGCGTGGGTGTGGACGTGCGTCTGTAACACAAGGTCACTCAGTGAAAAGAGAAGTGCAACGCACCTTCAGGCAATCATCCTTGCGTCCACCGTCTCCTGTTTCTTTTTGTGCACTTACCTTCCTTTTTTTTTGGGGGGAGGGGGGGGGCTTCTTGCTTTCTCATTGACGATCACTGGCAGCTCATGACCCGACTCACCTTTGCACATGGCCCTGTGTTAACCGAGTGGCTGATTCTTGAAAACGCTCTAGTGCAAGCCAACCTGCTGCTTGCCCCAGTTGACAACCGCTGCTGCTTCCTTTACATCCCAGCCGTACGCCAGCAGCATGTTGTGTGTCTTCTCCGCACATTCAACAAAATAGGGGCTCACAGATTGCTCCGTCTGCGTTCCTGACTGGTCGGGCTGCGGTCCCACGAGCCTCAGCTCTTCACGCGGACACATCGCACAGTGCAAGGACGTCTGCGCACCCTCCCAGGCTGTCTTTAAAAACAGCAGCGATCCCCAAGCGTAAACCGCACTAACAAGTGAACTCAAGAGACTGCGAGATATATTGGTAGCGACGCAGCCCGGATGCAAAGAGCATGCGTCGACACCAAGAGTACCAGTCGGCGCGCCGTTGAGGGCGTACCGTCTCGCGATCATGTGTGCATGATACGTGTTGAGCAGCTTGCTAGTTCCGTAACGACAAAGGGAAACACCAATTGCTGTTGTGTGCAGGGGACCGCACGACCTCTCTGCACCTTGATTCAGCAGCTGCAGAGCTGCCAAAACTTTGCCACCCGCCAGCCCGCTACAAGAAGGGTAGCTGTTCACCCACTTCCACATGCTAAGCCAGCCAGCCTCCAGCATGGTTTGGGGAGCGCGGTGCGCCTCACTCGACACGTACACCACACGGCCACCGTTTTTCTCCAGCAGAGGCAGCAGCAGCTCCGTCAACAGCAGAGGTCCGAGGAAGTTCACGGCGGTGTGGAGTTCCAGCTGCGGATGGAAAGCAGAAAAAGTAATGTCGGTTCGCATCA
>OESO01000194.1:144147-275265 GCA_900240985.1 Crithidia bombi | reverse complement strand
CCTCGGTGATTGGCACGTGCAGGCCACTTGCTACGACTATGACGCCTCTTCGTCCGTTTCCGCGCGAAACACTACACGCGCGCTGTACGGCGACCTCTTCGCAGGGCAACGGTACCACTGTCCCTGCTTGTCGCCGTAGCCCATGACCTGCCGCCACCCTGACCGCCGCCTCCCCATGCTCCACTAACACTGCACGGCCAGTCGGCGCGACAGCCCACCTCTGCCGCTACTTTTAGGCGCGCCTCCGCCTCTTCCTCGCCGGCACGCGTGGCTTCTTCAATGCGCGTACGTGGCCGCTGGCCACGAACACGTCCGCTTCGACGGCGCCACCTCACGCTTGTTGAAGCTGTCACACGCGCGCAAACACCTAACCACACAGCTGCAGAGTATACACGTGCCGTTGCAGCCCGTCCACGACCACTTAATGCGTCCGACCTACTACGCTTTGGGCTGTAATGAAACAGAGAACGAAAGGGTAGGGCGTCGACCTGAGAGGTGTGGCGGCACTTGAAGAGCCTGGAGACGACGACAACTGCCTCGACGACGACCGGAGACGACTTCTTTTTGCCACCGGGCACACCACATAGCACAGGGCTCACACTCGCGTGGCGCGAGGGGTTTGGTGCGCCTCACCGGACCGAAAACGTACACCTCACCGACTTGCGACCGGAAGACATCCCCGTACCTTCACGGACTTCTGGAGACAAGACGTCCTACTACAGCCCATAAAGGAAGTACGACGGGAGTGTATTGTTTGGGGATAACGAAACTGCTAACGAGCACACACAAACCCAGGACAACGGATCCTGTTTCGCTCTTGTACCCGAATTTCATAACGCCCGCCAGGCTCTTTTGCGCGTACAAAAATCCGGGAAAATGCTGATGTCTCAAAAGCGCTGGTTGGCCGCTCTGAGAGGGAAGCAGCTCCGAAAAAAAAAAAGGCTATGCTCTTCGTGCTTGTCCGCTGTCGTACAATGCAAAGTGGTTAAAGGCAGTTGCTGAAAAGAATGACACACGCTACGTGATTGTGTACGTCGACTACCGGAAGGCACGAGGTGACAAAGAGAATGAACAATAGTTGGAGCAACACACAAAAAACTCGGACAGGGGGAAGAGTAGCAATGCAAAAAGTGCGTGCGTGAGTTTTAAGGGCTCCTTTTGAGAACTCGGGAATGAAAAAGAACGCTTGCGATGTTACGGCGCTCATTAAAGCCCACTGCGATGACGAGAGACGCTAGGCAGCTGCGGTTCCTGATAAATAACAGAAGCAAGGTGAAGCTGGCTTCGTATTGACGTCAATGGTTTGTACTGTTCATAATGCACACCATTGACTGTGTCACTGCTTTTCGGTATTACTGTGGTCCTTTCTTTCTTGTTTTGCAAATCATGTGGAAGTCTTCTAGAGGTCACCGTATTCACAAGAGAAAAGAGAAAAGCAGTAGCTTCTTGATGACTGCATGAGAGAACATCGAAAAAGATCTTGTGAGGACAATTCCTGCTTTGCCGGGTCACGCACAAGAGAAAACTCCAGCGAACAGGTTTCCCTTCATTATTATGACTATTGTTTTTTTTTTAACAGAAGGAAGTAGTTCGGCGTGTTACACGGTGCACCGTCCATGTAAAGTTGCCATGCAACCGGAGCTGCAGCCGCTTTTTACCTCAGTAACGAAGCACGAGTGCAACGCCATTCATCACAGAGGTCCGCGGAGGTCGCGCACACGATGCTCCTCCGCCGTGACAATAGGCTCTGTGTTCATCGCATGTTTCATCGCCTCGTAATCTCCATCATCCCACACCTCATCACCTTCTGCGTACGTCAACTCTACGAGTGGGTTCTGCATATGCCGGACGTAGTCTTCAACAAGGAACTGCTTACGGTAACGCTCCTCAGCAACGCGCCTCACCTCCTCCATGTCCTCTTCATCATTCTCCTCGCTGCTGTCCTGACGCTCAGTTTCCGCTTGCTGAGGTGGCCGGTCTGAAGACGGCGATCCAGGCGTGTTGGTAGCGCTTTCTTTATCGATTAGCATCGCGCCCAACGACTCTGCCGTCAAGGTGTCATCTTTCGCAAAAGTTGACTCTGACTCGCCGGCATCACGGCTCGCTGACGCTTCAGAGTTGACGGAGCTGGACCCTTTCTTCATCGTCAACGCTGTTTCTGCTTTGCGGGTGCCAGGTGGAGAAAGCAGCAAAATCTCGCCGATGTGCACAAACGGGGTGCCTTCCGCTCCGGTGATGGGGAGCTCGACGAGTGGGTCACCAGCCAGCACCAAGCGGATGGGGTTCACGGCCGAAATATAGCGTTCCAACGTCCCTTGGAGAGCCTTTGGGGAGCCGAGGGATATACTGTTTGCGACTTCAAACCCACGCTGTGCAAGCAGCAAAGACAGGATGAGTCCCACGGCACCGCCGACAGCGTGTCCGATGACGACAGTGCTCCGTGTGGGATGCAGCGGAGAGTCATGTAGCAATGCGTCACATATGCGCGTCGCAGCAAATAGGAATTCGCTGTGAAAAAGCGTTTTCTGCACCTCTTCGCTTTCACTAATCTCGACACGCTCAACCTCCTGTGCCCACTCGTAGCTCCCAGAATCGCCACCTTCCCGACGTGTGCAGCAAACGTACACCACTTGTTTGTTGTAGGTCTGATCTACCTCAACAACAATATGATCCCTCCCAACGCGGAGATGCACCGCAGAGACTCCGCTGCGGCTGCCCACGATGGACTCTGTGACCTGCCATGGGGTGAGGTAACACAACGGGCTTTCCCTGTTTTGCTCTCCTATGGCAGTACGGTGAACGAGCAAAAGACGCTCGGCGAACGGAAGTAGCGCTTGCAGCATGATGCGGTTCTGTCGCTCGCTCGTCGCGTCGTCTGCTACCTCATTACGCGATACCCGCTTCTCCTCGAACTCAACAAACGACAAAAAACTTGCCTCGAGTGTCTGCTGGTACGCCACATTCCCCACCCCCGCGGAGAGCACCTGCAAAACGGAGGTAAGGGCAGCGTTCCCAGGCGCTAGAAACAGAGCTTGAGCTAGTGCCCGGGTTCGGTCCACCTCAGAGGAAATGTAACGTTGGTACTGACCCAGTATTTTTGCCCTCGTTTGTTCCAATGAACTCTTGCGCTGCTTTTTGTAAAGTTGGCGCTCCCCTTGGCGTTCTAATGTCCGTAGCGCCTGTGACAACTGGCGACGGTGCAGATCTGCTTCCTTGCCATACCTCTGCGAGACGTACTGCAAAAGACCTGATCTATTATACAACCCACAGTTCTGTGAAGCCTTAGCAGCGGCATGATACAACTCGCGGTAGGCTTTTATTGATTCACGACGTAGAGACATACGCCGCTAAGCTACCCTTACCGCTTCTTTGCTGTTAGTGTTTCCACAGGAGGTTGCCTATGGGGATTCTCTCAAGCGCTCCGATGAATGCTGCGCGCCGGCCAATCAGATTCTTAACTGTTTCTGTCACTACACGGATTTCACATTTCATTTTCCTCACCATAGAAGAAAGGGAGACAGGTTCAGCGAAAAGAAGAAAGAGAAGAACGTGATGGAAAATGAAGAGCGGAAAGTGTACTGGAGGAGCATTCCGACGAGTCCCTTGTGTTACCCTTCTTCTTATACACATTGAACAGACCCCACGTGCCAGTAATCACAGAGTGCCTTGGAAGAAACGGAATCGGCAGACGTTCTGTGCAGCACACACACCGAAAGGGTTAGATTCAAAGTACAGTTTTCTTGATAACACCACTCTAGAACTTGCTCGGTCAGATCAACCACTTGTAAAAGTACTTATTTTTCGACGGTGAACAAGAAGAGGAGAGAGGGGAAAAAAAGCATCTGTAGAGTTTGTCAGGAGCACTTTCTAGTGCAGAAAAAAAAAAAACAGAACTTAGCTATCAGCACACCTGTACAAGGCTGCAGTACCAAAGACCGCAACAACGAAAGAAAAGGAGAAAAAAAAACCTCCCTGATAGATAAAAAAACTCTTTTTGATAGAAGTTCCAATAAGACAAAAACAACGAAATCAGAAAACGACAGAGAAAAAAAGGTGATTACTGCAAGACATCTCTCGAAGACAAAACACCGGATACTTAAAGCAGGTACATATAAATTAGGTTCAACTTTCCCTTGGCCTAGACACTTTCCCTCTACGCTCCTTCTTTCTTGCCCATGCCCACTCGTGCAAACACCAGCACATCTTCCCCCTACCCAGAACGGTAACTTTAAGTTTTGAATGGAGCCGAATATATGCTGGTACCAGGCTTAAAAAAAAAGGAAAACAGGTCTTTCGAAGTAATCGAACGGACAAAAGGTGATACAGTTGAAAAGAGAAAAAGGGGAAGACACCAGGTTAAGAAAGCAAACGCATAATAATTATAACAATAATAATAATGAACACAGCCACAGGCGACATCATGTGCAACCATTAGTTTCCGAGTAGAGAGAAGAAAAGGGCAGCTTCTCTTAAATGCGGAAGAAAACAACGCAACAGCAACAACAAAAAAAACCCTCTCGTGCTATTCTCAATAGAAGTCTCAGGTAATCATGATATGTGAGCTACTCACCACGTCACCAGAGTCTTCATTCCTGAAAGCGACGGGAGTGAGCAGAAAAAAAAAACCGACCCGTTGGTTGCACAGGCCCATGAGTTCGTATAGCAACGGAGGTCCTTTGTTACTAAAAGCACTAAATCAAAAGGTGACTCAAAGAGGGGGAACAATAACGAAAAAAAAAAAGAGATTGAAATCCTGGCTCTCACTTCTCTCGGAAAAGCGAAGAGAAAAAAAAGAGGCAGGTCACTTTTGTGCAAACAAAGAAAAAAAAAGCACCACAGGAAGCCTTCACTGTCAGTCTTTCCTGACACTCCAGTTTCACTAAGCATACACATACGACCCGAAACAAGGAAAAAAAAAAGAAATGAATAGAAAGAGCTATACGAGCACAGCAAGGAACGGAAAAAAAAAATGCGTGAACATCTTTTCAAAGTTATGGGGCGTGGTGAAGCATAAAAAAAGAAAAAAAAACAGAAAAAAAGTGTTATGGTATGATAATGAAAAGGCGGGAGCTCCAAGAAAAAGTACCGTAGAGCAGAACTCTCCACAAGGAAGGACGACAACAGAAAAGACTAGATGTACATGATTTCAGCAGGTACAATGGCGTCGGCAATGTCCTCCAGGGACACATCTAGATTGACTGGAGCTTCCCCTTCCAATTCGCGCAGGTAAGTGTCATTTGGTGATTGCTTCTCTAGCTCCGCAATCCAGCTGGAGTTGAGTATCTTCCGCACGCCCCAGCGATCAGCTGGATTCTTGGCGAGCACTCCTCGCATAAGATCCTTAAATTCGGGAGACGCTTCGACGTCAGAAAGGCCGAATTCGTCCACAAATGGCAACCACCGCGAAGGGTCTTCATCCGGAAAAACAAGCGGAGCTCCTATGATTTGGCGTGTCAGGTCCATCATGTTGGATGCTATGAACGGCAGAACACCGTACATGAGCTGGAAAAGCGACACTCCCAATGCCCAGATGTCTACCAGGTGTCCTTTTACTTCTGAGTCGCCGCGACACACCTCCGGCGCCATAAAGGCAGGTGTGCCTTCCACACCAGACACCACCTCATCCCTGCATACCGCGCTTACACCAAAGTCGGAAAGATAGGCGTTACCTTCTTCGTCGACGAGGATGTTATCTGGTTTGATATCGCGGTGCACTACTCCGTTGATTTGCAGGTACTTAAGAACACTGACCAATTGACGGGCTTTCGGGCGGAGGTTTTCTTCCTCAATGGGCTGAACTGTGGTGTCAGTCAGCTTCTTCGCAATGGTGCCGCCGTTTATGTACTGAATGACAAGGTAGAGCTTGCCAGATTTGAGATTGCCGAGCACTTCGTAAAGGCGCACCATGTTTGGGTGAGACATTCGCTTCATCACCGCGATTTCGCGTTGAATCGCAAGTCGGCGCTTTTCGCTTGCTTTGGTCTTGGGAGCTGGCAGAATTTTCATGGCGAGTTTTTGACCAGTGGTAATGGACTCAACCAGCTTCACTTTACCAAACGCGCCTCTGCCAAGAAGTCCGAGCACAAGATAGTCATTGATTGTTTTGCATCGTTCATTTCGGCGCACTACCACCTGCGACGTTTCGATCACGGAAGGCGGTCGCATGCTCTGAGAAACCTCCCACGTCATGAAGCTCTGCGAGTATTCCGTATATTGTGTTGTGTGTGGGCGTGCGCTTCTGGCTATGCTATTATTTGCGTCGAGCTCTGTGGAAGTGGATTGGTTCTGGCCTTGTGAACAGGTTGGTGAACACGCTGGACTAGCGGCGCTGGGGAGCTCCGGTTGTGATAAGTATTTTTTCGTTCCTTTTCGGGCACGATCAGGCTGACTTGCTAATCCCGGGAACTCGAAGAAGCAGCGCTGGTTCTCCGTGGTGGAACTCTCAGCTGCAGGCCGCCATGCCATGCTGAATCCACTCACCGCACTCGTCGGAGTAGTGGAACTCTGAGGGGACATTTCGTCGTCATCGTCAGCGTATTCCGAGACCACATCCACCCAGTCTAGGCGCAACGAGTTCATGGAAAAAAGAAGCGGGAAAAAGAGGAGAAAAAGGAGCAGCTGAGCTTCTGATGGCGCTAAGCTCCAATGGAGAAGACAATTACTTTTTTTTTGCTTTGTTGCAATTCATGTAAAGAGTCAGTTGTATGGATCGTGTGGTGCCGAGTTTACCGTTTCTTCGTACAGAGCGTATTTGATTTCATTACAAGCTGTGCTCCCGGAATTAGAGTAAGTGTTGCGAATTGAATGGCTTTTCACTTAACAAGTACAATAGCAGAAAGATGAGCAGCATGTGGGGTGTGAACGGATGCGAAATGTGCAAACAAAGGGGGTAAGGAAGGCATAGGGAAAAGTAAAGTTGAGGAGAGGTGCAGTCCAGAAAGCAGAAGGTGACCGGAGTATCCTGAAATAAGCAGTTGCAAGCGTTAGTTGTGGGGCTTGCCGATGAGTGAGGGAGCCCTTCTACAAACAGCAAATTAATCGTGCCACGCGGTCCATAGGGTAAAAGCTCTTCGTTTGCTCGTCAAGTGTGGACAAAAAAACAATGCCCCATTGCCCCTGCTGCTTACTATACCCATTTTTGCTGCTCCGGTATTGTTGTTGTTTCACAATTCAGCATTGGTCCATTTGGTGTGCGGGAAACTCTACAACCCAATAAAACGTTTCTGTTGGTGCGCGGCGTTTGGGTGGCCCCGCTTTTCTCTGTTTGCCGCAGAAAAAAGGATAGGGGGAACGCCCGTGTTCGCGGGTGCGGGTGCCCCCCTCTGTCGTGGGTTGCTTTGGGTGTCGTTCTGCGCTCGTTGTGTTCCCGCGGAGGGGGGGGGGCTTTTGCCCAGGCCCCTGCCGCGGCGGGCAAGGCGGGCCCCCGGCCGCCCTCCTCGGGGGCTGCGTGTGCGGCCGAAGGAGGTGGCGTGCCGCCACGAGGAGGGGCGGGGTGCCGGTCGGGGCGAAAAAGAAGAGCGCCCTCCGCCCTCCCGGCAAAAGGAAGAGCGTTTTTTTTCCCCGATGTCCGAAAGGTTGGGTGGGTGGAAGGGGGGTTGGTGTGGCGTGGTGTGGGGTGTAAAGTCCTTTGGTTGGTGTGGCGTGGTGTGGGGTGTAAAGTCCTTTGGTTGGTGCCGCGGGGCGTTTTTTTTTTATGCCATCCACACCTTCGTGGGCATCCACGGAATTTCTTCCGTTATGAGCGTGCGCGGTGGGCGTCGCTCGCGGAGTGCTTCTTCGTTTCATTGTTTAGTTGCTGATTCATGGTTGTGATCGCCGTACGCCGTTTGCGGAAAAATGTACAGAAAAAACAAGGGAGGACGGTGTCATGCACTCACGTTATTGAAGAGCAAAACAAACCAGAAAAAACAAGAGCATCAGTTTCTAAACCGCATTTTCACTGGGCACCTCTTCTTCGTCCTCCCCGTTGTCTTCGAGTTCAGAGTCGTGGGCAAAGCACTCTCCCGGCAGCAGTGGGATCGGCATGGAATCACTCGAACCAGCGCTTTCGCTTTGCTGCCACATATTGTAATCGCAAATCGGCCACATGGACCAGAAGGACGCACCGTCGTAGAGGTGTTGTGGGTATATGTCTTCCTCTAGCTGAAAGACTTCCGCCACCAGGTGTGGGTGACTCTCACACCACACCCGCATCGCCACACCCAGCAGCGACGACAGCACCACCTGCGGCTCGCTCAGTTCATACTCGGCGTCTGCAGACCGCAAATCAGACCCGCTGTCCGGCGACGCCGAGAAGCCGGCCTCCGATGGATACAGCAGCTGCACCGTGCTGTGTCGCCGCCGCCACCGCCGCTGCGCCTGCCGAATGGCTGCTGCTGCTGCCTCCGTACAGTCTTCGTGGAGGATAGGATACGGTTCACATGGGCACGCCACAGGGCATTGGACGAGAAACACCCACTGAAACCACTCGCAGCCGATGACAAGACTGGTAGAACTCTCCGCTTCCTCCTCGTCTTCCTCTCCCCTTGTTAGCGAGGCCACAGTCGCACTTCGCATGTCTTGCGGTGCGGCAGCGGACGGCGGCCGCTTCGGCGGCCCTCTGCACTGGATTACGAGCGAAAAGGGAGGGATGCCCACATCACCGGCGGCTGCAGTGGTGCTGCGGAGCGTGGAGCGGCGTGCCACGCCAGAGGGCGGGGCCATGGCGCTGTCGTCGTCGCACGGCGTACCCGCGGGCGCACCGGTGCCATCCTCGTTGTCGTTTTCCGCCTCGTCGTGCAGCTGGGCATATTGTAACTTGTATTGGTGATAGCAGGCGCTTTCGGCGAGGGAGCGCACCTTGGCCATGACACTCAGCCACGCCTCTTTTCCTGGTTGCCGCACGACGCCTGTGGATAGTTGTTGCGCTGGGTGAGCCGCTGCTGCACCGGAGCTGTTGAACCACTCCGTGATGGCGGCCTGCACCAGCTGCGTCACCGTGTAGTTCTCGTTGTCTGATTGGCGGTACTGCCGCGCGTTGTCGAGAATAAACGTGATGGTGCTCTTCCACTCTCGGCTTAGCTGCGTGATCAACGGAGACGCTGGCACAGCGCTATCCGTGGCCTCCATCACCATCGATCCCCAATCCAGCGGGCTCAGCTCGCTTGCCGTGACGGAGGAGTTCATGCTCGACTGGAGCTGCACCAACGCAGCTGAGTTTTTGCGCGGCTGCTCCGTTAAGCCGTTGTGCTCCAAGTTGCCGTCCTGCGGCGTTTTCCCGTCGACCCTCGCGAGGCTGCTGTCCTCTTCGCATCGTAGGATGCGCTGATCAGTGAGGAGAAGGTTCAGCACCGCGAGCATCTCCGGCATGCTGATAGTCGAGAAGCGCTTGCGCACCTCTTCCGTCGCAAACTGCAGTTTGATGTCATCGACCGACTGCACCGCTGCGCTGTTTACGCGAGGCGACAGCGGCGGCAGCGAGGGCGTTGCTGTGGGCATCAATGTGCGTGTTGGTGTCAGATGCACAGCGGCGGTAAATGCTGAAGATGAGAAGAGAAAGAGGCAACAGCTGGGAAGGGGGGGGGGGGAAGAAGAAAAAGAAGATAATTAAATGGATCGGAAGGAAACAATGGTATCTGGCTCTAAGACACGAACAGAACAAGTCGGCCAGTAAGACAGGCAGGTGAAGCGGCACAAAATGAAACAAATACAAAGACAATCAAGTGTCGCTGTGTGCGCACTAGCTCGTTCTTCCCAGGCAACAGAAGAGCACACGGCAGCGCGACGAAACCGCACAAAAAGAAATGAAAACACAAGGGATTAGCTTCAGTCAGAAAAGTGAGGCGGATTCCTGTGTTTTACAGGTATCAGAAAACCGAATCAAATGGCGGAAGAGAGAAATTTACGTTAACGGGTGCTCAGGGAGTTCAACTGTCTTCTTGCAATAGGTGTGCGAACGATGAAGCGAACGACCTCGCCAGACGCTGTTGTGTGTGTGACTATGATGGAGCACCATCACGGAAAGGTGTTGAGTAAAATAGGCCAATTGAAAGAGGGGGAGAGAGGTGGAATGGAGGATGCCGCAGCGGTGGGAAGGAAAGCCAAAACAAGCACTGCGTCTTTCCAACTGGAGCAATATGAAAAGCTGGTGCCGCTGATCCACGACCGACAAATTCGTACAGATACTACACGGCCGTCTCTACTGCTGGAAACGACATAGAGGGCGGCACGCACGACCCTGACCGAACACTTGGAAAGACAACGGCTACAACACAGCGACTGTCCTACATCCTTCTCATCAGGTTTGACATCTCTTTCACATTCGAGCGGTGGCCAAGCAGTGTGGCTTGTGAAACAGATGAAAGCACCCCGCTCCTAGCAACCATACAACGCTCTTTCGATCTGTTTGTCAAAGCGGTCTGTGGGCACCACGAGTTCGTAGCGCGCGAGAGAGGTCTTTACTTCTTGGGCTTCCTCAGCTGCTGACCGTGTGCGCCGCAGAGCCTGGCCAAATGAGCATTTGAAGTCGACAAACTGCAGTGAAATCGCAGCCGCGGCTCCTTCTTGATGCGCAGTTTTGTGTGGCGGGAGGAGCTGCGCAGAGGTCGGGGGTGCGGGGAATGGTGGCTGCGTCATCTTGCTGCTTGCCGGTGTCGCGCCTTCAGCGCTGTGATACGGCACGCCCTCTTCAACACCCGCGCTGCCGGGAGCAGCAGCCGCGGGTGCGCCAGTGAAGAATGCGGGGGGAGGCGAGGCAGACGGCGTGGGTTGACGAAAGGAGGTAAAAGCACTTGAGCTGCCGTTAACTGTGGCAGTGGCAAGGGGCCACGCAGCAGCTTGACCAAATGCTGACGACGCTGCTGCTATGCTTGTGGGTGCGCCGGCAGAGGGTGGATGGCCTGCGCTTGCGAACGCACTGGACGCGAGGACCGGCGGCGACGACGCAGCCGCGAAGTTGAAGGAAGGGGCGTATTGGGCGGTCACCGCGGTATCTGCGTTGTCCTTTTCGTGAGCGACATCGTCCACGTCGTGACCTGAGTTTTTTCCTTCTTCCTCTTCATCATTGTAGCCCTCCGTGGCATCTTCGTAGTCGTCTTCGTCCTCTTCCTCATCCTCATCTCCTTCCTCTTCACCGCTGTCAACACTTCTCTCAGCAGATCCTGTGTGATTGCTCTGTGATGCGGAAGAGTTGCTCCCTTCCTGCTCCGTTGAATTATCATCGTCCTCCTCTACACACTCCTGCTCTTCTTCTTCATCCTCCTCTTCCCAGTCTTCTTCGTTAAATTCATTCTCTTCGTCGCTGATATCGTTGTTGTTTGCACCGCTCCACCGCTTCTTGACGTTTCGTTTCCCCGCGCCAACCATGGTGGTGTCTCGAGCCCGTACTTTTGGTTGCAACAGGCACGACTTAGAAAAAAAAAACTTAAAAGGGAGGCGGGGAGGGAAAAAAAGTGCTGCACACAACTTCAGTTGACGTGTGTGTGTGTGTGGGGGGGGGGGAAGTGCTGGTGACATTGCGGATGGAGAGGCGGAGAAGGAAACGACAATGGACTCATCGTGCAGCAACAACAAAAAATGAGAAGATATCAGAATCGAGGCGCACACGCAAACAGCAAAAGGACGCGCGTGTGAGGGGTAGGTAAGCGAAAGACGGACTGCCGTGGCACCCTTTCCATGCTCTTCGCAGAGCCTTCCGTAAACTATTTTTACATCGCACTCGCACTGCAGGACACGTTGTTGTCGTGCATGTGTGTGTGCGTGCGCGCGCGCGCTGTTCTTGTTGGGTGATCGGCAGTTCTGCAGTGCGATTCAAAACCCCCAACCTCTTTTTTCGACTCCTCTTTTTTTTTTTCAAAGATCAACCCTGTGGTGGACCTCCCCTCTCCTTTTTTCACAGACAACTGACAAAGAAGCGCACAGAGTCAGAGAAGAAGGAAGCAATGGGGAGGGGAGAAGTCGAAAAAGAGAATTGATCTTCGCAATTGTCATCAATCATCATCACACAAGGAAAGCGGGCACATCATTTAAAAAAGGGAATAGATGATAATGATGGCATAGCAACGCAACAGAGGGAGACACCACAGACAGAGTTAACGTCGTTCTCTTCCAAAAGCAAGTTGATGATTTGAATTCATCGCAGGTCATCCGTGTGCACCGAAAACGCTTCTCCCAACCGGCCTGTAACTTCCGCTTCACTCACACATACAAGGTATTCTGTCGTACAACAAGCAACATAAAGAACAACAAAAACAACTCACACACACACACACACACACACACACACACACGTGCTCACAGCACACGAGCAGCGGCTACAACGGACAAACACAGCCAAAGCAGAGCGGCTTGATGAGTCAGAAGAAGGAGACGTTACATGACGGAGCAGCAGCCGGAATTTGTTTGCTTCGCTTGTGTATAAAAGGTCTTACTCGCCATACCTAAATCTTCGCTCTGCGCTACCAGGTCATCGATCTTTTGGCCACGCTCAATGATCTGGTCGATGGCGTTGTACATGATGACTTTTGTGTCCTCAATGTCGCGCTTGATGCGCAAGATCTTGTCCGCCTCCTCCGGCTTCTGGTACTTCTCGAGCGTCTCGGTGAGCCGTGGCCATGGCAAGAAGTCATCTGCTTTACCCTCCACCGAGTCGTACTTGCCACGGAACGTCTGCTGAAACTGCGGCACCAGCTCCGTCAGGAGTGTGAAGGCAACGCGGGTGTTGTACTCGATGTCGCTCACGGCAATCGCAACGAGACCGTCCAGCGTCGAGTACGCGTACACGACGTTACCGTTTTCGGTGATCTGCGTCTTGGCGCCGAGTGCGACTCGCTTCGCCACGGTGCGTGACAGGAAGATGATGAACTCACGGGCGGAGCTGCGCTGGAAAAAGCCGAAGGAGCTGACATCGATGGCACTGGAACAGATCACAGGGTCCTTCTCAACACCCTGTGGGAAGGGCTTCAGAATCAGAAGTCCGTAAAGCTTCATGATTATCGAAACGAGAGAGAGATAATACAGAACACAACAATAAAAACGAGTATATATGGCTTGAAATGGAAAGCAGATGTACTTAGGTTCGAACTACGCAGCTACGCCGGTGCAGGGGTAACAAAACCCTGTCCTGGAAAAAACAAGAGTAATGGAAGAGAGAGAGGAAAGGAAAGGTCAGCAAAAAGAGAGGGTGGCAGAACAACCGCAGCACATACCACTGCACAATGACAGCTCTTCTTTTCGTTCACGTCACAACTGACAGAAACGCAAGCAAAGGCAGAAGAGTGAGGATATTCGTCTTCCTCTTTTCTGTTGCTGTTGCAGTGTAGCGAGCTCCTTGGTACTTACCAGGCATATAAACAGAAGGACAGACAGCTTCTGGTATCATTGTTTCTTCTTTATTTCTTTGGTGTCTTCGCACTGATCAAAAAAGAAAAAAATTCCTGTGAGATTTGACATAACGACACGTGCTCCAACAGCATTTCAGGGACGTGCGTGTTTGCGTCATGAGGTTGCGTGTAAACACGCACACATAAAGACGAAAGAAGAAGAAAAATCCACACGAAGGCAGAAACGACAAATGACAAAGGAGTTTGCAGCGAAAGCCGCAAAGTTTGTGGAGTTCCGTTGCCCCCCGTTCAGACAAAGTCGACAACACCGAGAAGAGAGGGTGTGAAACTATCACACACACACACAAAAAGAGATGGTGGTTATACAATCGTGCTGAAGAAGAAGGGGAAAAAAAAACGTCAAGCAACCACTTTCGTGACAGGACAGCACGTGAAGCACTTCGGGACGAGACTCGTTCGAAAGACAAAAAAGAAGAGACGCAGCAAACCAGACTCAATACGAAAGAAAGAAAAACGCCCTGAAGGAGGAATACAGAAGAAGAAGCAATATAGAGATACGTATATCAAAAGGTAGTCATCAACGTATTTGTGCTCTCCAATAATGCTAATATGAGTCTACCTACTACGTCTCCATGTCAACTGTGGAACAGGCATTCATGTGCGTGTGTATATAATTGCCTTCCATAATAAACACCGACGGGGGGGGGAGAAGAACTAAACCTATCAACCAGCCAGCACCACGAACGGCAGTCAGTGCTGGAAGACGGCGATCTCTCAGCACTCATTGCAGGGTGTACGGTGGTGATCAGGAGCTTGTCTGAGCGCCGGGCGCGGCAACCGTGCGAAATCGGCTTTGCGACGCTGGCGTGTAGGCGTTGAAGGGAGCTGGATTGTAGGGGCAGAACTTTGCCCGCGCCTGCTCCATCGTGAGCAGTTCCACTTGCTTCTTCAGAATATCCAATTCACTCGGGACGCCGTATGGGGTGGCCGATCCACAGGCGTCTCGCTGCTCTGCCTGTCGGAAGACCGCATCTTCACCGAGCCACGTGGTCAGCACGGGCGACGGCAGCATGGGGACCGTGGCGGACGTCGGGGATGTTATGCGCGCCACTTGCTGCGACACCATACGAAGCTGGCGCTGCTGCTCACTCTCCAGCTGATCGATCTGCGCACACAGAAAGCCACGATAGAGGTGCGCTTCTTCTAACGCCTCCCGTGAGGCTGCTGCGGCGCGGTCTGCCATGCGGTCCGACTTATTGAGCACTGCCATGCGCGTACGGTACTCACACTCACGCGTCAGCGTGCGCACCTCGTGTTGCAGCCGCTCCAGGCGTAGTTCCTCGCGCAGGCGCAGCAGGTCAAACTCCTGCCGGATGCGAGCGTGCTCCTCCGCCTCCATTCTCCACAGTGCACTGGCGGTGGCGCGGGCAGCAGCGGCGAAAGGGGTTGGCTGCGGTCCAGCGGTGGCGTGGGGCTCGGCAGTAGAGGCGGAGTTGCGGTTCGACCTCGTGGACCCTGCAGCTCCAGGGACACCAGGGAGCGCGCTGCTGTCGTACGAGAAGTGCGAAGGTGATGGCGGCTGCACCTCCTGTTGGGCTATGCTGACCCGCTTCGCCGTGCTGCTGTACAGCGCTGACAGCTCGACCGGCACCGAGGATGGGCTGGAGTCCTTCATGGCGCGAGACGAGCCCGCCGTCCCTGCGGCTCCGCGGAGCACACTGCTGGTGCGGGAATTCGTCAGGCCATGCGCCTGCCGACGGCGTCCGCTGAGACTGCGATCCCCTGTAGAGCGGCGTACAGACTGTGCGGCAGCGCTGGCGCTGTTCGTGGCTGCCGTCGCCGCTGTCGAGTCAAATAGGCTACCCAGTGAGCCCTTGCGCTGGAGGGGGAACTGGTTGGCGGACTCGCTCACGCTGCCGTTGTCCGCGGCGTCCTCAGCTCCAGAGTAGCTGTCCTCACCTAACTCGCGGGACGTGCAGCTGTCTGCATCAAAGTCGTCCTCCTCGTCGACGTTCACGCGCAGGTGGCGGGTGGAGGAATGAACAGACTGGGCGGTGCTGGAGCGGGCGCGGTTGCCGATGTGGTAGAACAGGTAGCTTATTGGGTCGGCTGGCTTCTTGGCGAACAATATTGGGAACAGGTTGACCGCAACCACGTACCCAGGGGATGAGGCGGGGATGTCTTTAAGCAGCGCCAGCTGGGTGGGATCCTCTGGTCGCACAACGGAAAAGCCCTCGGCATTCATGGTGACGTTGTGCGCAGCCTCCTCGCCAAAGTTGCGCGCCTCCAGCCGGGCCCACAAAAAGTCCTCCGGGTCGTCGGGCTGGGTGCTGATGAGCAGCTCCGCCACACGCAGCAGCACGGCATGCCCAACCTCGGTGGAGAGCGCGTTGCTGGCGAGCCGCTCCACCACTGTATCACCAAAGGGCTGGAAGGCAACCGGCCCCCCCGCCGCGGTGACGGGATGCTGGATGGAGGACTCCGCATCACCGCCAGGGTGCTCTCCAGCCACTGGTACGTCCTCCTGGTCATCATCAGAGTGCTTCTCCGCGTTGCACTCGTTTAGCGGAGCACGACCGATGGCGCTTGCAGAAAGGAGGTGAGCCTGGAGGTGATCGACGATGTACTGCTCCGGGTCCTTCGGGCGGTGCTCGAGAATGAGGGCGGATAGCTGAAGCAGCAACGAACGAAAGCGTTCGCTGGCGTCTGGTGTGGCAGAACGGACGGCCATGGAGTTGTCGGACGTTGTGCTGCCGTTGTTGCCCACCGCCGCAGAGGAACCGGCGATGGAGCTGCCCGACATCGCCGTTACGGATGGAACGCTGATGCTGTTGGTGCTCACACCATTGTTCAGACCAGCTCCGACGTCAGCCAGGAAGTTTGCGACTTCACCGGCGGGCTCCTCCGCTGCGGCGACGGGGTGCACACTGGCCATAGCGTCGGCAGCCAGCGTCGTGACGCGGCCGTCGTGTTGGATGACTTCGGGATTTGGGTTCAGCTGCACGTGTACATCGCTGTGGCTGCTTGCCCCTTCGGAGGGTCGGCGCAGAGAGGAGGTAAAGAGAGGCGGCGAGCTGATCGTCGGCGAGCTCTTGAGTGCTGACCGTCCACTCGTGGTGCCGCCGACACTGATGTCTGACGCGGAAGGAGTCGCCACCGTCACGGCGTTGTCGAAGCGCAGTTTTTTGGCCCCGAGCGGCGGGGCAGCTGGCACGGCGCCGTCGGTGTGCGACATTCCGGAGAGCTGAGTGTACAGTATTGCTCTACAGCGTGTGTGGGTGTGCGTGCACCTATTTAATAAGTGGCGCGAGTAGTGCACAGAGAGAGACACACACAGACACAAACAAACACATACACAGCAACCGGCAGACTTCTGTAGTCGAAAAAAAAAACCTGCTTGCAGTACGTGCAACAAAACAGAGAAGAGTAAATGAAATAAGAACAACCCCGCGTTGAAGTCGACGCGCTACAATGCTAAGCGAGAGATAAAAAGAGTGAGTGTATACGTTTTTCAACGAAATTGCACGTGTGTTCTGACGGGAACACGGTACAGGGAGTGCCGTCAGTGATGCAGAGGCAAGAGAGGAATAGGTGAAGAACGAGAGGCAGGCAGAGTGAGGCTTGGTCGTCGTTAAAGGATCGGGGGAGGGGAAACCCTTCACATCGAGTTGCCAGAGATGAGAACGGGAGGGGCGCCAACCTTGCTGAGAAATCGGCACGGCTGACCACACAAGCACACGCCCTCCCCATCACACACACACAGCGAGGAGAGTTAGTGGGCACATTTTCCAATAACGATAGATTGGTAGACCATGGCCTCTTTCTTCTATGTTCTCTTTTCAGCCAGCGCTCGCTTCACGCCGACAACGAGCCAGTTGTCATTCTCTCTTCAATGCAATGACGACCACTACACATGTTCCACCTGGAGAGTAGAGCACCGCAGACCTCCCAGGACACAGAGGAAGGGGGAAATACCTCCGCCTCTCTTTCCGCCCGCAAACAAAGAGCCGTCGCTGCTCGTTAGATCCCAGGACCAAAAGTAGCATTCTTGTCCTCCGTGGTGGCACGCACGTTCAATGTGGGCGGTACACCCCCAACCCCACGCAGCGTCCGTGCGGCCGCCGTGTCGGCGTCCGGGGTGGTGAACATGATGTTGCCCCGACCGCGTAGCACGACCGTCGAGTCCTCTGTCGGGACACCAACCGGCGAGACTCCGAAGCCCACTGCCGCAGCCGTCGCGCCAGCAGCTCCACTTCCTGTAGCGCCATTTAACGCAGCTGCTGCGTTCGCTGCTGTGTCAGGCACGGTACCAGGCGTGCGCACCAGCATCGACGGATAGGCACACGGGACGCCGGCAAGGATGGAGGTGGTGAGGATGGACTGAATTGCCACCGGCATCGTGGCCGGCGTGCGCGGGGACACCACAGCGTCGGCTACGCTCGCTGACGGACGCGGTACCGTTGCTGTTGACACAGCCACGCCCCCTTTGGGGACGAGAGACGCGACAGGCGGCAACGTGGGTGGACGAGCGAGGACGGATGTGGAATGGACAACGGAGGCTACGTGTCCGCTGCTGTTGTTGCTGCTGTTGTTGTTGCTGTTTCCTTTGTCACCGTGGCGCAGTGCTCCGCTAGGGTAATGCTTAACGGTGACTACGGCAGCGGTGAGTGGCATGCCCACCGGGATAACTTGTTCTGGCGTAGCTGCTGCATTAGCGGTGACGGAGCCGAGGCTGCTCTGCACCTTCACGACCTCAGAGGGGACTGGTGAGTTCGGCGCCACGGTGGAGCCCTCCACGCCGCCGTGTCTCACCCGTGCGGTGTCCCCTGGTGTCGAGCTTATCGACGACGGTAGGGGCGATGGCAACACCGGAAATGCGGAGTGAGGCGCCTCCAGGGTCAGGGTGCTGCTGGGAAGTGGGCTCGCACCCGTCGCGCTTCCAAACAAGCCAGCACGGCCTGCGGCTGAGCGCGCTGCTTCGTCGGAGGGTGACGCTGGTGCCGAAGGAGGTGTAGTGGGGGGACCGAACACTCCGCTGTTTTTCAACGCACCTTTTTGTTTTGGAGAGCAGCTGGTGCGGCCACGCTGCAGCAAGTGCGTCAGGGCACGCGTGCCGAGGCGCCACTCCTCCACGTACTGCTGTCGGTCGGCTTCCTGGCTGCGCTGCGGGTCAGAAAGACGTGCGAAGCGTTTTTCACCACGCGCGTGTGGGATGAGCGCTGCAACGGGTGCCACCGTGTGCGATTGCGTCGGCACTGGTGACGACAACGATGACGCCTGCTGCTGCGGCAATGAGACGGCTGAAACGCCGGAGAGGACGTTGTAGCTGGGGAGCAAAAAGAGCTGTCGCGCGATCTTGACGGGGGGGACTATCGCCAATGTGGGTGCGACGGCACCGTTGCTCTGCTGACCCACGCGTGTGTGCTGGCGATTGAGGTTGCCGTCCGAGCCGATGCCTGTCGCTCGCCTCCTTGGATCAACGGTGAGAAGCACCTCAACTGTTTCGGCAGCGCTTCGAGTGACACCGGCCTTGTCGAGGGTCGCACCGAGCGTGGTGTAGAGTACGCCCGCCATCCACACCACAATGGCCACAGTGAACGGCGCCGCTCCACTCACGTCACCTGGCTCTACAACAGCAACGGCAGCGGAGATGTCCATCGTTGACGTGGTGCTGCGCTGTGCCTCGACCGTGGCCGCTTTGCGTTGCCGCAGCCCCCGCATCACGTAACGCAACACCACGGACATCGCCACGAGCACCACCACTGCTGGCACGACAATTGCGGACGCAATGAGTGACCCTCGTTTCACTCTGCCACGCTTTACAACGTTGATTTGCGACAGGGATGTTTGCACCGCGTGGCGCTCAGTGGGCAGCAACGGCGGCATCACCGAAAGCACGTGAAACGGCACATCAGCGATAAAAAGGGTGCCGTAGCGCGTGCCAGCTGGTGTGGTGGTATTCCTATAAAGCTGTATCGTGTCGCGGTGCGGGGACGCTTCGGCTCTCAATGGGTTGCCGTGTCCCGGGTGGCTGTACAGCGCCGCGAAGAGCTCGGCAAACTCAGAGACTATAAGTGTGGCGGCAGTGACATTGTAGTCGAAACTGTCAACGGCTTCCACTTTGATGGTCATCATCATCCCTACTCCCCTGTTCGTGTCTGGGGTCAAGGAAGCTACCGAGATGGTCAGCACATCATCGAAGAAGGTGGTATTCACGTCGAGATTGCGCTCAGGAGGTAAAAGCTGCATCACTGTCATCGTCGTGCCGTCGCGCAGCAGCCGCTGAGCCACCGCGTCAGCGGGGCTAGTGGTGTAGAGCAGCAGCAGCGCATATGCGAGCTGATGAACTCGCACCTGTGCACCACAAGGGAGCTGCAACAGTAGGGACGAGTTTGTGACGCCGGTGTCATTGTCTTGCAGAACGTCCTTAAGCCAAACAATATCGTCGGACGGCAGCCGCGCGACGCCAACAGGCTTCGACCAGTACGGGAACCGGTAGCCGTCGATTGAGAATACTTCTGCGACGCTGCTGCCTCCCCCGGTGGGGGCGCTGCGGATGACTCGCACGCTCTGCAGCATCTCGCGTGTGCGCACCAGCCAGACATGCACGGTGACGCTCTCGTCGAGCAAAGGGAAACGGATGAGTGTCGTCATGGCTGCGCTGACAGCCGGTGACGTGCATGCGGCGATGCGCAGCTCGAGTGCTTCCGGGTACGCCATGGGGTGCATCTTAATGGTGACGATGCCTTGCGGTACCTGAAAAGCTACTTGGACAGCGGAGGAGCGAGACATAGCGTCATTGATCGTCGAGGTAGGGCTTGCTGCGCTGCGCACCTCCGGCGGCTGCAGCACAGCAGCTGTACTCGTCGTCCCCCGCAAGGCCTTGTTCGCTGTGTCGTTTACCGTAGTGGCCTCCGAGATGGCGAGAATCGTTTGTGTGAAGAGCAGCGGCACGGTGACGCCACTGCGCACGCGGTCATCGGTGCTGTGGAGGCGCACCTGGTAGAAGACTTCGTTGTAGTCACAGACCAAAAGATCATTATCTGTATAGGGGGCGAGGCGACAGAGTTTGGTCAGCACCTGCGGCACCGGGGACTCGGCCGTCGCTGCACGTGGAAAGTATATTGACGTGGAACCCAGTGAATTGTACAACGATGCGTCCTTGTCGTACACTGCCGTCATGACGTACGGATTCGCGTGAGCCTTCCGCAGCGCCGCCACAACAGCGTCGTTCGCGGCTGCGTCGCACAGCTTTTTGTCCGCGCAGTGCACACGGTGACTTTCCTCCACGCGCGCCACAGCAGCCGCACCTCGCCAAACCAAAGAAGGTTTCGAGCTTGTGGGCCGCAGTCGCACTACGGAGGCTGGGGAGCCAGCGAGAGGCCGATAGGCGCTTATGACAGGGACGCTTCTGCTTCTCATCTCGTTGTCACTGTCATCGCCACGAACAACGCCACTGGAAAGGTTGGAAGTCGTGGGCGTGTTTTGGGTCGAAAAGAGGGCCGGCGCACACGACGCGGCGTACGCGATTTCGCTTGCCTCAACGTGGGAGAGTGAGGCGCTGCTGTGCAGGCTCTCACCGGCCGTGCCCATGATGGCGGCGCTCCGCAGCACGCGACCCGTCACGTGCGTCGCCACGGCGTCGCATACGTTACTCTCGCAGCGGTTGAGATCCCCCACCGCACCAAATACAACACCACCAAGCACCAGCTTCCCCTCTGTGTCCGATTCCAGCAGATCGCTGGCGGGCGCCGTGAGTACGCCGTCGCGCCTGTACGACAGCGGAACATACTCGTACGAGGGAAGAGCAAGGACAGCGGTGTAGTGGTAGGTGTCGTCGATAAACGTCACGGCGCCGCATCCCTTCGGCGTCCACGCGAACTCTGTGTAGGCGGTCGCCTGGCAGACTTGCCAGAAAGGACCACCTTCGTCGTCACCGCTGTCGAAGGTGGTGCTGCTGTACATGGCAGCAGTGCAGCTGCAGCGAGGGAAGGTGGCGATGTAGGAGTCTAATACAGCACTGCTGCCCACTGCCTCCTCCGGGTGAACGCCGAGGGCGACACCGATTGGGTTCGCAAAGACGTCAGACTCGAACAGGGTTACGTTCTGGTGGCTGCTGCTGTAAACACCAAGGTAGCGGTTGTTGAAGATGACCCACCATGCGAACGTTGTCACGTTTCCTTGCCCATCATCCAGTTGACATTTGAAGCTGATCACGGGGTTCGTTTGAAGGGTGCCCTCCGGCCCTCGAAAAGGATCGGTGAAGAGGACAGAATTGTTCGTCATCCACGACTGCCCCTTTGCCGAGGTGGCGAGCGTCCATTTGGATGAGAAGTACGGCACGATCGTTTTTTCCGCCGCAGGTGCAGCCCGGAAGAGAAAAAGCCCAACGTAAGAGCTGTGCACCGTGTTGTTGCCCACCAAAGCGGTTCCGCCACTGCCCGACCAGGGCAGGCAAAAACCCTCGCTTTCCGACCCGCCTGCCACAACGTTTTTGATGTAGGCGCCAGCCGCAGCCATTAGGACAGCGGCGCACAGCCCACCTGATGTCTTGTCCACCACAACGAACAGGCTGGGAACATAGGTATGAGAGTGGTTGAGCAGAACGCTACACAGCGATGTCACTCTTGTGTCGGCGAGCGACAGCGCTCTGTCCTCGTAGGTGAACTTCCTGCGCTTCAGCAGCACTTCAACCCACGGATCACCGGCGGTAGAGGCGGCGCGGGTGTAGCGCGTGCCGGCCACCACCACGCCGCTCATAAAAATACGGTGGCCTCCACCATCCAGGCGGACGCCACCCCCCTCGCTGTACCAAATTGCGGAGTCCACCATGACGAGGTGCGTGTTGCGTCGATCCGTATATAATGCCGTGCCGTAGCTGTCCTCGATTACGCTGCCCGATAGCACCGCATACCCGTGGCGCTCGGTAATACTCGAAGGCGATATCACAGCGTCCGCTGGTGTTTCGGACACGTTCACATAGACAGCAGGCAAAAACGTCAGTGGTGCCACGCCTTGGACAGGTGTCGCGTTGTCGCGCAGCTGACCACCCTTGCCAAAATGACGCACGCTGACGCCGCTGGCATGGAAGCGCGGGGCCGCCAGGAGGTGCTTTGGGTGCGATTGACGAGTAATGAGCACCATGCAGCCGCGACCGCGAGTGCTGCGCGGCACAGCGCAGTCCAGCACAATCGTTTTCGTCAGCTTTACCGCTTCGCTGCCCACGCCGTAGCCTGACAGCCGTGGTGTTTCGTCGCGAGCGTAATCCCGACCATGTGTCCACGTCCAGTTCGCATCAACACTGCCGTTGCCGACCTTGTCGGTGACGATGCTGACTAGCGGGATGCTGTCGCTGGTTTGTTGATGCGCCTGCAGACCGTCGATGTCGCGCGTCAAGATCATCTCCTCCGCCTCGTACATGGAGGAGCCACCGCTCGTCACGCCCACGCGGTCACCACGCCGCCAGCCCGGGACTGTGATCTCCGAGAAGCCGCCGTTTCCAAGCTTTGATTTCAAACGCATCCAGGTTGGCAGAAAGTCGTTCATCACTTCCAAGCACCGCTTGTCGGATGAAAGTATGGTGGATAGCATATCACTGGCCGAGAGTGATGCTCCGCTGGGGTTTAGCGTGTTGCCGTCAGTGTCGGACCCAAGAGCCCAACGTACTTGCATCATGCACCATTCTTGCACAAGCTGCACATCAGCCAAATTCTTGCATGCGGGGAATTCCGTTGTGTTGCGGTGCGCCATTGACGTCGTCCGCCACACCGTAGGCGCCGACGTTACGCCCGTTAGAGTCACCTCCCCTGCGGCGTAGAGGGTGCCCGGGTACACGAGCGTGTCGGGGTCTAGGCGATAGGCACCGACAGATGCGTTGCCACTAGTGCTGCTGCCACTACCGCTTGCACCAAGCACCACACGCACCTGGGGAGCCTTTTCGTCCGCAACGGAGATGTTAAGCTTGCCAAACACGATGAGGGTGGTGATGGAGAGATTGTAGCAGGGAGTGCCTTCCGCCGCACCAGAGTCCTCCGTGCCGCTTACACTCGCCACTGCTGTTGCTACTGCGGTTGTGACCAGGAGCTCACCCACCACCACGAGCACGCCGTTTACCTGCACTGCTTCGGCCAAGGTGAGGTTCACACGCGTACCATACGGAATGATGTAGGCATCTTGGTACCTCGACGGGGATCCAGCCTCCGTGCCTGCCGCGTCTCTCTGTGCCCGTTGCTTCAAGTTCACGTTCCACGGAGCAATGCCATCCACCCATGCCTCTGCCGAGTACCAGGAAGTGTAGGAAGAAGGGGCAGCGGCGCCATCCACGCCCCCGCCAATCGTGCTTGACTCGATGAAGTTGCGCAGATAGGGAAAGTGCGGCCCGATGCACCCAATCCCGTTGGCGTCGTCGTTGCTTCCGCAGGATGTAATCTGCACGGCAGCCCAAAGGGAAGCAGAGTTGTCCCACAGTCTCCCAGTGGCGACCGTCGTGGTGGTGCTGTTATTGTTGCCGATTGACGCCGCAGCCTGGGCTGACGCGGTGCGCACGCACACAGGGTTGTGTGCAAGATTCAGCAGCGCGGTGGACTCCATGAGAGAGGAGGATGGTGCAAGAGCGTGGGGCAGTTCGTTGCTCTGAGCCGAGGTGATGTACCGCGCCGGTGGCACAATGGTTGCCTCGCGGGTGCGGTCGGCCGTCCACGAAACCGTGCCCATCAGCGGGATTGAGGGACATGTCGTGCGAAAGGATGGGTCCCGCTCATAGTAGGAGGCAGACGGCGAGATGTGCACCTGCACCATTAGGTTTGACGACGGAAACGGCAACGACGGGTCAACGCTGATCGACAGCGCGGATGGGTAGCAGCGCGCACCGGCTGCATTGCGAAAAGCCAACGTGAGGTTTACGTTGGACTGCAGCGTGTAGTAGCCGGCTTCCCCCCACGTGTTGCTTGTGCTGGCCACGGCCTTGTGCCACGTCGGGTATGCCACCGCCGGCATCAACGGGTCGTGCGCCGCGGCACTTTGCCTTGTCTCGCTGTCATCTGTCAAGACGTAAAACGACACGGTGCTAGCCTCCGTCGCATCGGTGCTGAGTGCGTACGCACGCATGTCCGCGTGCAGTGAAAAGGGCGTTGCCTCGTCGTGTGCGCGCAGTTTGGCCGTCACCGAGGTACACTGCTTCGCAACGGAGCCTTCCAACGATGGCTCGACGCGGGAGACGTGTACAAACACGAGTGAGAGCCGCTTGGCCGGCGCCACGCACACGCTGAGGCCTGTCCGGGTAGGGGAGTCGGCGGGTTGCGCTGCTGTGCTGCCGCCATCCTTGTCGCCCCACGAGTCCGTCGAGCCATGAGCTTCGCCTCCACTACCGCTATCCCTACCATTATTACTGTGATGATGCCCGAGGTTGCTGTCTGTGGACACCAAGCTGATGACCTTCTTGCCACCCCCTAAACTCAATTCGGCTTCACGGCCTTGTGCCCAGGCCCATGAAGCAGCCCTTTGCGCGCCCGGAAAGACGGGACTGGCCTGTTCCACAGACGACGCCGTTTTAGGACTGGCGTCTGGCTCGTTGGCATTCCTTTCCCAGCTGTCACCGCCACTGCTGTGACCTACGGTGCTGTTGGTCAAGACGCAGTAAGAAGGCACCTCGCCGTACGCCAAGTCACTGCTGAAAAAAAAGGTGGTGCTTTTCGTTTTTGCCATCTGTCCATCCACGTCTAGCATGGCAACGCTGCCTGCCAGCACCACCTTAAAGTCCACGTCGTCTGAAAGGCTGAAGTTGAAAAAGCGGATTGTCAGGTGTGCACTGCGCATGCCGGCAAAGCTGCCACCCGGGTACGACGTCGCCCGCGACGACGGCGCGCTGAGAGTGGCAAAACTCAGCGCACTGCCGTTCCTGAAGTCGCCGATGCGGAGAGAGAGGAGAGCGAGGTGACCGCCGTGCTGGGCCTGAATGCCAGTTCGCTTCCCCAAGCTGCATGCCGCCACCTCGCTAGAGTGCTTTCTGCGCTTGCTGCCCACGCCATACTCTCGCGTGATGGCGGAAGAGCACGTTCCATCGCCAAGCATCGCGGAGAAAAATGAGTCACGCACCACCGTCGTGTTTGTGGCGTAGTCAACGAAGAGGGAAGCGAGTGCGCAGTCCATCACAACGACACTCTGTAGGATATAGCCACTGGAGGGAGGGAGGTAGATGCCGTGCAGGCCGCAGGAGAAGATGGTCTGATTCCGCAGTGTGCCGGCAGGCTGCATACGAGAGGTGTAGTTGATGGACGCCAACTGCTCTGCCTGGGCAGCGTTCATGGGGTCGTTGGCGGCGGCGCTGTGGTAATTTAGCATGCATTGATCGCCTACATTGAGCTGCAGCGGGTACATCAGAATACCGTGACCACCTATGTGATGAATGAGATTGCTTTCCAGTGTAGCCATTCCAAACTGACCCGGACACGTGCGTTCAGTGGCGGAGATAAAGAGAAAACGCAGGGCAGCCCAAACACCATGTCCGTCGCAGACGCCGATCTCTGAGGTGCGCAGCGCGACGCCTGACGAGGAGACGAAGAGTCCAGCTGCCACGGTGTCGATGCCGCCGCTGTCTGCATAGAGCGCCAGGAAGGAGCTGTTTTGTACGGTGGAGATTTCATCGTTGGCACCGATCGACGCTGCGCCGAAGCCGTCGGCGTGCAGTACCGTGAGCTGGTTGATGACGACATGCCGCGTCTCCTGCAGAACCACACCGCGGAAGTATGAGTCGTGAATAACGATGTCGTCGAGAACGACCCAATCAGCTGGATAGCGAATCCCTTGCAGCCACACACTGTACGCCTGTTTTGTGCCACGCTTGCCAGTGTGATACATTTCAACGTGCGAGAGTTGTGACGTGGTAGTGTTAATAAGCCAGAGTGAAGCGCCAACGGCGGAGACGGTGCTGACGGCGTCACCACGGATGCAGATGGTGCGTGTGAGGTATACAACATCAGTACCAATCCACTGCGCATAGTCGTCCTCCCCAATCCAACTCCCACTTGACCAGCCAGTTGGCGCATCGGTGCCGTCGCCATTGCCGTTGCTACTGCTGTTGTTGTGATTCCCCAAAAGAAGGTCTGAATCGTTTCGTCCAACGTGCTGGTACGCCAGCGGGGTCTCGCTAGAGAACCGCAGGATCGTGTGCGTGGCATTCGCCGCCCGCTGCACGATGATGCGCCGCTCCACATGATGGGGGTTGGCGTCACCTTTTGTGACAAGCGCGATGACGTCACCGACACTCCACGGTACCCACCGATCTACAGTAATGACACAGTCTCCCGGGTGGGCAGTGACGGCTAAGCGGGCTTTTGCCACGATGGGAGGCATGCCGTGTAGCTGCAGTGTTCCGCCCAGCACCTCCAGCGTCTTGTCCAGGTACGGCTCCTCCTGTTGCAAAAGAGAGCTGATGTCGTTGAGGTAGTACAGAGGCGAGCTTTGAAAGAAGTTGGTGGAAAGCGTGATGGTGAACTTGCGCGCGTGCGGACGCTCTGCACTGCCAGCGATGAGGGCGCCGGTTTCCGAGATGGCGAGAAGACCGAGGCGCAGCTCGACGTCCACATCGTCGGATATGATAAGAACACCGTACACGAGCATGCCTGTCAATGCAGGCGGCGATACATCAAGCACAATTGTGTTGAAGCGCGGAATCACCACAATTTGGCCCTCTTTCGGCAGGCCCTCGCCACGCCACGCCAGGTAGGACGACCACGCAACACCCGCGTAGAAGGGCTGCGGGCTGAGCAGCATGGCCTCGCCTCGCCGGCTTTCGTTGGTCCACAACACCTGCCACTCCGCCTTCTGCGACACGCGACCGGACATCGCGCACACAAGCTTCGCATCCGTCACGGAGATGGGCGTGCACAGCGCCTTGTCCAACAGAATGGAGCTCACCGCACTCACGTCTTCACCGAAACCCGATCCGTAAAGCGTAATGCGGGCACCGACATCACTCGCCAACGCGTAGGTTGGCTCGTAACGCATCACAACCGGCGTCAGGGACGTGCGGTAGGTGAACGTTGGACAGGACTCACCAGTGCGGCTGGGACAGGAGTTCATGCTGGGCTGGCCGATGCGGCGCGGTGCGACAACGTTGACGGGGCACCGACCACCAGCAGCGTTTAGCCCGACCTGGTATCCGTTCACTGTCACCTCCTGCAGCTGCAGCACATTGACGGGTAGCCCATCACACGAAATGCGGATATACGCAGCGGCAGGGAGCGTTTCAAGGGCGTTGAAGTTGAGAGTGTTCGCCCCGACTTGCAGCGACGACCACGTGAAGTACGAGCCTTCGTTGCCGCGATACGTCGCCCACATGGACGCGTTGCTGGGGTTGGCATCGGCAGTGAACAGATCTACAGTCTCGGCCTGCTTGGTGGCCAGCTGCAGACGGCACACCGCGTTTGTGAGGTCGAGCTGGCCCATATCAGTGCCCGTGGGGCTGAAGACGAGCACCACGCTATACAGAAGCAACCGCGAGTGCGGAACCGCCTCCAGCAGTAGTGACAGCTCGGGCGCCGCAATGTTGATGCGGGAGATGCTGTCCACAAAAAACGAGCTGTCGGTGAACTCAGAAAGGACACCGAAGAAGACCGACACTTCGCTCCAAGTGCCGTTGTGCGTTGGCGCCGCCGTTGTCAACAGCTGCGTGGATTCCGCCATTTCCGTGCTCGACACGTACACATTGAAGCCAGTGGTGAGCTTTGGGAACGACAGCGACGCACGATGGCGAACGATCATCTCTTCGTCCATGTAGGCTGGGACTTGGCATAGCACCTCACCTTCCTCGTTCGCATCGAGCGCGCGGCAGCGGCGTCCGCATATGTAGATCCAAAACAATGCATTCACATTGTCCGCGCCAGCGTTCGGAGTTATCAGCGCCCCAACCAGGCGCACCGGCGTCTGCACGCGGAACCCTCCGCTGCTGGGCACTACCATCGACGGTTCCATCGCCACGGTGAGCATGTGATCAGTGTATTTGGGAGAGTTCCCGATCGCCGGGATGTGGACAGAAAGGTAGTCACGACCAAAGAAGCCGCTTGGAATGGTCACGGACGCGTGCGTTGCGCTGTGTATTTCCGTCACCTCAAGTAAGTGGTTCCCAAATATAACGTACATCTTCATTGCCCACAACAAATCTTGTGGCGTGCCCGGCGAGGAAAGACTAACAGGGAAGTTGGTGCCGTAGAGCCGCAGCTGCGTACCAGCTGCTGCCTTCGTAGGGGATATGGAGGTGATTGTCGGGGTCAAGTCGAGGGAATATGTGTAGACGCAGCAGCTGCTCTTGCGTCCATTGGTGCTGCTGCTGACCACCACAGGCCCAGTTGCTGCGCGTCCAGTGGGCGAGGGGGTGGTGTGGCACATGATGGAGCTCCTGTTTGCGAGCACGACTAAGCACGGAGCGCCCGCTACGGTCACATGCACCTGCGAGGAGTTGGAGGGGAAGCCCATGCCACTGATGGTGAGCTTTTGGTTGCCAGCGATGGACCCGGTCGTGTGCGAGATGCTGCGGAGGCTCATCGTGCAGTAAAAGAAAAGGCTTGACGCTCGTGGGGTGCTGGTGCTGCCGTGAGTGCGCGAAACGAGTCGCACGGAGTTGTCGGGATCGAGACTCCCACACGGCTCGGTCAAGTTGCACACGATGAGCGTGTTCAACATTTCCACAATGTGGCACACATCAGCCCCGATGCTGATGTACGTCTCCTCCAATATGGGAGCCTCTCCTACCTCTCCCATTGCACCTGGTCTTACTTCTATGAACGTCGGAGCCGCGTTCATTGTGTTGTAGTCGCGCCACACCGTCGCGGGCGGTGGCGGGGAATGGGTCAGCTTGGTGAACCCTGTGCCGTAAACATAGATGAGCATCGGAGCCTGTCCGGCAAGAGGGCTGATGGAACGAATAGTCGGCATCATCGCTTCGGGGATGACGGGGATCGTGCATCCGGTGGCACACACGTCGTTGGGGTTGCTGGGGTCCATCCCGTAAAAGACGTGCAAGGACAGCGTCCCTCCCACGTGTGCCATCCAACCCAGGTCTGGCGCGTTGGCGATGATGGAGGTATTCGTCAGCGTGGCGGTGGCGGCGTTGTATCGTCGTTCCTCACTCCCGTCGCTCAGCGTGGCTACCATCACCACGTCGGTCGCTAAGCTATCTACAAACCACGCTCCGCTAATCGTCAGCAAGACACCCTCGGCGTAGGGGTAGAGGAAGTCAGGCGCCACCGACGATACCGACAGGTGGGTGCGAACGATGAAGCCTGTGTCGCCTTCGAGGGCGGTGTCGGATACGTAGACGCGATACGCACTCTCGTTCAGCGGCCACAGCGCGTCACACACCAGCTCCACCGCCGAAAACGAACGAGGAAGACACAGAACGCAACTCGTCGTCTCCGGGGTGCTTGTTCGAGTAATCGTGGCAACGTCGCACAACAACACGGAGTGAGATTCAATGCCGGTGCCGTGGATGTGAAACGTTGGGCTGTCCTCCATGCGTGACACATCGAGTGGCCACACATCCGTCACCTTCATCTTACTCACGCGAAACTCTACAGAAAGCAGTTCGGCCCCGCCGGCGACAGTGTCCACGTTGATGCTTTGAAAGACTTCCCAGGCGGCGCTCGTGCTGTTGTAGAAACGCGCCGTCAAGTTCACTGGCAGCCAATACGTGTAGGCGTACTCACTCTCTTCTGTGAGGATCGCCAGCTGGGCTATCTGAGCCGCCGTCATCTTTGGTGTCGTGCATGTGATGCTGGTGGCGAGAGAAGACGTAATGATGCATCTTCGTGCGCGCCGCCGCGGGTTGTTATTCGTGTAGCCCAGCGTCAGAGAAACGTTGGTGCCTGGCGATGCCATTGGCAGGTTCACACCGCGAACACGCACCGTGGTCCCACCGGCAGGCCCCGCGACGTCTGTCGTCGTGACGGAGGTGATGCTGCCGACGACGCGGAAGGACAGGCCGCAGTTGACGTACACTTCACCTGCCTCGGCCTGCGTCATCGTCAAGTTAAACCACCCACTTGGTACGTCAGCAGTGATGGGCAGCTCAATCGTGCTCTCATTGATCCACTCTGCAGTAAAATTGGGGTAGTATCCGGAGGGCGTCACGAGGAAGTGGTCGCCGCAAGGTTCGACATCGACCGTCGCGAGCTGGATGGTGAAACGAGTCCCTGTGAGGGCTGTTTTGCCTGTGCTGTCGTAGTAGCGGAGCGACTCTCCAGTGAAGTGCAGTGTGTCTCCCAGGACCAGTGGCCGGGAGGACGACGACAGCGTCCCTTCGCCGCTGGGGATAGTTGTACGCACCCATGGCACAAAGCTGCTTGGCGTGTCCGCAGTGTCTAAGAGAGTAAAGACAAGGGGGCCGTTTGGCGCATAGGCGCCAGTAAACCCGCCCGTCTCGGCGAGGTAGAACAGCACGTCAACGCAGTACTGGTAGACAAGATAACCAGTTTCGGTGTCAGGGATAAACGCATCTAAATCGACGAGTCGTGCTACCTCGACCAGCGGCACGCGCAGCTGCAGAGCGGATATGGGATCCATAAAGTGCGACCGAGAGCCGCAGAAGACACGCTGCGCGAGAACTTCACCTGCAACACCCCCGGTCCCCCTGCACCACTGACTTTTAGCTTGATCTTTGGACAGAGGGAGGCGTCGTTGGTGGACGGCAGGTGAAACGCAACAAAGGCGTGACAGTAAGAAGTCCCGTCAGCTGCCTTCATTGGAAAGGTCTGATGAGTGTAACCAAACCCGCCCCACCGCAGACCGTAGCGCGCAGAGGTCGGCCGCGCAGCCGCGCTCTCAACGATCCACCATGGCAGCCGGTAGCAGTCTAGTGCGGTGAAAAGACGCGGCAAGTCGAAGACCGCAAGGGACGACGAAGCTCCGCCTCGGGAAAGTTCCGCCTTGTATACCGCGAGCTGTGCTTCTGAGGAGGCCACGGAGGCCGAAGAGCTGTTAGCGGCGTTGCGCATCGGAATGCGCAGTTCGTACACAGCGTACGCAGGCAGCAACGAGTTCTTGGCGCTGCTGTCGTAGCCAATGTCAAGCCTCTCCAAAGCCACTCCACAGAATGCTGCAAGGGTGGCGTTCGAATCCAACACGGTAGCGAGGCGGAAGCTGCAGCTGGCGTTGATGAGTAAGGTGCTTTGCCAATCAAATGTAGTGCTAACGACGGAGTGTCGAAAGGCCGATGCGGACTCACTTGGACTTTGAATGCAATGTGCGCGCACCGGTGTCACAGGATCATCGTAGGTACTGATGCTGACGTGCATGTCGTGCGCACTGCCGTCGCAGTGCACTTGATAAATGCCAGACTGCCTGTTCTGATACAGGAAAGAAAAGCGCATGGTTACCCAGTCGTCATAACGCGACGCCGTCAATTCCACCGGCGGACTGGCGTTCTCGACGTCTTCGAAATTACCAGACGCCGCTGCCGTCGCTGCCTCGTGCAAGTACTGCAGCGCTTCCGGGACAGCGTCCAGAATTGTGGACAGGTGCAATACACTGTTGGCGGCAAAGGAAAGTGGGAGTCCAGCGACAGGCGTCACGCGGATGGCGGCAGAGGAGTCGGCGCTGCTGGGGTCCCAGTCCACCACCGCCGCCGTGGCATCACCCGACGTCGCGTATTGGACAAGAAAAAGGTCCACGACGACACCGCCACCGCATGACTCCATCATGCCCGGTACTGTGGAAGAGGGGTCGTGGCTCGCGTCATACGCGTCGTTTTCGACCGCCACGTTGCAGTGGAAGGTGTCGCCGTCACCGGCCCCGCTGACGTAGCAGTCCTCCACGGCTGTCTCCACATATGCGTACGCGTCGCCGTCACTCAGGGTAGGCGAGCGCAGCTTGCGCAGGCGGATGACCACGTCCTGATTCACAAAGAGCGTCGAGCGTGGGAAGGCGCCGTGGATGTTTAGGCCGTAGGAGGTCGTCGACAGCATCCAGTCTTTGTTCCACAGCCGCACGCCGTTGTACGGACCCACGCCGTAAACGGCTGGCAGCGTTACTGTATGCGCAGTGAGCGTCAACGATGGGAGGACCAGGTACAGCGCGTACGATTCCTGTGGCACATCAACTGAACGGAGCACCGTCGCGGTTGCCAGGTCGCCGGTAACCTCGCCGACTGACCACAAAAACGACACGTTAGATATCATGGTGTCCTTCGCCGCAACGTGACTGATCGCCTGGAGACTGTGCCTCACCCACCACTGCGCGTGATCCTGAGACCTGCTGGCAAGACGTTGCTGATCCCCTGCTTTGATATCAACATCGGAATAAGTGAAGGGAGCGTTTTGCATGCTGAAGCGCCGGATGCGCGCCTCCCAATCTTGCTGCGGCTGACCTGCAATACGCTGGTACTGAGGGTGCATCACCAACGTCAGACGGTGCGTTGTGTCCACGACAGCGCGGGTGCGCGCCGCGCTGCGTAAAACGCTCGTGTCATCGTCATCGTGGACCGCCCACCTCTCCATCACACGCACGCTAGTGGAGTGCGCCAAAAGCAGCGGGGTAAAGGTGCAGTACCGTGCTAGCAACGGCCGGCCGTCTTTGCCGTCGAGCGTGATGGTGGTGTTGAACACCGAGTTGGCGTCATCAGTGTCACCATCAGTCGGTGCGTCCGTGTTGCCACTATTTATCGATCTGCAGGTGAAGGTGATGGTTACGTAGCGCATGGCGAAGCGGTCACAATCTTGCTCCGCGTCTTCACTGAGCGTCCCGGCGCCGTTGAACCACATAAGTGCGGACCTGTCTGGCACAGGACTAGCCGGGATGTACGCTAGACGGATCGCATAAGGAGACTCATGCGTCACGTCAGCGCTGTCGAGACGCACACCGTCGACGTAAAGGGCCTGCAGCACCACGTTGAATACACCGAAGATCAAGAGCGAGGAAAGCGCTTCGCCAAAGCCGATGGCACCGGAGGGCTCGACGAGTAGGATAACAGGGGAATTGCTACCACCCGCAATGCTGACGTGGCCCGTTGTACTCGTAACAGGGGAGGCGATAGAAGAGGCAGTGGAAATGTGGGCGCGAGTTAGTCGCTGCAACGACGAGGGAGTACTTATGATATTCCCACCTGTCCAGCCTGCCCTGTGGACGTTTGTCGACCAAGCGGAGAGACCACGACGGAACCTGCCGTCGTGGACGACACTTGCATTGGGCTCCCCCGCCGCTGCAGAGGAGGGAGAATTGGAGAGTGGTTCACACCGGTACTGGTACGGGCCTCGGCACTGGCTCGAGAGTCGGTGCTGCGACACTTCGTCCTCCGTGCACGCATCCAGTCGCAAAGCCACCGCACTGCTGCCTAATTGCGAAATGCCGGCATTGCTGCGCGCGAGGAGATGCTCTGCGCGGCGCCGTTTGTATGCGTTGCTAACAAGAGCCCAAGTACTTCTTGAGTGTGACGTTGTGTTGGATAGGTCATTGTGAATCACAACAGGCTTGCAGTCAAAACGTCTCTTTCGCACCACATTGGCAGAAGCCGCGGCTGCTCTAGTGCGGTGTGCGTCTTCGCCTTCTGGCGTTCGAACACGACGGCGTTCTGGCACAGCGTAAGCCGAGGCAACAAGGAAGGGTTGTGGGAGCCACCCCTTGTTGATGCCATGTGCCACGTCACTGCACGATCGTGCCTGTGGTCCGCAAGAAAGGTCTCCATAAAACTCACATGTCAATAACAGCAGTGTAGAAAGCCACACGAGTAAGACACGCAGCGCTGCTCGTGTTTTTTTCAGCCGGCGAAGCCCTTGGCAACGTGGATGCGACGTGCATGCGATGGGGCCATTACAGAGGGAGAGTGGAGAAAGGGTTGCGTTGACGGCGGGCGCGGACACACGTGACATAAATAAACCGCACTTGTTGACTAAACAAGCAGACAAACAAACAACAGCAAAAAAAAAAGATGTATGCGTCCAAAGGGTAGCCGCTGATTGGGACGGGGAATTACCTCGTGGCCTGCACCGAGCTACACCCACAAAGAACCAAACAAAGAGGAGGAAGGAGAACAAAACGCAGTGCAGAAACAGTCAAAAAGCTCCTCAGGGCGTTGGTGTACTACAGAGAGCTACTGTTCGACGAGGACACTTGCTGACGCACGAGGTGCGCGAAGTATACCAAAAAGGGGGAAAAAAGCAAAAGGGTAATTATGTAGCAGTGATGATCACAGAGAAACAAACAAATAAACAACAACAAAAAAGAGCGGAGATGCGTCAGCTGCAGAGCGGAAAGCAGAAACCGCACGCTATGACCCAGATGTTGGGAAGAAGGGATCGGCTCTGTTGCTCGAAACACGACAAATAGTCTTGAATGTAGCTGAGGTGCTAAGACACTATTTTGTTCAAGTGCAGTAAAAGATAGGAGATGCACTACGAGGAGAGCTCTTATCAGATTTCCGAAAAAGAGAGAGGGTAGAGAGATGAAGAGACAACGAAGTAGAGAGGAGTGGAGGGAAAGGGGAGGGGGGGGGGAGAGCTCAATGCTAAATACACCCTAACCCACTCAGTAACACGAAGCATGGGAGGGAACACGAAGTCCTATGCCGACGGAAACGAGGAGGGGATACACGAGCGGGTAGGTTACTGCCACACCTTCCACGTTGAATTGTCCAAACAATATATGCAAAAAGAATTGTGCCTCTTTTGTGCTCGTCGTATCTGTGGAGCACCCCCTCCTTTCGAAAAAAAAA
Organism: Crithidia bombi; assembly: GCA_900240985.1. Classification (NCBI taxonomy): domain Eukaryota; phylum Euglenozoa; class Kinetoplastea; order Trypanosomatida; family Trypanosomatidae; genus Crithidia; species Crithidia bombi. Next base: position 240,249 of record OESO01000194.1, on the reverse strand, counting down.
AAAGATTCGTGAGGCTGCATAGAGGGGAGGAAGAGGTTGACGACGCTTCCAACTTGTCAATGATAAACAAAACACAGCAGCGGTTAGGGCAAAGGAGAGGAAGCCTTGTTGTGTGCGTGTATGTGTGTGTGTGGGGGGAGGGGGGGGAGGAGTGGGAAGTCGAATGTTGATAGCGTTGCTTCCTTTTCCTTTTTTTGTTTTCAGTTTTCTTTATGCGGGGTTGATCCTGAAAAGGAGGATCACGTCAAAAACGGTACAGCAAAAAAAAAAAAACACGCTGAACAGCTTATACTGGAGGGTAAGGCTGGGAAAGCCAGAGGGAAGAACAGGTCTCCGTGTGTGAGCCAATAAGAGGGCTACCTTCAGAAATTTGCAAGCTTACACACACACACAAAAAAAAAAAAGAGATAAAAGGAGACAGCAACAAACATGACAAAGAAGCAAGCGAGCAACAGCGACAGCAAAACCTAACACACTCACAAGCAAAATAGAAAAAAAAAGGATAAAAACAAAGATCCGGATACAGAAGAGGGCGTGGATAATGACAGGAAACAAACCACACAAACGCACGTTAAAAAAATGTGCGAGTGAGGAAGAGAGAGAAATAACGCAAACATGAAAAAGAAAAAGCAGCCCTGTCAATCAACTTGAGGGAGAAACTACTCGAATAACAACACATTGAGAGCAGATGCAGCAGTGCTCATAAAAGTGGACATCAAACGACGAGGCCAGTCTTCCCTCTTCGAAAAAAAAAAGAGCGCAGCGTGTTTTCTGCTTGCGCGCCGCTCGGGATCGCTTCAGCTCGCCACCCACTTCTCAAAGTCAGAAGTAAAGAAGGGATAGCTCGACGGTGATAGAGAGCGCGTTTCGCAACGAACGCAGTTGACTGTGTGTGTGTGTGCTTTTCTTCGGTCTGTTTTTTTTTTTTCCATGCGCTGACTCTCGAAGCCCTCGCCACTCAGAGCAGGCTGTCCCAATCAATGTTCTGAGTAGTGGAAGGTGCGGCACCGCTGAGTGGTGGTGGTGGTGACGATACCTGTGTTTGCCCTTCACCCACAGCACAGCCACCAGCTGCAACACCAGCTGCAGTGGTGCTCCAGCTTACCGCTGGAGCTCCGCTTACTTGTTGGCCGGCTGAGCCGTTAGGCGGCGCGGGCGCGGTGAAGTCGAACAGGTTGGTCACATCTGCCTCCAACGGTGTGGGAGTCTGAGACGTCACTGCAGCTGTGGCTGCGGGTGGTGTTGTCTTGTCCTCTTGCGGAATGTTGAAGAGGTTGAGACCGGTACTTTCCACCTTGACGCCATCAAACAGACTCACCATCGTGCGTCCTACCCGCTGCCGCTGTTCGCGCAGAGGGACCTTGACGTTGTTACGGATTCGGTTCGTAGCAGCAAATGTCGACGGCGTTGCCACCGACGCATCGACTGGCTGTGCGGAGGTGCTCTGCACCGGCTCGTTGGAGTGCGTCTCCTCCACCGCGAAACCATCACCAGCGCTCTGCGCAGCCGCATTCGTGGTAGCCGGCGACAAATAGGCAAAGAGGCCTGCGCTTTCCCGCATTACTTCGGTGAGAGAAAAGAGGTCGGTCTGCGCCTCGTTGATGGCTGACTGCGGAGCCCCTCGCAGCTCTCTCTGTTGATGCAGTGCTTCATAATAAGTGGCAAAGTCATGCAGCATGTGCACCAAATTCAGCGGCATCGCCTCGTCGTTGATGCATACGGCATTTTCACGGTAGAAGCGGTCACGGGCGGTGCAAAACTGACAGAGGAAGACGACGGAACGCTGCTCAAAAAAGCAGGCGGAGCGCCGCTGGCACGCCCCGCATTTAGCCTCCTCGCGGAGCAGAAGAATATTCTTTTCAGACAGCGAGCCCATCAGTACATCCTCGCCGTTCACCTGCGCGTTCCAGCTGGTGCGCTCTTCGTTTTCGAGTGTAGCGGCGAGGGGCTGGGTAGCGGTACCGGCAGTTTCGGTGCCACGAAGTGACATTCGCTCCGCTTCTGACATGTTTGCCCAGCGTTTCTGCACGGTAAGGATGCTCTGAATGAGGACAAGTGGAACTTGGCTGCTGGAAGAGAGTGCGATAATCTCCTTTGGCGCCACACGGCGCAGGATGGGATTTTGTGCCTTGAACAAGATACCGCGAATTTGCTGCGTCAGGGTGTCGAGTCGGCGCCGCGCGCAGGTGTAGCACGCGTTGCAGAGATACCCATGCACCGGACGCTGGAAGAAGTGGGAGAACATGTCGATCTCTGATTCTTCGATTTTCATCAAACCCTTGTCTTTGTGCACCGCGACGGATTTGCGGCGAGTTCGCGCCTCCTTGTGCAGGACTGCGTGCCGAATCTTATAAAGAGTGTTGCGCACTTCCAGCGGACCCACCATGTCGGGATCCATCACCGCCAGCTCACCGGGGCGGTTTTCGCCTGGTGCGGTTTGAACGCGACCTTGACGGACCGCTGCAGTTGGACTGTTAGACGCCGTAGGTGAGATGGGGATGCTGTTGCTTGCAACGCCGCCGTTGACCGTCCCGTCCTCACGTTGCCGCAGACGTGCCGCCTCACGCGAAGCGACACGGTGACGGTCGCCACCACCACGACCACTCTGCTGCTGCCTGCGGTCATTCCTTCGCTCCTTCCGGTGTCTCGCCTTTGCTTTCTCACCCGATGCGCCACGCGAGACACCAGAGGAGGACGACGCGAACGAGGAATCGTCGTCCTCTTCCGTCTCATCGTCACTGTACCGTGCCTGGGTTGGAGGTTGCAGGGACGTCGCTTGGCTACCGCTGCGCTGTCGTACGGCGAGCTCGCGTTGGTGCTGCTTAATGCGCTCGTCTGTCATCTCTGCGTCAGCGAGCTCCTCGCGGACGGCGGCCTCTAGCGTCATCCGGGGCGGCATCTCGATCATGGAGTAGGTGTCGTACACATACTCGTCATCCTCGCGGGCCTCGCCGCCTCGTCCGCAGACGCAGCAGAGGTACTTTTCTTCAAGATCGTCGAGGTGTAGCTGAACGGCGCGCTCGTTGGCTTCGCGCGTGTGACGGTCAAACTGCGCTTTTTGCTCCTTCACCTTTTCTGTAACGTCGTCGACAAACTGCTTTTGAAAGGTGACGGCGGACGACATACGCTGGCGGAACCACTCAGCGATGTACGTGCCAACGGACGCCATCTCCAACGTTGCGCAAATGCCAGCCAACGACGGAAGCAGAAAAAAGAGTGTCTGCTGGCTGCCCCCCCTTTTTTTAGACGGAGGTGAGATCCGAAACGCCGCGCACGAATCCAAAAGTGGTGTGCGCACAATGCAGGCCCCTCGTCACACACCAGAATGCGTTGAGGGGAAGAGGGTAAGAGAAAGACGGAAAGAAAGAGAAAACCTATTTGAAAAGGGTTTCGCTGAAAGAGTGAGAATTATGTGTGTGTGCGAAGGGAAAGGAGAAGCGAAAGATTTCCAGAGAAGAGAATAGACATGCAGACCATGGAACATAAGAGAATCTATCCGAACATCACCGAATGAAACTCACTGGTACTGAGATGACATATGCGTGTGTGGCAGGATGCATTCACAAAACAAGAAGAGAAACAACGAAAAAGTTGCACAGAAAGGTAGTTAGGTCAACGGGAAGGGCACACAACAATAGGAACGAAGGGAGGGTAATGGGCACTTCGAAGGACATCAGGGTTGCAGCGAAGGCTGCCAACAAGAGTATTTTCCGAGTAGCACAGTCACACGCCCTCTCTTTGTCTTTCTTTGCTCAACACACAAGAGAAGAAAGAGCAAGGAGGAAGAACAGCAGCAATAACAGCCAAAGAACCCACACAAAACAAGTAGGCCAGCAAAAAAAAAGCAAAAACAAACCCGAGCTAGTAGAAAGAAGGCGCCAAAAGCACCGAAACTGCGGTCCAGCTTCGCTCCCTTTTCCCTTTTTTTTCTTCATTGCCAGGTGAATTGTGAAGAGCTCCCTTTGCCGACGTTGAAATGTTTTTTTTTTCCTTGAGTTTGCTTTGTGTGCAAGTTGTAAAGAGAGCGCCAAAAGGATGAAGTTAGAAAAATGAAGTAGAGAAATGCGAAAGAAGAACCAGCAGCCAGAAAAAAAAAGGGGGATGCTGTCATGTATTTACTTTTGATGAGGGGTGAAAAGGGGGTACCGTAATAAGCTGAAGGCAGCAGTGTTGTTGAAGTTCGAATGCGCGTGCGTTCAAATCTGCAAAGCTAAAAAAAAAGTGTTTACGCGCCTGTTTACATGTGCATGTGTGTGTGTGTGTGTGTGTGTGGAGGGAGGGAGAGTTAAGAATTGGAAACTGTGAAGACGAATTGGCATTTTTTTTTTCTGGCTGCCGCTGTAGCAAAGAAGAGGAATTAGTGCGCTGGCAAAACGAGAAGACGATATGCTAAAACGGCTAAAGAAAGGAAGCAGAAATAACAGCAATAACCGCTAAGAAAAGGAAGGAGGCGCGATTCTCAACAAGGAGTTCAAAAAAGAGACAAATGAAACACAAGTTAGCGCTATCCAGTTCATATATATGCATAATCAGCACCACAAGCTGAGAGAAAGTAATTGTAATTTAAAGAATGTATGGACAGGAGAGAATTGTAAGTGCTGCGAAAAGAAAAAAAAACAAGCTGCTGGAGCAACCCTTAGGGGTGAGGTGTAACACACAAGAAAGAAGGGAAAACAAAAAACTGCGTCGTTGACGCAGCCAAACATCAATAGAATGTGCTTCAGAGAGAGGGTTTGTGCTGATCTATCTGTATGCGAGATAGCGTAAAAGCAATCCTCAAAAACCTGCCCTGACGTTGTGTAAAGTAATGGAAAGCACCAAGCCGAAAGAAAGCAAAACAAAACAGCGTCGCAGCGATTACCAAACACAAACCACGTGTTCATACATTTCGCCGGTAGTTGTTAGGAAACACCAGCACACATAAGAAAAAAAGGTAAAGCGCTGCGCCATCAATTCTCCTCTTGTTTATTTGTGGCAGTTGCGGAGAAAAAAAACACGTTTACGAGCAGTTGGAAAAGAAACCAAAGTGGTTTCAGCTCTTGTGAAGAAAGAGCGTCGTTAGCGCCTCTCATAATAGCTCCGCGTTGGGAGCTATAGTTCTTACTGCGTGGTAGCAGCTCACAACAATGACAACAAAAGAAGAGAGTTGCCTGTATCAGGAAAAAAAAAGTTAATAGACTTCTCGAAAACCATGTTTTTTAGCTCGCTCATAAACGCACGCCTTGTCAGTAATGTATGACTGATCAGAAACAGCAACTAAGGAAAAAAATAGAGGATACAGACACCATCGTTTACCCTCGTATCAGCTAGGTCTCCAACACCACCGCTAGCTGTTCGATAAAGCACAGACACGAGAGAAATACAACCACTATTACCAAAAAAAAGACAGCTCAAATATGCTAGGCCTCATTTCCTTTGCTCATTCACTCCCGTCCACGACTTTCATGAACCACGACCCACACAACATTCATTCAGCTACGCATACACTACCTCTTCTTTGCTTCCTTTCCCCAAAACTGAAAAACAAAGCGAGCGACCCAGCAACCGCAAAAAGAGCTGAGCACGGGAGAGAAAAGGGCAGTGTCAAACGCCAGCTGATACGTGAAGAGAGCGTAAACAGGGAGCACAGCTGGCGGCTGCAATGGCAGCGGTTCGCGCCACCTTTGCGATCAGCAACCTTATACAAGAGCGGTGCAAAACAACAACAACAAAAAAAAACCAACAAAAAAAGAGAGGGACAGGTGAGAGTTATCAGAGACGCTAAAGCCAAGACTGCAGCGCAGCCACATCACACCACTGAGCAGCTCTTCCTCCCCTTGTTCATTTTTTTTTTCGTTCATAGTGAAAGTGAAACATCACAGTGGGTACTTCAATGCCAAGACAACTGAACAGCGGAGACCTTAGTTGTGAACACAAGAAGGCGAAAGAACATGAGCGCAGCCCAATTAACTCAAAAAAAAAAAAAATAGCGTCTGAAATTAAAGAAGAAAACACAACACACAGCCCTACACACACACAAAAAAAAGTAAGAGGCACCAAACAACTTCACACAATCTCACCTACAAGGAGCATCACCATAACCGAAGTATCACAAAACACCCGCCAGCTTCTTGCACTGCTCCACAAATTGATCAATATCATCAAAATCGATCTCGCCATGTCCGAGCGTGACTTTCATCCTTATTGGGAAAGACGACTCCATAGTACGAAACATATGAAGAAACACCGGACTCATCTGCGTACCGGAAAAATCGCGGCGCAGCTTCTTCGAAAGGATGGAAGTGGGCGGGTAGGAGCACACGTCCCCTATAATCGTGTTTCGATCAAAAACAGGAGGAAACACGCGTATCGTAGACGTCAAGAAGAGATTCCGCCGACCCGCGCAGGTCGCGCGACGACGAGCCGCGAAGCAGCAAGCTCGAAGTCGCCCTCCTCCACCACCCAGTCCTTGCGCGCCACGGTCGTAGTACGCGAAGGCGCGGCGGTCCCAGCGTGAACTTCACCGTCTTCGACTCGCCAGGCGCCAGGTGCACCTTCTCGAAGCCCTTCAGCTCCTTCTCCGGTCGCGTCGATGCTGCTCCTTTACCGTCGCGCACGTACAGCATGCCACACCGTGCGGAGCCGGCCACCTTGGCCGTGTTCGTCCCGTCATCCGCATGCACGTCCTCGTTTGTCCCACGCTACGCAGCCTTCGCCACGCGCGGCGCGCTGTACTCGAACGTCGGTGAGCTGAGGCCGTGGCCCGAAGGGGAACAGCACCCGGCATTCCACCTTGTCGTAGTAGCGGTAGCCCCACGTTAAGATGCGCCCGCAGTAGGTCACATCGCGTAGACCTGCCGGGGAAAGTTCAGGAAGGACGGGTTCGTGCTTTCACCGACAGACGGGAAGCTCTCGGACAGCGTTGCCGCTCGCGTTCACCTTGCCCAGGAGCACGCCGGCCACGCGGCAGCGCGGCTGGCCGGCAAGGTACGCCTCCACGATCGCCTAGCACCTTGTGTGCCCCACGGCATCTCCACCGCCGACGCGTTCGCAGCACCCACCCCCTTGCTCTGTTCGCCGCAGCAACCCGCCTCCACCAGCGCGTTGTGGTGCTCCGGCAGGCGCATGTGCGCGCGGTCGAAGCCTCCGACTCGTCCCGCCTCGACAGCCCCGACGAACACAACGCCCACGTCCGCAGCTCGCGGCCACCTCCCACAGCCTTCGCCTGCAGCGCCTCGTCCGCCTTGGTCGCAATCAGCTTGTAGCCGACGGCGAAGTGCTACGCTGGACGAGTGCTTCGCAGCTCCGCCAGCGTGGACGACGTCCTTGGTCGCGTTCACCGAACGAGCTGCCGCTGCCCCTGGTAGCGCGGCTTTCTCCGCGAACTCGCCGATCACGGCGACTCTTTCTTCGACGCGCGTGCAGGGCAGCACGGCGGTGCTCGTTCTTGAGCACGCCACGATGCCTCCGCCGCACAGAAGCGCGCGATGTTCGTCGGTGCGCGTCCAATCGTCCACTTCGCGCGCAGGGTGCGACACGCGTCTCCGCCGCACGATTTGCGAACTCCAGCACGCGCGCACACACACGTCGAGCTCCTTCAGGTTCAGTCATTGCCCTCGCGCGCCAGCTTCTTCACTGCGCGTCCCGTTGCACCGTACGTGCCTTGGGCATCTCCAGGTCCAATGCCCGCCTGCAACGCGTTGGCACGGTCCGTCGAAGGCACCCAGTCGGACACCCACGAAGCCCTGAAGCCGAACTCGCCGCGCAGAGCACGTCGCGTCACAGGCGGCGCGCTCGACCACCACGTACCTCGTTGTTCACCGCGCTTGTAGGCAGCGGCCATGATGCTCCACGGCTGGCGGCTCTTCAGCGATGCCCTCAGAAGGGCGGCGCGAGGTAGATCCTGCCGCGGCAGTGTGCTGCTCGTCGATCAGGCTCGTTCACACGGCTGAAACGGTTGGTCTCGCTGGTTGTCCGCAGCAGTAGTTGCTGTCGCGACCCCGCGGCCGACCTGGCTCTGGCACGCCCTTCACGTAGGGGCGGCCGGGCGAGCTGGCACGCCGCGACCCCCCCGCCGCGCAGTAAGGGTCCTCGGGAGTTAGTACTCGAAGTATGCGTCCGCCCAGCGGCGCGACCGGGCTTGATGTTGTTGCCGGGTGCCAGCAGAAGGCGAGCACGTTCTCCGCGCGGCGACTCCTCTGACCCAATGGGCTTGCCGCAGCCTTCTCGCACCATGGGCCACGGGTTCCACGTCGAGCGCGAGCACGACGCGGCGGGGGAAGGCACGTGCGGGCAGCGCTGCCCCGAGTCCACCTGGTCCACGTCCAGGGGCTCTTCGCGCAGCGCCGCGGTGGGGGGGCGCGTCGCAGCATCATCGCCGAGGGGATCCCGGAAGGCGCGGGATGTCGGCGGCGTGCACCAGTAAGTGCCTGCGCCGACGGGTGATCTTCTCCTTCCCCGTCTCCCAGCGTCAGCTCGCGACATCACCTGTCGATGCGACGTGGGTGTGAGACATGGCTGCGTGATGCGTGTCGGGTGTGTAGAACGGGGAGAGATCAAGAAAGGAGAGGGGGAGGGGGTATGAGCTTTTGCTGTTTTGAAGTGTTTTGCGTGCTGCAGGCGAACAGAAAAGGTAGAAAGGCAAAGCGAGTGAATTAGGGGGTTTGACACCAACTGGTGAGGCACGTGGGTGGGAATGCGTGGGACGGGCAAGGGGGAGAAGAGAGGGAAGGGGAGGAGACACGGTGGTGGCGAGACCGGGAGGGGGAAGGGGGTCTGCTGTCGCGGCTCTTTTCCACCTTGATGCGCACCGCCGCACGGGGTCAGCCCCCGGCGGCACGGACAGTACATGCCGGAGAGGTGAGGAAACCACACGCACACAGACACACCGTGGCTGCTTGGGGGAGAGGGGTGGGGAAGGCAGTGGTGGGAGGCACATGCTCGCGTCCGCACCGAACCCGCTGGGGGCGGTGCCCATGTAGAAGAGCTTTACCTGAGTAGAGGCCAAGAGGCGAGCGCGCGAAATGAAACGGTCAAATCAAAAACAGGGAGAAAAGAAAACTGCGTCCGCGGCCAAACAAGACGAGGAGTGCATGGGCGCTCACCGCATCACTCGGTGTCGTTGTCCACCAGTCTCACGGTGCGCTGAAAGTGCTGCGCCGCGCAGCTAGCAACCGGGCATTCAGAGCAGAGGTGGAGAGAGGACCGTGGACGGTGCGTGACGTGCGCTAGGTTGACTGCCCACTGCTGCGTGGCAGGGAGAGATCACGAAGAAAGAGAGAAAGAGAAATTTCGGAAACAAACAAACAGGGAGAACAGAAGAAGAAAATACGAAGAAAACACCGTTTAGGCGTAGAGGACTCTCCTCTGCCAGCAAAGCGACACAAACGACTTCATGAAAAGTAGTAGTTCAATATGGGCAGTGAGTCCTCGGCGTTATATGAGGTGTGCTTACACACAACGTGAAAAGGGGAAAACAAAACAAACAGAAAAAGAAACTGCAAGGCAACAGTAGCGGCAACGTGTAGAGTAGGCTCTTCTGTTGGCTTGCGGTTTTTGATAATCGTTTTTGGTTGCTTAGAGTAAAAAAGAGTGAAAAAAGATGAGGGGAGTGGCGACTAGCCGGCCTTCGTTATGTTGCACGTTTTTTTTTTTGTTGTTGTTGCTGTTGTCGCGGTGACCCCCGCATGGCAACAGTTAAGACATCGCCGTCGTCCAAACACGCACGCGTCCGCGAAGCGACAGCGGAGCGCGGGCGTGCCGGAGGAAGCAGCTCAAGCGGTGCCACAGCAACTTACTTGGAGTTCGACAGACGGTTCGCCTCCTCAACGAGCGCATCCACGTCGTCGTGGGTGAAGCTGCCATCGGAGAGAGCGACTTTAGAGCGGATGGGAAGCATGCGCTCCATCTCCTGGAACATGAGGATGAAGGTGGCCTGCATCGGCGACCCCGTGAAGTCGCGGCGCAGCTTCTTCGACATGCCTGCGGTGGGCGGGTAGGAGCACACGTCGCCAATCATGGAGTTCTTGTCGAAGTGGCGCGGCGGCGGGGCGACGGCGGGGGACACCTTCACGTGCGCCGACCCGCGCAGGTCGCGCGACGACGAGCCGAAGAGCAGCTCGAAGTCGCCCTCCTCCACCACCCAGTCCTTGCGCGCCACGTCGTAGTACGCGAAGGCGCGGCGGTCCAGCGTGAACTTCACCGTCTTCGACTCGCCAGGCGCCAGGTGCACCTTCTCGAAGCCCTTCAGCTCCTTCTCCGGTCGGTCGATGCTGCTCTTTACGTCGCGCACGTACAGCTGCACCACCTCGGAGCCGGCCACCTTGCCCGTGTTCGTCACCGTCACCTCCGCATGCACGTCCTCGTTGTCCACGTACGCAGCCTTCGCCACGCGCGGCGCGCTGTACTCGAACGTCGTGTAGCTGAGGCCGTGGCCGAAGGGGAACAGCACCGGCATCTCCACCTTGTCGTAGTAGCGGTAGCCCACGTAGATGCGCTCGCAGTAGGTCACATCGTAGATGCCGGGGAAGTTCAGGAAGGACGGGTTCTGCTTCACCGACAGAGGGAAGCTCTCGGACAGCTTGCCGCTCGGGTTCACCTTGCCCAGGAGCACGTCCGCCACGGCGGCAGCGCCGGCCTGGCCGGGCAGGTACGCCTCCACGATCGCCTGCACCTTGTGTGCCCACGGCATCTCCACCGCCGACGCGTTCGTCAGCACCACCACCGTGTGCTTGTTCGCCGCAGCAACCGCCTCCACCAGCGCGTTGTGGTGCTCCGGCAGGCGCATGTGCGCGCGGTCGAAGCCCTCCGACTCGTCCGCCTCCGACAGCCCGACGAACACAACCGCCACGTCGCAGCTCGCGGCCACCTCCACAGCCTTCGCCTGCAGCGCCTCGTCCGCCTTGGTCGCATCCAGCTTGTAGCCGGCGGCGAAGTGCACGCTGGACGAGTGCTTCTGCAGCTCCGCCAGCGTGGACGACGTCTTGGTCGCGTTCACGAACGAGCTGCCGCTGCCCTGGTAGCGCGGCTTCTCCGCGAACTCGCCGATCACGGCGATCTTCTTCGACGCGTGCAGCGGCAGCACGGCGTGCTCGTTCTTGAGCAGCACGATGCCCTCCGCCGCAGCAGAGCGCGCGATGTCGTGGTGCGCGTCCACGTCCCACTTCGGCGCAGGGTGCGACAGCGTCTCCGCCGCACGATTGACGAACTCCAGCACGCGGCGCGGCGGCGCGCAGCACACGTCCGAGCTCCTTCAGGTGTTCAGCTTGCCGCCTTCGCCAGGTCCATCAAGGCGTTCGACGTTCGCACCCCGTTTTTTTTTTTTTTTTTTCGTGACTGGGACATCTCCAGACGTCCCATTGCCGCGTTGATCGATGCCACCGCGGGTCGCTCACCGCATCCCCAGTCGCGGACATCCACGAAGCCCTTTGAAGCCGAACTCGCCGCGCAGCAACGTCCGGTCAGCAGTTTACGGCCGGCTCGACACCACGTTACTCGTTGTTCACGCGGTTGTAAGCACGCCATGATGCTCCACGGCTGCGCCTCTTCACGACTGCCTCTCGAAGGCGGCGAGGGTAGATCTCGCCGCAGGCTGTGCGCTCGTCCGATTCAGCTCGTTGATGGAGGAAGACGGAACGATCTCGCTGGTTGTTCGCACAGTAGATTCCTTCAGCGTCGCGCCGACGCCCTGGCTCTGCACGCCCTTAACAGTAGGCGGGCGGCGAGCATGGCCGCTGCGCGTAAGGGGTCCTCGGAGTTAGTACTCGAAGGTTGCGTCCGCACAGCGGCGACACCGCTTGATGTTGTTGCCGGGCTTTGCAGCAGCCAGCCGACACGTTCTCGCGCCGGCACCTCCTCGCCAATGGCTTTGCCCACCGTTCTCCCCCATGGCCACGGTTCCACGTCGACGCTCGAGCACGACGGCGGGGTGTGGGAAGCACTGTGGCGGGCACGCTGCGTCACGTTGCCCCAATGCGCTGTCTTCTTATGAGAGCGCCGCTCTTGCGCCGGCCGGGTGGGCGCCGTCGGCACCATCATCTGTGTTCGCGGCACGCCGAGGCGCGGGGGGGATGTCCTGGGGGTGCGCAGAAAGTCTTTGCCGCCGACGAGGCTGATCTTCTCGCTCCAGCGTCAGCCTCCGACATTCACCTTGGTCGGATGTTCAAGTGTGCTGGTAGCGGCATCGGCTTCGAAAGGGGGGGGGTTTCTGCGTGCTTACGTGTGAAAGGAATGAGAGAAGAGGAACAGAAGAACAGAGAGGAGAGAAGCTGCTATAGTGTGGCGGTTTTGCGTGTTTTGTATTTTAATGTGGAGGTTTTGCTTAAAAGAGCGTTATTATGTGCGAAGCCTTGAATACTGGCTGTGCGGTGACATGCCAGCTTAACAGAGTGACGTTGGCATGCCAATGGTGGTGCAGAGGGGTGAGGGCGGGGACGTGCCGTGGCGGGAGAGGAAGGGGGGTGTGGGAAAGGGAGGAGGGAAGGCGGAGAGGCAAGAAAAATGGACGGTAACGACAACAACATCGGCAGCACACCCATACGCACTACTGCTACAACAGCAGAGGAAAGGGGAGGGGCAGGGGGGGGAGGGGTGCTCGAGGCGGCGCAGACGCGAGACCACACTGCACGTCTCCACGGGCGTGTGCTCGCGTCGGCTTGGGTGCGCGACAGCTACGCATTCTCCACGGAGCCCGCACCCGTGAGTCGGCAAGGGACGTATCGTCATCGGTTACGCAGCCCCACAGCAGTTTACGTCTTGTCGCTGGCGTTATTCGGCTCTTCGTTGCCTTTAGTGGTCGTGGCTCGTATTCCAATGCGACAGCCGTTTCATCGCGTGCTGGCGTCGGTATTTGCTCGCCTTCAGCTTATATACCCGTGCCAGGTACCACGACCTTGGGGGGCAGCAGCAAAGAGTGCGCAATCTTCCATCGCCACAACGCTCAATTGCGGAAGCCCCAACTGCGTACCAGCCACCAGAATCTGGTGGCTTTGGCAACGCCCACGGACTCGTGACTGCGTCCGGTTTCAGACACAGTGGCGAAAACACGAAAGAAAATAGATAGGAAAGAAAGAGACGCTTCGGGTACCGCGCGGATGATCAAACCATCCACAGCAACCAACGGGCCTGGAACGTCCGCGTTCTCCAAGAGAGATGGGGGGAGGCCACCCAACGGTAAAAGTGGAAAAGAAATTAGGATTATAGAATAGTCCTCTCTTTCAAAGTGCATTTGTCTTGGATAGATAAAGAGTGTCGAAGAGAAGTGCATTCTGTGGGTAAGAAAGTCGTTTTTTTTTTGTGTGTATGTCTTTGCTTATACTGTTTTCTAATAGCGTCTCTGCAAAGTGCTTAAAAGAATGCCAATTAGACTAGGGAGAAATGTGTGTGCGTTTTTGACGTGTCGTGTATACACTCAAGCAAGCTCAACTTTGATGCGCGACAAATATGGGGCTAGGCCATTCTGTTTGTTTTTTTGTTTGCTTTCTCGTGCTGGATGGATAAGTTGGGGATCTGAAGGCAAAGGGACGTAACAAACGTGCTGAAAAATCTGTCATTCGCTGCGTGGTATGAAATGCTAATGAAAAGAAGAAATGCAGCGCGTGAAACAGCTTCCTTTGAGGATCGTGCTTTAATTTTAGCTTTTTGGCGATCTTCGACGTTGGTGATAAAGCTGACGAGGGCAAAACGGGCAAGATTCCCCAAAGCCATCCCGCGTGACCGTTAGCGTTTCTTTCATAATGCGGGTTTTTGCCCCTTAGTTGACCTTCAACTACCTCTTGGGCCACTTTGGTGCATTGCGAAGTGCTGAGAGTCTCAGAAAATGCAAAAAGAAAAATGATGAATACTATTGATCTTCTCGCAAACACACGCATATGTAATGATAGTAAGGCTCGAACTTCACGTTCTGAGTTTTCGTTTTAATTGCTTTTCCCGCTTGGCAGCGCAGACGCCACCTTCAAATCAACCGCGCCAGCAACGGAAGCAAATGACAGACTAACGCGAAGAAAAGAAACACAAAGTCTAAAAACGCGATCACATACACCTAAAACAGAATTTGCACAGAGAAGCACTATGGGGTGCACTGGGGAGTTAAAAACATGAAGATACGGTTGAGATGTCAAAAAGCAAGAAAAAAAGGAAAGCAACAGAAAAGTGATTCTCCAAAAAGAAAGGAAACAAGTGATTGAAAGATAAAAAAGGGTAGGAAACGACACTCGCGGTGTTTAAAAAAGAAAAATGACAGAGAATGAGTGTGCGTAGCTTCAAAGCCGTTCGTCTTGAAAAAAAAAAGAGCGATCCACACAGATGTGGGTAGGAGCATTTCGGCTTCGTGTTTGATTGCATCAAAGGAGAAACTACATTCGTTTCCGGTTTTGTTTTCATGCTAAAAGAAAATCATAAAGGCCGCAAGTGTACATTTTTGTTGCTGTTTATTATTATTATTATTCAGCAAAAGTCAAGAAGTGCGTTTCCATTATTGCCCTGCGTACCGAGCAGCCGCCTGCCAGTGTGTGTGAGATAGAAAAAAAAGGGGAAGCTGATCTTTAAATAAACAAAAACGAAAGAAATATAAAAGAAATAGTGCAATCTCGGTTGTACACACTCAAGATGGCGCTGCAAATATCAAAAAGCCGCTTTGACCGCGGTGGATTTCATCCGGCAGACATGTGCGTGAACTCTGCATGTCGACCATGAGTGCAGTCGCTTTGAAGACCGGTGAAAATGGAGAGTAAAGTACCAGATTCCGCTTCATTCTGGCTCTCAGCTGCGAGCTGCCTATACAGCAACGCTCGAACGCAGAAGGGAACCAAAGGGAACCAGTATACAGAGAGTTGCTACAACTGCGCAAGCACATTTAAAAAGGGCTCTGTGCTGTCTCGTAAAAGAAACATAAAAAAGGAGCAGCAAACGAAAGACGAAAAAAAAGGTTGAAATGGTCAGCAAGAGGAAGAAACAAAAACCCTTTGTAAGGAGCATGCGTTACCTTTATGAAGTTCTTTAAAGCACTCCTCAAAGCAGCCGACTTTGCCTACTTGAAAACTGAACAGCAAAAATAACATGACAGAAAAACGAAATGGAGGAAAACAAATCAAAAAAAAAGAAGCACTAGGTACCATAGAAGAGCAAAGAAACAAGCCCCTATACAGAAAAAAGTATTCAGTTGCTTCGTCATCACAGCTTAGTGCATGCCCGTGTAAAGTTGGATGCTAGCAAACCGTGCTGCTTCCTGATGTCCTCTTTCTTTTTTGTGAAGTGACAACGGAAAGCAAGAAGGACCTCTATTCTTCGAGGTCTCATTTGTTCCACGAAATGCACCTTTACCAACCCCTCCTCTTTTTTTATGGATTCGTTTTTTTTTTCTTCTGACGTTTTTGCAGACGTTAAAAGAGATGTGAGAGCCTTCTCCGTAGAACAGCTCATTGTTGGCTTCTTACCACAACTGGAACCGTTTTTTGCATTTTTGCCTGCTGACTTTTGCGCGCTTTGTATGATCGGCAACAAAGGTAGGTGCGGCCCGCAAGTACACAACGCCTCCCGCTAGCTCCGTTTAAGGTGAGGAACAGAGGGGAAAAAAAAGCGAAATAAAGGAGAACACCCGCGCTCGCGATAGCCACCACCACAGCCTTTCGAAACCGCCTACTGCGACGGTGTAAAGCGAGGCTTTCCTTTAACAATGACGGCATGATGTGGGAGTGGGTAAGGATAGGAGGAGGGAGAATATTAATAACACCATACCGGATACAATTGAGTGACAACAACATCGCTTAAAGAGCAGTACGTTGCTAAAAAGACATTTCACACGCAAAAAAAACTCATTTGCTTACAATCACGAGGGATAACGTACCAGAAAAAAAAACCTCCAGTAGCGCACGCAAAACAGCTCTCTACAGTCAGATAAGTTTCTGCCCCGGATGGCATTTCTCACCTGCAGATGCACCATGAGCACGTGCGAACGCAACTAAAATCCAATTAAAATCAATCCTTATAAGAGTAACAGCAACTCCACAGGTGGCTTTTCCGAGTGAAAACTACTCCCTATGAATGCGCCATCCATCAACCCCTAAAACACTGTTCGAGTGGACCACTACAGTGTCGCGAACCGCGTCAACTGGAAGCTAACAACTACGACCCTAACAAGACTTGCATATGCTTGCGCGATACTTGCGCTCATCCTCCGCAGTCCAGGGCTGCAGGAAGAAGAAGACAACAACGAACCCGATCACGCCGATCACGGCGAAGAACAGGTAGATGATGGCGACACCCTTGTTCTGGTTACCGCCCGCACCACCAGACAAGCCTTCCTTCGCGATCGGGAAGAACACGCTGATGATGAACGCGAACACCGTCTGAAAGGTCTGCATCACACTGGAACCACGAGGGCGGAACGACAGCGGGAACATCTCCTGCGCGAGCGGATAGAAGGAGCACCCGATGCACGACTGGAACACCAGCAGGTACACCGCAATGGCAGCAATCGACACACCGTTGCGCGCCTTGTCGTTGTGCACAACGCCGGGCATCGTCACAATGCCCATTACAATGCACGCGACAGAAGCAGCAGCAGTCCCGAAGAGGAACACGACGCGCAGGTTGTTCGTCACTGCAAGGATGATCAGCGAGCACGCAGCGGAGAACACGTTCCAGATGTTCAGCACGATGTTGCCGACCATGGGGTCGAAGCCGACGTTGCCGGTGATCGTAGGGGCATAGTTCATGAAGGCATTAATACCGGTCAGCTGCACGACACCCGCAACAACAACGCCGATCAGCAGACGCGGGAGCATCGAGCCCCAGCTGTACTCAGCTACGTTGATGCCGTGCTTCTTCTCCATCTCGTCCACGCGCTTCAGCAGATCAGCCTCGTTGCCCTCCAGAACCTCCGTGTTGTGGGCTTCTTCCCCCTGCTCTTCCGCAGTTTTACCTTCAGCACCCTGCTGCGTACCTGACTCTTCTGCGGACTCCTGGGCCCAGTACGGGCTCTCCTCGATGAAGTAGCCCATCAGCACCGTGACGACACCCACAGCAGTCGACAGTGCAAGGTATCCCTGGAACAGACCGTACAGATCACCGCCCTTGCCGCCGAGACTCACACCAAGGACCATGCCGCCACCAATGATGGCAGCAAGCGCCGTGCCAAGGTTCAGAGTCACGCAGAAGAACGACGTCAGCACCTGCTTGTAGCGGTCAGGCGCGTTCTGGTTCACGTACACCATGGTCGGCACACAGATGAACAGCTGTGCGGCACCGACCAGGAGGCGGCCAATCGTCGTCGCCCAGTACTCGTTCGTCGCCACGCCCGCATGCTGCATGATCGCACTCAGCAGGAACAGAAACCCACCGAACATGAACGCCTTCCGGTGGTGGAAGAACGCAAGGAAGTCGCCAGCAAGGGGGCCGAGGAAGATGCCGACCACCATCGTCGCACAAGCAAAGATGCCGGAGTACAACGAAGTGAAGCCAGATTGGTTCACGCACACATTGTTGTCGTAGTCGTAGTGGCAGTGCATGTACCCACTGTCGTGGCAGTCGTCGCGGGCAAACTGGGAGCACATGCCCACCGTCCACTCGCACTTTCCGTCACGCCACGTGCAATCCTGGTTGACCACGCCAGCGCACGCCTTCGCCGTCGTGTACAGCGAGCACTGCTCCGAGTAGGTCTGGAAGGTGGAGAAGATACCGTTGATGCCAGTGGGGAAGCCTTGGCCGAGACCGGCCAACAAGAGGAACACAACATGGCGGGCAACCTTCCAGTGGAAGAAGCCGCACACGTAGCTCACACCCTCCAGGCTGTCCGCCTCCGACTCAGCCGGCGGACTCACAATCGGTTCATCAGCCTCCAGCTTCTGCATGGCAAGGGCTTCCTCGTCCTCGTGAGACATCGGCTGCACAATACCGGCAGCCCGCACGAGACGGTTCTCCTGAGGCTGCTGCTGCATCTCACGGGCCTCAACATCCTCACGCGCCGAGTAGTCCGCCATGGCTGCAACAGTGGGTGTAACGGCGAGGTACGAAGGTGTGAGTGGGAGAGAGAGGGGAAGAAAACACTGACCGGTTATGCTCTGTAGAGTTCAGGTAGAAGTCACTTCGTTATGGTGTTAATCTGCAAGTGCAGTGTTGTGTTTGCATCATTGCCGCATGTGAGGCCGAGCACCGCCGTCGGGCGAGGAGAAAAGCAATGAGAAAGAGAGAGAGATCAGAGGAGAAGCAAGTGAGCATGTGAGGGACAGCAGGAGCAGAGTAGACTCCACTCGGCGCCACAGCACGGAGCACGGTGTGGGGGGTGGGTGTTCTCAGAAGCTTGATTAGGTGAAGTTCTGGTTTCAAGGAGTTTCTGTGTTACTTTTATTTTTGGAAGTTTGGCGTGGCTGCAGCAAGCGTGCCCAAGTAGCTGCCGTCTGTTTTGCAATAATAAGAGAATTAGCGTTGATGTGGAGAAGTTCAGGAAACGGAAAGAGGCCGGTAAAGCACGTATGCGTGAAATTAGGTTGTGAACAAAGAGACGGAGGGGCTCCAAAACGCTCGTTTCTTTTTTTTTAAAGGCAGCTCTGTGAGGAAGCTGAAGCACCGTCGCACGACATCGAAGTCCTTCCCATCTGTTTTCCATAGCCTCCCCCTTCCCCTTTTTGAGCTCACAATCATGACTCAGAGGACGGATTCAACACCACAGTTCGTAGTTCGACATACACATTCTTCCAACAAACCGCTTTCGCGTCGGTGGACTTGCTGGTGTTTTGCGTAGGTTGAGTGGTTCCTGGGTGTGCTTCCAGAGGATATAACACTGAGACGTCTTTCGACGAAGGTACGAGACAAAAAAAGATATATTTGCCTTTTCATATGTCAGAAAAGATCCCCGCTACACCTTCACACCTTGCGTGCCCTTTTGCGCTCGGTGCCGTTCCGCTGGTCCTCACTCCACTGCCTAACGCGCTGAAAGGAAATTAAAACAGTAGAAGTCAACTATTACAAGTAAAACATCACACTATTTCCTCCCGCAAAAAAAAAAGAAAGAGCAGCGGAGCTTTCGTGGAGCAGCAAAAGGACGCGTGAGGGATACCTCAGTTTCGTCCGCGAGTAACGCAAAGGTATTGCGACAACGAGAGTCGATTACGGTGCATCACAAGCCTTTTTCACGCAGCCATATCACTTCTGACTCAACAGCGACACGGAAAGTTGGAGACGTCGCCGTTTTGCTTTTCCTTTCACTGGCATTTCACTGCGCGCCTTACACAACGGTTGTACGGCGTGTTCTTCAACTGGGTCATCTTAAGAGGCGCAGCGGAAACGAGAAGGCATTTTTTTTAGCAGGAGAAGGGAGCTTTACACAAACAAAGGCGCTTTCAGGGGAACATTAGCAGTCGACAAGAATAGAAAGGAGTGGCGATGAAGGTCGCGAAGAGGGACGCTGCCGAAGAGACAAGGCCGCGCTAGGCACGCCGGGCATCGGGGAGACACGGTGGACAACTTCCACGCGCGCATGCACCGGTTCCCCAGCCACCTTGCATCTCTCCCCATTCTCGCACCAGCCACAAACTCCGCCATCAAAGCTGGTAGCTAACGCAGAAAGGTAAAAACACGCTCCTCATCGCCCCGCGGCAATCTTGGCTGGCCTCCGACACCACTGCAGTGGCCGCTACGTCTCGCGCGGCGCAATCGGAAGGAGCACCAGCACAGGGCGATCGTCACAAGAGTGCCGCAACATCCTTTACGCTCCCCCTACTCGACGCCGTTAGGGCACGCGCCCAGATTAGTGTATATGTGGCGTCATATATATACGTCCACGTACGTGTGCAAAGAACACATCTTGGCACACGAAAGGGTGGGGATGGGGAAAGTGAAATAGAATTCTAAAAGAAAAGAGAAGCTGAAGCAAAAGCAAAGCTATCACAAAAAAAGTACCTTTGAGATGTCGAAGAGCGTGTGACCGCGAAGACTAAGAATGGAGTAAGTACTTTTTTGTAAATGAGGCTGGGGGGAGAGAACGTTTGATTTCTTATGAAGCCGGACAAAAAAAGAAGCAATAATGATAGTTGTATAAGACGTTTTGAGGGAACGTGCGCGCTCGTGGTCGTGGATGCCCCCGCAGCGCACTCGCTCACACAACCACGGGCAACAGAAAGAAAAAGGAAAAACAGAAAACAAACGGGTACAGGAAAGAGAAGGGTGAGTGGACAAGGACACACACCGCACGGCTCTAATTACTGGAGCGTGATGGTCCAGTCCTCGACAACGCGCAGCGGCACGCCGCGCACGTCGATAGACACCGTCTCGCCCTGCCGCTCCACCGGCAGCGACGCACCGTTCACCGCTGCAGACCGTACAACACCAGCGGCGACACCGTAGATCACCACGCGCTCCACTGTGTTCGGCGCAGCGAACTGCCCCTCCGAGGCTGTGCTGCACGACAGCTTCCCGTCGGCGTACCTGAACAGCCGATGCGCAAACCGACCCTGCTTGTACTGGAACGTCTTGCCGTCGTCGAGGTAGAGGTCTCCGGCGCTGGCGCCGTGCGCGTCGAGCGCCACGTGCAGCGTGAAGGGGTCGTTCACCGCGAACGCCGTCGACGCGCGCTTCTGCGCCTTCGTCGGCAGCACGTGGCCGCCGCGCAGGTACATCGGGATCGAGTCCATCGTCACAGGGATCTTGAACACGCCCGCCTGAGCCGCCTTTCGACCGCTCGGGTATTCGTACCACGGCACGCTCCGCGGCAGGCAAACATCCGCCGTCTTCACCTCGCTGCGCACCACCGGGCACGCCAACAGGGCCGCCCCGAACATGAACGAGTCCTGCACCTCCGCGAACTCCTCCTCCGCCGGGAACTCGAAGAACAGCGGACGCAGCACCGTGCTGCCCTCGTGGTGTGCGTGGTAGAACACCGTGTACAGGTACGGCACCAGCGTGTAGCGCAGGTACAGCGCGGCGCGAATCCGGTTGCGCGCAGCGGGCTCCCACGTGTACGGCTCGCGGTGGCGGGTGTCCATGTTGGCGTGGCCGCGGTAGAACGGATAGAATACGGCGGCCTGGAACCAGCGCTGGAACAGCTCGCTGGTCGGCTCACGCAGGAAGCCGCCGGCGTCCGCACCGCAGAACGGATAATTCGACAGCGAAAGGCCCAGCAGCTCCGGCATCGTCCCCTGCAGGTGGTCCCAGCGAGACATGTTGTCGCCCGCCCACATCGCGCACAGACGCTGGCTGCCCGCGAAGAAGCTGCGGGTCAGGAGGAAGGGCCGCTCCGGCTCCACGCCAGGGCCCGCAGCCTCCAGACACCCCTGCGCAGCAGAGAGCACGCTCAGGAAGCCGTAGATGTTGTGCAAGTAGCGGTGCTGCACAGGATGCCCGTCGTCCGTGTGGTGCAGCGCTTCCCGGATCATCGTGCGCTCGCGGTACCCGTGGAACACCGCCGGCTCGTTCATGTCCACCCATGTGTACGTGTTGCGGCCACCGCACTCGCACTTGTCGTCGTGGAAGAAGGTTGCGTACCACTCGCGCGTGCGGCGCTGCAGGAAGTCGGGCCAGCAGCTGTTGCCAGGCCAGCAGTCACCCTCGAAGTTCTTCGAGTCGTCGGGCGTGCGCACAAAGTGGTTCCCAGCAACGCCCTCATCGTACACTTCCCACCCCTTCGCCGTCTTGGTGTGCGGATCCTTGATTGTCACCATCTTGCGGCCGCGCGACACCAGGTAGTCCAGCAGCGCCTTCGGGTCCGGGAAGGCGGCATGGTCAAACTGGAAGTACTTTTTGTCTGCCGAGTACTCGATGTCCAACCACAGCACGTCGTACGGCATATCCGCGCCGGACATCCCCGACTCTACCGACATGCACTCCTCCTGCGTCATGTAGTTCCACCGGCACTGGTGGTAGCCCAGCACGCTGTACGGCGGGAAGAAGGTGGGTCCGGTGATCTGCGCGTGGTGCCGCTGCACTGCGTGCGGCGTGGGGCCGGGAATGAAGAACAGGTCCGTGATCCCCACGTCTGCTGTCCACCGCACCGCAGGCACGCCAGGCCGGTCCAGAACGCGCACCAGCATCTCCGACGAGTTCATGAACAGTAAACCCGTAGTCGCAGCCGCGGAGTACGCCATCAGGAACGGCACAGAGCCGTACTTCGCGTCGCCGCTCTGCATCGGGTACTCGAAAGCGTCCGTGTTGAACATCTGGTAGTTCTCGCCTTTCTTCATCGCAAGGTCCTGCGTGTGCTCAGGCAGCCCGTACAGCTTCTTCGCAGCGGGGAAGCGCAGCTCCAAGGCAGGCGCCTCCACGTTGCCAAGCTCCACAAACCCAGCAACCACCTCCTTCCCATGTGCAACGAACGAAACGCTCAGGCTGTCCGCGTTGCGAGCCACCATCAGCGTGCTCGTGCCGTTCGTGATTACATGTGCGCCGCCCTCCTCCTTCACCGACAAAGCAGACTCCGCAACGGGCTGTGCAACCACAACCTCCGGCACCTCCCACACCCACTCCACGTCTGGCTTCACGCGCAGGCGAATCACCCCGTGCGCGTACCCGTCGGCGTACAGCGACGTCGGCGCCATCGGCGTTGGGAAAGAGGTGAGCTTCATCGTGCACAGCAGAGAGCCGCCGTCAATCAGGACAGTGTGCGTAGCGCGTACGACGCAGAAGGGCAGCTACAGCTCGGAAGAGAACACAGTCGGGGACAGAGGGAAACAATACTGTTTTGATAGCGGTAGCGCGATAGCAATACAAAAACAAACGAGAAGGGGAAGTGGGAAGAAAACAAAGGAGTTGAGCAGTAAAGAGATTCGTCGACGATCTGTCTGGTGGTAGGATTCTACGGCGGCACGGTTGCGTTTGGGGTTTGTGTGGCGTTGGGCGAGACAACGGAGGCGTCGCGGAGACACGTGCCGCAGTCACCGCGTGTGTGTGCCGGTTGGACGTCGCGTCGCAGCAACGGCACGGTGGCGCAAGAGTGAGAGGAAGGGGGAGAGGGGTCGAGAAGGGAAGAGAGAGAAGGTAGAAGAGAAGGTGAGAGAGAGGCGAGGGCTGAGAAGCCTCAAAACTTCGTCCGCCACACACGTAGGCTTCTCCACAGCCACCGCGCGGGTGCTCGCTGTAGAGAAAGAGGGACGACGAAGCCGACGTGCCCCAGCACAGCGCACGGCGCTGCACCCCACCTCTTTCGCCGGCCTCGTGCACCAAGAAGGCCCGGCCAAGGGGAGGAGGAAGAAGCAGGGATTCACCGCCACACCGCACTGCAGTTTCAGGGCGTGCGCGGCCTTCAGCTGCTGGTGACGTTTTGGTTGGGTTTGGATTTGCTTTTTTCGACTTTTTTTTTCACTGGCACTTCACTGTGCACCTTGCACAACGGTTGTTAATATCGCATGTTCTGGTGTGGATGATTAGTTGCTGTTGTTGTTTTTGGTTGTTAGCTGTGGTTTATTTGTTCGTTTCGGTGGGTGTTCTGGTGGTAGTGGTAGAAGGGCGAGGAGGTTGCGGAAGCTGCCTGCTCCAATGTTCTTATCAGTTCATGTTTTGTTTCGCTCTTCTTTCTTTTTTTTTTCTGTTGTAGCAGACGTGCTCTCGAACACAAAAAGTCAGCCATGTGTTTCTCATAAGAGGCGTGGTCTTCGTCGTTCAATAAAAACTACGTCATTCACGCCACAATCGAAAAGGGTTGTGTGTGTGTGTGTGTGTGTGTGTGTGTATGGATCGAGGAGAGGAGGAGATCCGAAAATCTCTTTTGGTAGTGTTGTTTTCATGTTTTTTGCTTTGTGTTGCGTTTTTGTTGCGGAGGCCATCGGACAGTTGTTTGGGGTACAGTGCTTCGCTGTGTTGGCTGCGGTTCCCTCTCTTGTGGACGAAGGAGGATTATCCTCC
Organism: Crithidia bombi; assembly: GCA_900240985.1. Taxonomy (NCBI): domain Eukaryota; phylum Euglenozoa; class Kinetoplastea; order Trypanosomatida; family Trypanosomatidae; genus Crithidia; species Crithidia bombi. The sequence continues at coordinate 216,444 of OESO01000194.1, read as the reverse complement.
ACTGGGTGGGGGAGGAGGAGGGGGGGGGGTGAGTGGGTCTATGCCATGAGCAAGGAACTCTCTCTATGGTTGTGTGGTGGTGGCGGCAAGACGTTCCCAAATCTGGTGGGCAACGACAACTTCATTGGTGAGGGAAGAAGGACAGCGTATATCATGTCTTAGTCGTATCACCTCGTCCGGCGTAAGGACAGAGACAGTCAGGCATGCTGCACCAAAATCAGCTGCGCCACCATCGCATCTGCTGTCGGCTGCGATGCGTACGTCGTGACAGTTGACAGCGGCGACCAAGAACCCAGACTCCTTCAAGAACGCTAGAAAAGGCAGTCGGTCAGCAGCGCTGTATGAGGCGTTTGGAAGGCAGCCGACGAACGTACTTCCTGGGTCGCACAGAAGCTCCCCACTGGCGCTGGCACACCCCGTCGTGTAGACGGCAAAAGTAATGGTGGTGCTCAGTGATTGCAGGACACTCACGCACGACACCGCCTGCCACCACGCCGACACCTCTCATTCCCGCACCCCACAGAGTTGCCGGTCGTCGTTCCCGGTCGAAGCCGCTGGTGGAGCGTCGCCCATCAGCGCACTCATCTCTCCATGATTGCCTGCCGACCACACGTGCCATGCCGCAGTGCCTCGCTCACGAGCGGCTTGCGCTTGCGCTTCCGCCTCGAGGTATCGGAGAAAGAACGCGAAGACACGAAGACAGTCCGCTTCACCGAAGAGCCCCGCGCACCACAGCAGCGAGAGCGCCACAAACGTGAGCTGAGCGGCCGGGCGGACTCTCTCGCGAACGTCGTCGAGCGAGGCGCGGGTTTGAAAGCCGGCCGGCCGCTTTGCTGACATGTTGCCTTTGCCAAGTGCGGAGGCTAAAGGAAGTGCACCATCGCGTCCTGGGCTCCCGTTGACGATTGTCTCGCTTGTCTGCATTGGAGTCGGCCTTGGCTGATCTCTTGGGAATAGCAACGAAGATGGTGACCGCTGCGATGATGCTGTTGGTGAAGAGCATGTTTGCCCGAGCAGTGGGCACGCCAAAATGTAGCTCAAGCTCACAGGATATCCAAGTACAACATCGAGCCTGTTTTCAGTGCTCCACTCTCCACTGCCATGTTGCTTCGCCGCGGGGCCTTCGCCCAGAAGTGCGCTGACAGCATTGCGCACGGCCATGCGAAGGGTAAACAGCTGCGTCGATAACTCGTGCAGTCTCGCTGGATCCGATGCCGCAACGCGGCTGCTGCCGTTCACCAGTGGTGACAACACGGTGTTTGTGCCGCCCTCCCTGCCCGCGGAGAGGACGGACAACGTCACCCTTTTATCTCCCAAACGTAGAAAGCTGCCCACACCGCACGGCAAGGGAGGCGGGCCCCGGTGCTTCCACCCCTGTTTCCCACAGATGGACCACACATGCCGCTCCAGCACGGTGCCGGTGCCTGTCACCTCCGACAGCAAGTTCTGTGCCACCCACAGGGGTGTTGAAAAGTCGAACGGGTGTGTCCCGTTACCCATCTCGTCTATTCCAGTATTGTCCCATCGACCCAGCTGCACCATCCACTGGCCAACCAGCTGAGAGTGAAGGATGCCGCAGGATTGATTTATCATCTCTTCTGCGCGTGCCACTCGGGAATCGGCATCAATGGAAACCGCAGTCGTCTTGAGGCCTTCAGCGGTGTCCCCAGTAGCGCTCCGCCCACCGCTGTATTTATTCTGTGATACACGGAACGAACTGCTGCCCTGGTGGAAGGTGCCGGCGACGGTATTTGAGCGATGACGGGTGTCATGCAGGGCTAAAAGAGCGTACAGTGTGGGCAAGTATGCAGCGGACCGCAACCCCAATCATTGGGCGGTGCACGGGCCGTGTCGCATCAGTACCCGCCCCACCCCCACATCTTTGTTTACCTCCTGCGGAGACCCATTCAGCGTGGCGTTCAGCTCTTTTGTTAAAAGCACATCCTCGCGTGGCTGGTAGAGCTGCGCTGGCAGCTGGCGTCCGCACAGCTGCTCCAACTCGCAACTACAAAGTGACAACCATGGAGATATTACGGCGTCGCGGTCAGCTGCCGCGAAATACGCGCGCGGGTCGTTAGACCAGAGCAACGGAAAGATCTACTGATTAAGTGCAGGCGGGGACTCGCAGAGAAGAGTAACGCGTGCCACCGCGACAGTCCAGTTCGGCTTGGCGGTGGCGTAAAATGATGTCAGCTCACCGACACCACTATCTTTGTTACAGAGGAAGAGCACAATGGTTTGATAGAGCTGCAGCCAAATACAAGAGTGCTCCAATGTAGCAATAGACGGGTCAACACCGGTGGCGGCATTAGAGCTCTGCTGCGCGGAAGCAGTAGCATCGACTCCTGACTGCGTGGCGAGCTCTTCACTTGTCTCCTCCAATGATGACCTGCCGTGATTGTCCTCCGTTGAGTTCAGCACGCTGCGTCCACCACCCACTCGTCTCGCGTCCCATGTCGAGTGGTTCTCCACAGAGTTGGCCACTTTTCCCTCGTCGCACGTCAGTGCTGTCAATGAGATGTCGCTCAGCTCCGTCAAGGCATGCTCGCAGTTGCCAAGAATCAACTCCACCGTCATCTTGCTCTTCCCAATCACTTCTCGTAGCGTGCTAAGGAAACAGCAGAAAACACTCTCCAGAGAGGGGACGGTGCCCGAGGCAGTCCCTCCACACGGCGAAGCGGGCGCTGCCGCGCTGTTGGAGAGCTGTGCCGTGCACCATCGTAAAACCCGCATGCAGTCGTACACGACAGCGTCGAGGTCCACAACAAGCACGGTGGTCTTTGAAAACACTCCGGTACCGGTGAGCACGTCAAAGGGAAACGCGGTTGTCGCCGTGACGCAACCCACACCTGTTGGTGTCATCGAGAAATACTCACTGTGCGACCATGACGAATCATCCGGTTGTTGATAAAACGAAGAACGCATACGCGCCACTGTGCCGAGTACAAGCGAATCTGTACCACTCACGGTTCTCTTTCTCCGCGCGCATGTGTGTATGAACGTGTGCCTGTGGTAGTGAGGAGGTAAGATGGCGAGGTTGCTGTAACCTCGCTGTACACACTCCAAGGCGGTTAACCTTGTCAGTGTGCACGCTCATGTGGAAGGGGACGAGGAACACAAGGAAAGATAAGGTGGTATCACGGGAAAGAGAGAATAAAGAGTGGAAGGACGCAAGTTTACACCGCCCGTCTCCCGTCGCTTTCGCATTTTTATGAGCCACTTTAACTACTCCACGCCAGAAAAAAAAAACGAGCAGGTCGCAGTACTGCAGCTGTTTCCGATTGCAACCCCCAAAACACACACACACAAACACACAAACACACTCGATGCAGCCGCCTTCACGGAGCAAAAGTTGCGCACTTCATGTGATACAACTTCTTCGCGCAAGCAACGCTCATCGTAGAGAAGAGAAAAATGGGTGCCAAGGGTTGCAGGCTGCGCCTGGACGTGCAACGGTGACTTCTTCCGCGCCGCTGGATTTAGCTTCGCTGCCGGCGAGGGACGTAAGGATTCGTTTAGAAGCGTCTTCGAAAAAGATGCAATGAGGAACCTCCCCTCCCCCCTCCTCCTCTTCCAGACTGTCACATCTATCATCCTTCTCCGTTAAACACCATTGCAAGCACAGCACATTGCTGAGCGATTTGCACACTCCCATGTGTTTGTGTGTGTTTGTGCTTCAACCGTTGAGATGCATTTGAATATCTACTCATTTCTTTTTGCTGGTCACGGCTCCGCAGGAAGCACCTAAATGTGTACAGTGTTCGCTTTTGGTTTTATTCAACCGATAAACAGAATTAATAAAAATAATAAAAACAAACAAAACGGATAAACTAAACGGCAGGTGGAGCAAGAAAAAAAAACCGAAACCAAAGACAATGAATCTGAGCAAACATATACGAGATCAGCACAACAAGAATGCGTTGCGTTGGGTGAGGAGCACTACTACAGGCGGCGTAAAGTAGGCTTCACAGAACACAAGAGAGAGAGAGCAAAGACACACAAAAAAATGGCGGCAGAAAAAAAAGCAGAAGCGTGTGTATGTGTGTGTGTTCATGTGTGTTCAGCTCTACTGGTCTTTTTTGTTTTGGATTGCTTGTTGTTGGTGTTTGTCAAATCTAAAGCAATGTGCTCTTCACAGCCCTTGGACTTTTACTTCACGAAGAGAACTAACAGCCAGGGATGAAAATAAAACCTTTTTGTCACGCTCCTTTTTCTTCCTCGAGCAAGCGCTGGCCACATAGCAAACAACGTTGTCGGGGGTTTTTCTTTTCTGCCTCCTCTAGTGTGACTCCACTCTTTTTTTTTTTTGAGCTTCTTCACCTCAGCAGCGGCATCCGAGAGAGAGATCCAGCCTCCTCCCCAGCCCCTCCCATTCAGCGTAACAGCGAGGGCCAGCACAAAGAACAAGAGAGCACGACCACAACGCACACGTATTCCCCACACACTCGCCAACAAAGAACCTCACTTACACAAGCTCGCGGGTTTGCTCCCCTTTTTTCCTCTTTGCACCCTCATAAATGAAAGTAATAAAAATGTGAGTTGAAAAGCACATACACACACACTAGAAAAAAAAACAGCTGAATCCGTCTAGTTTTAGACGCCGCGATGGACACAGAAGAGAATGAGAAAGCACGAAGAAAGGTGAAAGACAACGACGCCCAAAAGAAAGAGAAAGAGAAAGAGAAAGAGAAAGAGAGGCAACACTACCGCTGACGTCGGGAGAACGCTATCGTTGTAAAAAAAGAGGGGAATCATAAAAGGACAAAAAAGAAAAACAGCGTGGTACTTGGCTGGGAACTTCGAACTGCACAACAAAAAGAGAAGGAAAGCAACCTTGAGTTTTGCCTCCTCTTTTTTGTGTTTTCTCTTGAGGCAGGCACAGGACCTGGTGCTTTGCTGCTTGAAGTCATGTTGTAGTCATTTTTCCTTTTTCTTCCTTGGTTGCTGGCTTCATTGCTCTTCTGCTTCAGCCGGAGATCGCACACACGTCTTTCTCGCTAAAAGACGGTAAAAAAAAAGGAGGTCAACATGAACGGAGACGCCGCCGCTGCCTCTCTCCCCCCTTCCTCTTTTTCTTCGCTTTCTTCTCTCCTACAAGTGCATGGCGTGCAAAATAAGCAAACAAACAAACAGAAAAAATGTAGCGCGAGATGTGAAAACGTTACACACTTGTGTGGTCTCTGTGCGCCGCGCGGGAAACGAATCCGACAAGAGAAAGGAAATAAACAAATAGACAAACAAAACACAGCGCACAGCTCGAAAGCAAATCAAAACGCAAACAGCAACAATGTGGCAAGCCAACGACACCACAAAAAAAAAAACAGAAAAGGAGGAAAGGAAGACGCTTTTCGGTTGTAATTTAAATAAAAACTACAAAAGTGAGGGTACAATGTTGATGACGAGAAGATAAAGACAACAAAAGAATTTCAAACTACAATCATGATGACCTCCATGGCTTGTGTTCTTCGGCTATTCGCCTTCCTTTCTTCCTCAATCCCTTCCCCTTCTTCGTCGTGATTGTCGGTAGTCCACCTCGCGCAGCTCTACCATTGCTGAGGATGTTTCGAATTCGCTTCCTTTTTCTTCATGGGGTCAAAGTCACGTGACAGCCCGAGAGCATCCGATCCGGCACCGTACACACAACACGCACAGTCAGAAAAAAAAAAGGAGGGAAGGAAAGTGAGAAAGAGATGAGTGAGGATAGACACAAAGTCGCTCCGCAACGGAAAGTGAAATATAAAAAGTCAAGAAAAGAGACGATAGAAAAGGAAAAAAAAACGAAAAGAAAGAGACCCAGAACAGCACAGAGCGCAGTGGTAAGAGCAAATAGCGGCTTCTCACGTAGCTGTCACACAGCGGCAAATTGAGATGAAAAGGAGCTTGCACGGCAAGTCAAGGCTGCTCGTACGCATCGTGCCTCTCTTTCTTCTGTGAAGTCCTTCGCTTATTTTTCTCTCTGTCTTCACCGCACTGGTAGTCACCACAAACTTATTTCTTCCTTTTCTTTTTTTCTGTGGTTCTCCGCTCACTCCAACGAAGCCGCTCGACCACTCGCCGACGGTCTCTGCGCCACGACGGCAAGATCACGAGAAAAACGAGAGGAAAAAAAGAGTCGTGTCTCTTGTTTTATCAGCGGATAAACAAAACACTGCAAAAACGCAACGCCGCTACACAGAAAAGGGGGTGGGAAAAAAAAGAGGAAAGAACAGCAACCAGATCATACAGCACTTTACGGAGAGAAAACGAACTCCACAAAAAACAACAACAAGAGAACACAGAAGAGGTGCACGCCACGAAGAGGGAAACGACAACGATCCATATTAGAACATAAAGCCAAAGATGAAAAACAGAAAAAAGGGAAAGAAAAAAAGCGGTTTTTTTTACAAGTCGGTAGAGCGAGCTGACAGAAGTCACAGAGAAAGAAGACCTCCCATATTGGTGTTTCATTCATATCCTTCTTGATCTTTTGGATGCGAAAAAAAAAAAAGAAGAGCACGAACAGCACAGTACGATGGTGGCCGAGACGTAGATAAAAAGAAGAGAAACGAATACCAACTTCTTCGCAGACAAACAATGAATACGCGCTCACGTTGGTGCGAGGCACCATCCTTCATTCTTTTCTGGCTACTCTTCCTACGACAACCTTCCAAAAGGCGGAGACACAAGGAGAGAGAGAGAGGAGGGCGACAAAAAAAAAGAGCGAAACGCACACTTGGCCTGTTTCGTCCCACTCCCAGCCCACCACTTACACTGTGTTCTCCTCCTGGAACTTCTGAAGCAGCTGCACGTTGTTCTTCTTCCAGCGCTCCAGCGTCGCGTTACCGCGCGAAATACTCAGCACGCACATCTGATCCTCACGCAGCTCCATGCAGTTGGAGAAAAAGCGCTTGGCGTTGCAGTGACTCCACGTGGAAAGCGCGTAACGAGTGTCGTCAGCCGCCGTCTCAGGGGTCTCGTGCGAAGCAGCGGCGAGACGCTGACGGTTGACCTCGCGAGACACCGCCTCCAGCCGCTCCGAGCTCGTCGACACCTCGGTCATGCAGGAGTTCCTGTGCTCCTGCAGGTACTGGAGGTTGAGCGCGGCCCACTCCTCGGCCTCCTCCTCCATAATCTGATTGCTGCGCGCGGCGGACTCGAGCAGCGTCTGCTGGGTCGCGTGGTGGGTGCGCATGAAGATCTGCTCGTCAATGAGCTTCTGCGTCTCCACGAGGGCCTTGGCGTTCTCCTTGATGTACTCGTCGCGCTGCTCGTCAATGGCCTTCTTAATCGTTGCCGCCGCTTCGGCCTTCTCCTTGTCCTGCTGCGCCTGCAGCGCCGCACGCTCGCGCTCGGCCTCCGCGACGGCGCCCATGGACTCTGCAGCGGCACGGCGGTCCTTCATGTTCACCTTGGCGGTCTTGCCATTTTTGCTCGCAACGGGGTCGTAGTAGAGGCCGTCGTGCTGCGGCAGCTTACGACGAATAACAGCCGGCTTCGCCAGCGAGTCGGCGGCGAAGATGTGGAGGTCAGCGAGCAGCGAGTCGTACGTCTTGCCAGACTCGAGAAAGTCGAACTGCAGCTTCTCCGCCTCGGCGCCAGTGGAGGTGGTGACCTTCATATCCTTCACCTTGTTCGCAAAGTGCAGGGTGCTGATCGTCTCATCATAGGTCAGCTGAGTGGGCGAGCACTGGGCGAGCAGCAATACACGCGAGCTCGGGTGGGAGAACGTGGGCTTCAGCAGTGAGGTAAGGTTTGAGATGCGGTAGCTGACGAAGCTGCCCTCGTGCAGGCTGTGCACGACGTTGCCGAGCGCCGTGAGACTGCTGTTGATCGCTGTCGCCTCCTTCAGACCCGCACCGGTCACATGACTGCGGTTAATGCGCTCGCTGCCGGCCAAGTCGGCCAGGATGATCTTGCTCGCGTAGATGGGCTCCTTCTGCCCGGGGATGCGGAAGACGGTGCCCTGGAACGGCATCTCGTACGGTGGCAGGCTGGGCTCCGGCTGGTTACCGCTGAGGTTCGCGTTGCCGCCCTTCTTCGTCGTCGGCGTCACGGCTCGCTTATCACCAGTCTTCTGGGCCATGTTTGCCTTGTTGGACTGATCCAATATTGAGAGCGACGGCGCAGACGCGCTGGCTGCCTGCTGAAGAATGTCAATCGAGAAGAGGCAGTGGCTGCGACTGGAAGACGCGTTGGAATCGGTGGCACGCGTAGAGCGGCGGGAGATGGCGAGTTGAATCTCATTGAACACGGCCTGCAGCGACGTCATCTCCTTAATGATCAACGAGGGCAGCATCACATCCTCGCCGATCATCACCGCCTTCAGCGCCGGCGGTGCGGTGCCAGGCCTACCGCCGAAAAGATCGCGGATGCTCTCGTTGTAGATCTCCATGCAGCTGAGACCCACCACCACATGCCACCCCTTCTTGGCCTGACGGATCTTAAAGTCCATCAAGTCACTCAGCACGCGCAGAAACATGCCACTGTTCGTGGTCAAGAGATCATTTTCGAGCGGGTTTGGCTTCACATCGCCCAGCACGGTGAAGGTCTTGCCGGAGCCGGTCTGGCCGTAGGCGAGGAGGGTGGCGTTCACGCCGACCAGTGCGGCATCGACCATGTCCACCACGGCATCTTCGTACACCTCCAGCTGCGTACTTTCCTGATCAAAGATGTAATCGAAGGAGAAGAGGCTGCTCTTGGCAGGCTCGCCGGGCTTCGTGAGCTCCACACGGAGCCCGTTGTCGCCAACACGGTACACGCCCTGCAGCTCGAACTTCTCCTGCTGTTGGTTGATGGCACCCTCGCGCAGCATTGGCCGCACGCGGACCGACACCATCACACGCTGATTGCCCACGGTCGTCATCTTGTCGTGCGATTCTGTGAAAAAGTACGAAAAGAAGAACTAGAATGAGACAAAGAAAAATGAGGAAGCGGCCACACAACGGAACAGATAAGAGCGGAAAGCGAAGAACAATGAAGTTGCTGGAAACAAAACTGCCACAACAGCAACGAGGAAAGCAAAGAAATGAGAGGAAAAAAAAAGAAGAGTTCTCTTCTTTTTGTGGATTTGGTCGCTTGAGGAGTCCTTTTTCTTCCTTCCGTCTGTTGTCTGATATTTGCTTGTTGTGTGTGTGGGTGGGTTACTGTTCTTGGTATTGCTGCCGTCGTTGTTGTTGCTGTTGTTGTTTTTCAGTGCGTGCAAACGTGTAATGTACGCGTTATATAAATGAGGTTAAATGAGCTGGGAAGATACTCCGAGAGTCGCTGTCTTTTCTTCCTCGTTATTCTAAAAAAAAGGACAACAACGAAGACAGAAAGAGAGAAGAGACCGAACAGAGATAAAAACAATGAAAGGAAAAAGTAATAGCCAGAGTTGGGGAGGTAAACTTGCGTCACAGTGAAGTAACGGGCAGTTGCACAATATGGGTTTGTGTGTGTGTGTGTGTGTGTGCGCGCGCGCGCACATAGTAAACGCAGAGTAAGCGAGAGAGAAACAGGTTTAACAAGAACAGTGTGAAGAGGAGTTTTTTATTGCTGTGTTTTGCGTCAAGGAGAAGCAGAGGTGAATGATGATTTCTCCCTTTCTCTTGCCAGAAAGGTGGCACCTTCCACCTTGTTGTTCTTGGGGAAGTGGAGAGGTGTGCGCAGATGTCCTTGAGAGCAGAGGTGATAATGGGGTACCTTGTGGAGGTAGTATCCCTCCCCTATTTACCTCCCCCAGCTCCTCTCCTTCGCTTCTCCCGCATCAGAAGACTTGTGCGCGGGTGTTTGGAAGATGATGGGAGTGAAGACCCGAATGCCGTCGATGTCTTTTCTTTCTCTCCGTTCTCCTTTCGAGCCACATGTGATGAAAGAAAGTTGTCACTTAGGAAACCAAAAAGGAGCGAAGAAAAGCAGCACAAAACAGAGAAAATTCCTGTTGCTGTTGTTGTTGATTTTACACAAGAAACCAAAATAATAGAAAAACAAAAACAAAAAAGGAGCAGCTAATACAAACGATGAGAGCGGAAACAAATGCAGCGTCGTGGAAAGAAAGCAATGGAGACCGCCAGAAGACGGTCACCACACACGCAAAAAGGGGGAAACCTCAAAAAAAAAAACGAGGAAACAGATTCCCACAAACTCTACCGCCGCACTTCAAATCTGTGCTGTAACGGTATCACAGTTCAAGTACAGAAGCAGTTTTTCTTCTTGGTTGTTTCCTTGTTATTTCCTTGTTCTTCATCCTCTACAACCCTTGCAATCGCTTTCGCTTTCTTCTCTTGTTATTTCATCTCACGAGTTTCAGAAAATGAGCTCACGAAACGAACAACAACAGAAGAGAAAGATGGGTCAACAGAGAATGTAAAGGAAAGCGATCTTTAAAAAAAGCTGTTGTTTCTCCTTTTGCTACGTGTTGCGCATCTTGCACATACGCTGCCAGAATAGTAGCAGCTGCGGTTTGCCAGCTAAGCACGTGTAGGGGCAACGCAGTTACGCTCCCCCGCCAATCAAAAAAAAGTCTCTATCCGTTAGTTTGGTTGGGTTAGTGTGTGTGTGCTGCTTTCGTTTCCTCTTCCCACAAGATCACTCACACGCAGAGCAAAAGCAAACCAAAAAGCAAAACACGGTGCGTCGAGATGATCAGCTGCAGCAAAGAGCAGACGAGACAGTGAAAAAAAAAAAAACAAGAAACCCTTTGCTGCACTTTAACAAAGAACGCGGGAAGATAACACGCTGTTCCTTCCCTATTGTCTGTTGTGTGCATACAGATTACCTTCTTTGGTTGTTTTTCTTTCTTTCCCTTATGCTTTTTTTCCTGCTTTCTCGCTCCGTCGTGCTCGTAGGCGTCACCGCCCTCTTTTTCAAAAAAAGGGCCTTCGATATACAACACAGATTAGAAGGGGAGAAAGGGAGAGGGGGGAGCCGTGGATAGTGGTACATGTATTTCGTCAACACGTTAGTATAAACAGCTACAACAACAAAAGGAAAGCACATATTATGTGTATATTAATAGAAATGGATCTCTCTCTTTCTCAGCATACATGTGTAGGAAGCCCTCCTCGTCTTCGAGACGCTTCTTTCAAGCAATGTGGATTCGTCGTCAGCGGCAGCAACGGTGGTGATGCCCAATGATCTTTCGTTCTTAATGGGCTTTCTTTTCACACCGCTGTCAACACTTACTCGCGCTTGCGGAACAGCGACAGACGCCTCTTTTTGCGCCGCTCCGCCGGCATGCGGAAGGAGCCGGCGTTGGCGGTGGCTACGCTTCCCGCGAGAGACGCAAACGACATGCGCAGGTTCTCGCTTGCGATTTGCTCCACACTGCGGTCATCGGGCGCGGTGCGAGTGAAGGTGTTGTACTCCTGTTGGCGCTGCTCCTCCGTTTCCTCGCCGCCTTCCTGGTCCACCTCAATAAGGATGCGCTGGACGGGGAAGGCGCAGTTCTTAATGACCTTGTACAACTCGCAGGCCGCGATGAAGATGATGAGGCCAATTGCGAGGACCGCCCACTCCCAGCTGATCATGTCGTGCAAGAAAAGGTTGTGCGCGATGACGTCGACGTACACAATTGGGAAAAAGAGCAACGTGCCGAATAGGCAGGATAAGTAGAGCCACTTGTTATCGAGCCAGCGCATCTTAAAGATGGACAGTCGAGGGTGGCGCACGGTATAGGAGTGCAGCAGCAGACCGAAATAGAGAATGCCGAAGGCAGTGCAACGCGCTCTCCAGATGTTCTGGCAGCCACTGCCACTGTGGCTGTTGCATTCCGTGCCGGCAGGCCCGTCCGTGAAGCCATAGAGGACAATCGCGAAGCCACCAAGGGTGACGGCGCCGAGCCAAAAGCCGTACACGACGGTGTCCGCAATCAACTCCACCGTGAAGAAGCCTGAGGTGTTGGGTGGCACCTGCAAAATGTCATCCGTGGGCCGGTCAAGCGACAGACCGGTGGCAGGTGGAGAGGAGGTGCACATGTTCAACCACAGAATTTCAATCGGCGAAAGGATGAAGATGGGCTCGCCTTCGTAGCTCAACGGCAGCCCGCAAATCAGCGCGATCACCTCCGCCACGTTGCTGGAGAGGAGGTGCACGACAAACTTTCGGATGCACTGCGAGATACGTCGCCCCTCCGCGACCGCCCTCACAATGGTAGCGAAGTTGTCGTCGGTGATGACGAGGTCAGCGACACCTTTCGTTACATCGACGCCGGAACCCATCGCGCACCCGATGTCGGCAATTTTGATGCTAGGCGAGTCGTTGAAGCCGTCACCCGTCATGGCCACCACACGCTTGCGGCGATGCAGCGACTCGATCATGCGCACCTTTGACTCCGGCGAGCAGCGGCCCACCACCACCGGCAAGTCGGCCCAGGTATCAATGACATCGGCGTCGATCTTGTCAAAATCCGGTCCGGCCTGCAACTTCAGTGGGTCCTCCAGGTCCCTGCGGTTGATGATGTTCAGCATGGACGCGATGCTGCCGGCTGTGGAGGTGTGGTCACCAGTAAGCATACGCACACAGATGCCGGCGTGCTGGCAGGCGATCACCGACGGCCGCGACTCGGGGCGCGGCGGGTCGTAGATGCCAACGATGCCGAGGAAGACGAGATCCTTCTCAATCTGCTCACGGTCGTAGACGTCGATGAAGGGCTCGCTGGCGGGAACGGGGAACAGCTGGGCAGCATCTTTGCGGTACGACAGACAAATCGTGCGCAGCCCCAGCGCGGCGAGGCTTTTGATGTGCTGGTCCACCCGAGCGCGGTCCTCTGCCGTCAAGTGTTGTGTATTTCCCTTCTCATCCAGCCTATAGTTGCACAGCTCGATCACGCGCTCAGGGGCACCCTTCGTGCAGAGGTAGAGGTCACCCTTCGCCTTGTTCTCCCAGGCGGTAGACATGCGCTTGATCTTCGAGTCGAAGGCGTACTCACTAATGCACTCCCAACCCTCCTCCTCCAACCTGTCGCGGTTCAGGCCGGCCTTCCACGTCATAACCTGGATGGCGATCTCCGTCGGGTTACCGTTGCCAGTGAGGGAGTCCGCGTCGTCCTCGGAGACGTGCAGAACGGTCGTACTGCACAACGCAGAACACTTCATGAACTCGTAGATGTAGGGCATACCCAGCTTCGTGGACATCTGCAACGGAGGTGGGTTCACACCGGCCTGCATCGCAGGGAAGAAGTCTCCGTAAGCCTCGTACGGTGCCCCGCCCACGCTGTAGACGTCGTCCACGCCGATGACAGCCTTCTTGACGACCATCTTGTTCTCCGTCAGCGTACCGGTCTTGTCGGAACAGATGTCCGTCACGTTGCCAAGCACCTCCAGCACCGGCAGCTTCCGCACGATGCACTTATGCTGCGCCATGTGCTTCACCGCGACGGTCATGGCAACCGTGATGACGGCGCACAGGGATTCGGGCAGAATGGCAATGGCCACTGCTGTGGCGTACGACAGCGTCGCCTGGGTGTACTTCATCTTGTTCGCCGCAAACACCACCACGGCGAGGATGGCGCAGCAAAGAAAGAGAAAGTACATCATGTAGTCTAGCTTTTTCATTAGGGCGGTTTTGCCGCCACTGTTGCCGTCGTTGAGGCGCTTCGCCAGCTTGCCCATTTCTGTGTGGAGACCGCCGGCGACGACGACCGCCTTGCCGCGGCCCTGCGTGACGAGGGTGTTGCGGTATACCATGTTCTTTCGGTCCCCCAGGGCGAGACGGTTTTCAGGGTCTCGGATGACGTTGGCGTGCTTCGCCACCGGCAGCGCCTCGCCCGTCAAGAGCGCTTCATCCACCTCGAGCCCATTCGACTCGAAGATGCGGCAGTCGGCCGGGATGGAGGCACCCTGCTCCAGCACAATGACGTCGCCCACAACCACTTCGTCGATAAAGATGATCTCCGGCACGCCGCTGCGCATCACCTTCGCCACACCAGCCGTCATCTGCTTCAGGCTCGCCAATGACTTTTCGGCGCCGTACTCCTGGTAGAAGCCGAGGAAGGCATTGAAGAAAAGGACGAAGAGCACAAAACCGAACTCCACCCAGTCCTTGAAGACACCGCTGATTACAATGACAATCAGCAGCACAATCGTGATGGCGTTCTTGAATTGATTGGCCAGGATAATAATCCAGCTGGGGCCGCCCTTGATCGGAATGATGTTGTCGCCAAGCGCCTTGGCGTGCCGCGGTGCATCTGCGTTTTCTATGCCCGACAGAGGATCCTCTAGCTGCACGAGCTCAAAGACATTCTCCAGCCGCAACGCCCAGAATTTGTTTGTCGGATCGTAGGACTCGGGGGTGGGCTCGTCGCCCTGGTCATCACCGAAGTTCATGGCGTGGGCATCACCGTCGTTGTCGTGGCCACCACCACCACCGCCACCATCCTTCGCTTTGCTCGCGCCGAGGAAGGCGCGGTCGGGTTCGATCTCGTCCATCCCAACGTCCTTCTCCTTGCCACTGACGTTTTCGCCCTCCACAATCTGGGCATCCCCGCTGTCGGAGTTTTCCTCCCCATTAGCACCGCCCGCCGCGGCAGCAAGCTTCTTCGTCAGCTCAATCTCCACCTCGGTCACGTTCAGTCCCTTGGAGGGCTGGTTGGGCGAGGAGGCGGCAGCAGCAGTGGCAGATGAGTTGAAGTGGCCAGCCGTGTCAGCCGTCGGTGTTGTCGACAGCGACAAGTGAGGCGCGGTAACCGGCGAGCCGTGAAACTGCGATTGGTCATCGCTTGGTGGGCAGCAGCGGATGACGCAGACGCGGCAGCCACCTGCGCACGTGGCGGCCCCGCTGCCACTGCGGCTGCTGCGGAAGCAGCGGTAGCGGTGGCGGCAGGGATGTCCGCCAGGGGGTCCTGGTGGGTTGTCGTTCGCCCTACCGGGAGCTCACCGTCCTCGCTGTGGTGGAGGTGAGCCGTGGCTGCCGCCTCGGTGGGCGAGAAGACACCGGAGTGGTGAGGATTGACCTTCTCGTGTTGGTTGCCGGGCATGATGCTGGACGTGTGTGCGTTTTCTTCTTCGTTTTGAGGAAGGGGGCAGCAATTCGTGACCTCTTTTGATCTTTTTTCTGTTCCTTTTCTTTTTCTGCCACAAATCAGAAAAGAGCGACGCGATAAACAGAAAAGAGGAGGGGCAAAAGAGGTTCGTGTGTTTGTATGCGTAGTTGAACACAAAGAAATGCAAGGAGCACGGTGTAATTCACTCTAGGTAAAACCGAGAAGCACGCCAAAAAGGTGAACACACACACACACACACACACTGAAAGGAACAAAAAAAAAACGGCAAGACACTCTTCGTGTGTGTGTGTGTGTGCTTTCCTCCTTGAGGATGTTTAGCAGTGGTATCCACCTTTCTTTGCCTTTTTTTTCTGCTCTTTCTTTCTTGTACGAGCGTATTGCCTTCGACCCTTGCGGATGTATACGTTTAAGAGAAAAAAAAAGACAATTGAAAGGAAGCTCGTACAGAGGAGCTGAAACGCGTCGTGGGAATGGTGCGTAAATACGACGAGTGAGCAGGTGAGGAAAAAGAGAGAGAGGGAAGGCAACAACAGCAAAAAAAAGGAAAATCGTGTTCTGCGCGACCCAGAAAAGTAATGAAGAGAAAGTAATAAAAAAAGAGGTGTGAAGGTAAAAGAAATAACAATGGCAAATGAGGAGGAGGAGTGGTAGAAGGTGCTTAAGGGTAAGACAACCAGACAAATAAAAACAGAGAGAAAGCGAGAGGCGAAAGAGAAATACCGAGGGACAGTTAAGGAAAGAGCCGAGGCAGCAGGTATACGTTCGTGTGTGGAATAAAAAGAGGAGAAAAAAAAAGAAACTTTTCTTTGTAGTTCTTTCCGCTCCGCTCTTCGAATTGGAGAAAGGAAGGGAGGGAAATAAAAAAGGAAGAGGATGTCAAATAAATAGCCAAAAAAAAACAATAATGGTGATAAAGACAGGCGAATTGGTCTTATGGATATAGGGCGTAGAATTCGTTCTCTCCCGTGGTCTACAGTTACTTGACCTCCTCGTAGGTGTTTCTTTCTGCTCGTGTCACGTGCCCGATGCAGCAGCTTTGGAGGGGAGGTAAAGAACGACAAAACGAGAAGTGCTTCTCAGTGCTGAACAGGGAAAACCCCTGTGGGAAAGACACCAAAGAACGTAAATTAATACTAAAAAAGCGAGATCCACCTCTTGAAAAGACAAGAAAAAAAAACAGCGAGAAGTGCCGTCACACGTTCAGTGCCTTCTATTTTTCTTTTATGTTACAACTGTCACAGAAAGCAGAAAGATCTGTGTTAAAGAAGAACAGCACGGGGAAGCACAACGCGCAAATCGAATAGCACAAATGACCTGAGCAAAGAAAGATGTGCTGTTTGTGTGTGTGTGTGTGTGTGTGTGTATGTGCTTGTGAAAACTAGACGTTGTTAAGAGTGGCAGAGATTTGTAGAAGGGGAAAGAAATAACAGGGACATAAGTTATCTGTAGCTCTCGCTTATCTAGGCATGCCACTGAAGATGCTTGCATTGTGTCGAGGCAAACACTAATGAACTTTTACCTTTTTTTTGTTGTTGGCAACTGCATGGGGCAGTGTCACATTGACAATCACACGGTAGCAGTGATCGGAGCAACCTGTTTTTTTTTTTTTGCAGCGGGTGCAGGAAGCAAAAAAAAAAACGCATCAACAGCACCTCTCCCTACGTGTGTGCGTGTGTGTGTGTGTCGAAAAAAGTCATCACTGCAGGCCAGCGGGGGTTGAAAAAAAAAAGGAAACACCTTGGTGGCATATGTACACATGCCCGTACATACACACATCTGCATGTGCACGCAGGAGGGAAAAAAAAGAGAACAACAGAAACACGCAAAGTGCAACATCGCCGTCGAGAGAACGAGGAAAAAGGCATGAGCGAAGACCCCCGCGCGCCTTCCGTTCAATCGCGCAGCGGAGCGTTGCCATTCCAGCTGACCTCCGCTGACGACCAAGCCGGCACGGACGTGATCGCAGTGTTCACAAACGAGTTGGCATTCCGCACCCCGCTACCAGCGCCGAGGGTGATGCTGCGCACCGTCACAGTCAATGGGTAGAGATCGTCCTCGGTCGCCGCATCCCAGTATACCACGTCTACTGCGGCGGTGCCGCCCAGGTTCAGCTTTTGCTGAAACACCGCCCGCGTGTCCTTCGTCATGTACAAGTTGGCGTAGTGGTTCTTATGCCGCAACACCCAGCTGGGCAAAGCAGGCTCCATCGCATTTGAGTAAGCAAAGGAGGACAACGGCTCGTCGGAGTCTGCCTGTGCGGGGGAGTCAGCCGTCAGCATCCCACACTTCAGCTTTGCAGGATATCCGAACTGATTTCCTCGCTGCACCCCGTTGTGGCAGTACGAGACTGCTCGCCCGCACAGCACAAGGTTCGCCAACGCAACCGTCGCGTGGCTGTCAGCAGACGACGACAGCAACGCGGGCCGTTCGTCTCTGTGCGCTGCCGTCAGCTCCTTCTGCACCACGTCCACGCCACGAGAGAGGAGGAGGGAGAACACGAAGTTGAGCAGCCCGCTGCCACGCGGCTTCATCCATCGATCCTCCTCCAGCAAGGTGGTTCGCAGCACGTCACGCACCTCCTCTGTGCTCCTCAGCCGCGTCCAGCACCGGGCCCGGGTGGTGCCAGCCTGCCGCCGGAGGTCGCTTCGTGTGTAGCGGGTTTGTCCGCTTTTCAGCCGCCACGCCCCGTCAATCAGCACCACCTTCGATGCGTTTGGCTGTGCCTGCTCCAGCACCGTGGTGAGCGCCCGCAGCAAGCAGTCGTGCCGCCGCTGCTCTTTCTTCACGTACACCTCGCGCTCGTAAAAGTACGCAGCGACGAAGGCTTGCACAGGGGCCACCACCGCGTCGCAGTTGCCGGGCCGCCACTGGATGAGAGCGCAGTCCAGCTCCTCGTCGAACGTGAAGCCCTGCTCGAGAAACGCGCTGGAGAGGCTGCCGTCGAAGCCGCAGAGCAGCTGAAAGGCCGCACTCAGCTCACCGCGCAGCTCCTCGGAGAGCGAATCACCACCGAAGCGGTCAGCATTTACGTCCTCGCCGTCACTGTCCGCCTCCGACGCGTCCTCGCCGCTGTCCCCGTCCTTTTTCGCAGCACTGCCCTTCAGCTCTGTCCACGCCGGGCGTACTGGTAGGCTCGCCACCGTAGGTGCAGTCGCAGCGGTGGCGAGAGACGTCGAGGACGGCGACGGGGACGAACCGCCCGTGCCGCGCTGCGTTGTTGCCGTCGACCGGCGAACCGTAGGACCACCCCTACCGTTGTTGTCTCTATCCAAATCGGGTTTTTCATGGTCCGATCCGGCATTGTTGTTGTCGTCGTCGTTGCTGCTGTCGGTGGAGCTTCCGAGCATATCGTCGATGGTCACCCACGCGCGCGGGTCCGCCTCGGGGTCGCGCGCACCAGGTCGCTGCCGCCGCGACTTTTCCTTCTTTCGCTCCTTACGCTCGCCGCTGGGATTGACCTCCGGCTCTCCCAGCGACGCCACCCGCTTCGCCCTTCTATGTTTCTGCTTTTTCGCCTTTCGCGCTGCCCGCTCGGCCAGCTTCGCCTCCAAGGCGTCATACCTGGCAGGGACCTTCGGCAGCGGGGACTCTGCCTCCGCCGTTAGCCGCTCCACCTCGACTCGCCGCTCCACCCGCAAGTTGCACAGCATCTCCATAATCGTCTCAACGCCGGCCTCCTTCATCCGCTGCTGATCGTCGGAGCGCAGCGCCATCAGGTCTGACATGACCGCGCGGGAGGAGATGGTGTTGTCGTCGCGGGGGTGCTCCTCGTCGAAGGCCTTGAGGGTAGCACGAAAGCCACGGCGGTGCATGTACTCACGCAGCAGCGCGTCGGACAGCAGCTGCACCTGCTCCTCGTGTGTCATTTTGTACACAGGGGCATCTGCAAGGTCTTTCGGCTTCTTCGAAGGCATTCCTTCGCGCTTTCGGTTTTTCGTTTATGCTATTTGTTTATATCGCACACCTGCACTCTCTGTTGTCTGTGAAGGCCGCGAGTTTGTTTGCTTCGCTGCACGAAACCCCCTATATACGCACACGTGCCCACACATCAGCGTGTGCAAACGGGTAACAAGAGAGTAGAGAAGAAAAATCACGTTTGGAGTGATGGTGGATGTGTATTGGGAGGGGGACAAGGATGACGGGGGGGGGGAAGGAATGACGAAGTCCAAGTAGCTGCACTGCGCATTTCGTATCATCGATAACTCCCGAAAACTGCAGCAGAAATGGGGAGGGAGGGAGAAAAAAAAAGGAGCAGGCGCCATGGTCTACCAAGGCTGTTTCCTCACCCTCCCACCTCCTGCGCCTCTATCGAGGAGGGAAGGATAGGACGAAGGGTGTTCAACACTTCCTTTTGTTTTTTGTGTTTGCTTTCGTTCATTTGTGAAACTGCCGCACACGTTGAACAGTACTGTTGAAGCAGCAGCGAGGCGTACATAAATACGCATTCGCACAAACAAAATAACAAGCAGAACAAAGAGAGTGAGAATGAAAAGCTTTCATACGACTTATCGACTCTCGTGCAATGAGCGCCGTATGTGGAGGGCTAGAAGGCTTATTCTCGAGGCACGTCGCCTCGCTCGCTGATGCGTTTTTTTTTTTTCTTGTCGTTGTTGTTGTTGTTCCTCATTTGCTGCTCATTCCATCAACTTGACTCGGTTGGAAGCCAAATCTGCCAAATCCTTCGCTGTGAGCAAGGTGGCGCGCGGCCGCGAAGAGGAGGCACCCTCAGGCCAGTCCTCGTCTCCCTCGAAAGAAGTACGGTGATCATCCCTAACTGGTGAGAAGGCGGTAGGGCGTGCGCCGTCATCAGCACTCTCCCCCGCACGGACCTTGGCCTTTTGCCTGCTGCTCGACGATCCTGCCGACATCGCATCCGCACTTGACGCCGCTGCTTTGAGTGAATCGACAGTGGCGGCCCCGCCGGCGCCGTCCACGCCGTCCAAAGGGCCAATTTGAATCCCGGCAAACAAATCGTACGTCGCCACGTCGCCCCTGACGTAAGCCTCCAGTGACTGCAACATGATGTCCTCAAGACGCTCCTCAGCAGCGCAGGTGGCACAGGTGGATTGAAACAGGTTCGACGGGTACACAGACCGGCAGCGGGAGCAGAAGAGGGGAGGGGAAGTAGAGCTGATGTTCGGTACGCTGTAGTTGCTAGGAAAGATGCCGCGACGGTCGCGCAGCGAACCCTCCCACCACCCATCGTTCCAGCGTCGATGCACCTGCACAACGTCGCCGCTGCGACAACTCAGCTCGTGTGCCTGCCGACCAACAAAGTTGAAAGCAATGAGGACCACATCGCAGGTCACAAAGTTGGTGGGAAAGAGCAGCTCCTGCCGGGTCGCCGTGTTGTCACGTGCAGACGGGTCTGCGAAGCGCGGCGACGGCCGTGTAGGCGGTGCGGCCTCCCTCGCGTCTGTCGGTGGCCCTGTCCAGGCGGGGCCGGGGCTCTTCACGCCGTACCACCAGCCAGGCGATGCACTGGGTCGCACTGCGGTGATGACGTCGCCTGGCGCAAGCGACATCTCGCCCTCGCCGGTGGCTTCGTAGGTGTAAAGGCAGAGTGCCACGTTTTGGAATATGTAGTTCGCCATAGACGCCTTGAAGCGCATGTTTGACGTAACGAGGCAATTTGGAAACAGCCCATGCAGCTGCTGTTGTTGCTGCGGCTGTTGATGGTGCGCAGAGGGCACCGACAACGACGCCTCTCGCTCGTTGTCACTGCCAGCGTCCACAACGGCCATTGCGGGGAACGCTGGGACAGCCACATAGCCCTCCCAAAACCCGGACGCGCTGCCTTTACCCGTCACGTTGATCACATCACCAGCTCTGAAGCTAATTTCGTCAGAGTTCAGCGCGTCGTAGTCGATGAGGGCGATGCACTGCTCCACTGGTCGATCACTGGCCGCGCGTGCAGCGCCGCCGCCTGTCGTCTTTCTACTCATGCGCGACTACTATTGCCGACTGCTTATAACCTGCCGTAAACGCAGCTTCACGTGGCAATACTAAAAAAAAAGAAAAATGCAAGGAGAGATGTGCTTTCTGTTGTGCTGTGCCTTTCTCCGTCGCTTTGACGTTCGGTTGTGGTTGCTGATCTGCGGGGAAGGGAAAAGGGAAAGCAGTTTCAGCACGCGAGTGGCAAACGAGCGAGGTGCACGAAAAAAAAAAAAAGGTGGGGGACCCCTGTTGTAAAAGGGTGAGAAGGAAAAAGGCGAAGAAGAACGGGAAATTACAATGATGCTGCTTTTGGTTGACACGTGTGCACTGAAAACACAGCAGTAAACGGGTGAGGGGAAGGGGAGGGGGAGGGGGGGGGGGGGTGTAAGAGGGGTCTGAGCAACCAAGAACGGGTATGCACGTTTGTTCCCTTTACAGTCGCCCTGCATTCAACGCGCCGCGGAAGCCGCCGCATCCGTAGCTCCTGACGCGAGCACGCAGCACGTCTTTTCCTTGCTGACGCCACCCCTACAGCGCAGAAACGGCAGCACAACACATACCAGGTGTCTGGTTCGTGGAGTCCCTTGGTTTCCGTTCGGAAGAAAAAAAAACGGATTTCTTGTGTGTTTGCTTTTTTTTACAATAACACAAAGAAGAAAAGAAAGAAGAAAAAAAGGTAATGGGCAAAAAGTTAGAGAAGGAGGAGGAAGTGCTACTTGACGAGCCGCCGTTGCACGTGCGCGAAAGTAAGCTTGGACCCGTACTACATGTATGTATACTCCATAGCATACACCCGTGTGGATGAATCATCGGTTCACCTTACTCCGGTCGCAGCAAGCGGCTTCTCGCGTGCAAACAAGCACGAACCTACTTCCATCTCATTGGCCTTTGCACCCAACGTCACTTCACGCTGCGCACACAGACACACGCACTTCGCTCGCGCGCTCTTTAGTGCGTGTCGACCTTGCGGAGCTTGGCACCGCCGTTGATGAGGCGGACGTCGAGTTCGTGGGCCTTGCGCACGATCGCCTTGCGGGACTTTGCCCCGACAGTGTGCGAGATCACACCAGCGTACTTGCGGTTCTGCATCACCAGCATGTAGAGGTCCTGCACGTTCTGGATCGGGAAGCTCTTGAAGCCGGAGGGCATGATGTACTTGGTGGCGCGGTCGCTGCCATAACCCTTGTTGGGCATGGCCTTCTGACCCTTGTAGCGGCGGCGGACCGGGGAGTCCTCACCACGGGGCTTGCGCCAGCTCGAGCTCAGCTGAGGGAAGAGCTCATAGCGGTGGCGGGTGAAGCGCTTCGTGCGCTTCTTCACGATCGCCTTCGAGATCAGGGGCTTGACCATGTCTACCGCTAGGATGAAGTGACTGCACCGAGAAGAGCAGAGGAGGCGCAAGAGCAAAAAGAAAAAGAAGTTCACATATAGCGTGTATGATAATATGTGTGCGTGTGTGTGAGGGGAGAGGAGAGTGGGGGGTTGGAGGGGGAGGGGTGACACATATGAAATCAAAAAGAAAAAAAAGAAACAGAGGGAGAAAGGGAAAAGAAGACGCGTGAACAGTGAACGACAGACTAACATTTAAGAGAAGACGGTTACAACGCGCATAAAGGAGTAGAAATGACAGACCGCAGCAGGCAGCGTGTGCTGTCTCAATTGTGCTGGTTCAACTAAGCTTCTTTCTTTGTTGCTGTTTGTGTGTCACCTGGCAGCTGCCGTTCCATTTACAGACGCATTTATTTGAAGAAAAAAAAACTTGTGGCGCCACCGATACCCTTCGTTGACACGACAAAAGACGCACACCACTGTGTTCTCCCCTGTCCTGATGTGTAAGAAATCATTATTTATTCTATCATGCACAGGAGTGGGCCGCCTTCCGCTCTTCGCAGTCTCTCTTCCTCTTCTAGTTTGCTCCCATCCATCCCCCTCTCATCTCACCTCTCCCTCCTCTCCTCTCCTGCACCAATAGAGCTCCGTTTTATACATAACGCGTAGATTCATTGCGTTGCTCTTCAACTTGACGTTGGAGAAGAAACAGACGAGCCGTCGTGGTGCAATGCCGCTGCCCGAGTCTTCCGCACTCGCCTTGCCTTCAAGGAGGGTCGTTCCAATTTCTTCATGGTAGCACTGCGGGGATAGCGGTAGGCGAGAGCGCCGCCCAGCGCGGCAGCCTCGGACGCGAGTTTCTTGTGCATCACCCGACGCATTGAGCGGCGGAAGTACAGCCACGAAGACTGCAGCGCCGCGGGCCGCGCCGCATCCTTGACGGTGAAGTTTTTCGCGAGGGCCTGCCGAGACGTCGGCGAGCCGTGGTCGAGTATGAGGCCCTGTCGCACCCGGCAGACGTGCTGGTACGTATTCTTGTCGATGCACCGGAAAGGAGGCAGCGTAAACGTCTCTGACGATGAGGACGTGGCATCAGCGTCGACCTTTAATGACAGCGTCAGCGGAATAGCGAGAGCTGTGTTAGCGGCCACAGATGGCAGTACGCGCAGCGTCACCGCCACCACCGACGGACCCAGAAGCAACCAGTTCTGCAGCTCCACCATGGATTCCGGGAAGGTTGTGCTGACACTTAGATTCTGAGGCGCTGCGTGCAGTCGGTTCCCTGACCCGTCGCGCAGCCTTAGCTGCAACGCGAAGGGCACGTCGATGACGACGGCGTCAAAGGAGGACACTACCTCTGTGCGAGCGAGATCCACTGGACCAGGACGCACCGTGTACCACAGCGGCGAGTCGGCGATGGGTTGGCCGTGCAGAAGGATGAAAAGACGGTGGGCACCAGCGCGTCGTGGCGACGCAAAGCGCAAGTGGTAAAGTCCCTTTCCAACGTCCTCCACCGCCGCCTCGCCCACCTCGCCCATGATCCTCAGCCGCTCTCCGCCGCGATGCAGTGGCTCATTGAGGAGATTGCAGGCCTGCACCTTCACCACCACCACGCTACCAGGCACCACACACCGCGTGATGCACCACGCGGACGTCCAGCACGCCACGCTGCGCTTTCGGTCTACAAACTGCGACACCTGCGGCTCCAGCGCGGACAGCTGCAGCAGTAGCAGCGAAGCGACATGCTGCGCGCTGAGGAGCTGCCAGGAGGGCAGTGACGATGGCGTCAGGACACCCGGTGGGCGGCGCTCAAGACACAGCAACGGGCAATAGTAGACGAAGACGCCGTCCGGAGAGAGGTGACAAGAGCCGCGGGTGCCGGGCTCGAGCGTCAACGAAACCTGCCGCACATGCCGACGCACCACTGCGCCGAGGTCGGTGTCCCAGCCGATGCTGACACCCTCGATGAGCCGCTGCAGCACCCACGAGCTCTGCTGGTGCACCAAGAGCCGCAGCGCAGAGAGCATGTGTGCCTTGTCGCCCGCCAACTTCTCTATCGCCTCGAGGTGGATGGTCAGCCGCGCCTGCGGGAGGTAGGTGCTGAGGCGCTGCTGCATCATGTCGTACACCTCCGTCAGCCGGCGCCGGTGCACGTCGCACTCTTCCTGCATCAGCGTCTGCGACACCTCGGCAATAATGTCGCCCCGCGACGGAATTTCGTGCTGCGTGAAGCACAGCATCAGCTTGTCCCCGCTGAGACGCACCATGGCATCGCGTCGGGTAGTGAACAGCACCAGCACTGTCTTAAGACGTCGCACCAACGCCGCGCTGACGATGGCGGCGGAGTGAAAGACGTCGTACGTCTTCTCCCCTCCTCTGTGCTGCCGCTGCGGAGACGGCGCCACGGGTGGGCAGGGAGAGACGACGGCGTCGATGGCAGACACTGCCTCCTCCAGCAAAAGACGCTCCAGCGCACAGACCGGCATTCGGTCGAGCGTTGTGCCTTCCAGCTCCAGCTTGAAGCGCAAAAACGGCTCTGCGCCAGCAGTAGGGCTGCTGATGCTGTTGTTGCTGTTGTTCAGCGCCTCTAAATCCTTCGTGGCTGCGGTGGTCGCGGAGGCTGTGGAAGTCGTTGTCACTGCTGTACCAGCGTTGTCCGCCATCGCCGCTGTCGGCGCTGGCAGCGACGCAACACCGCGTGGCGCCGCCATCGCCTCACGGGCAGCCTTTAGGAACTTGTCGCGCGCGTGATGGACCCGTACGAGCGCCACATCCCCCGCCACAGCACGGCCGACCGTTTCCTCGCAGGCGTAGGCTACGTCAGTGTGCGTGACCTCGTTGAACTCGATGCAGCAGGAGGGGTAGACATCGCCCTTGAACGTCATGACCGACATCCCGGCGTCAGAGGTAGGGAACTGCGTCACGGCCCGCTCCTCGGACACGTAGCGGAAGCACACCTGCAGCCCTGTCGCAGCCCCGTGGCGCACACCAACCACGACGGCGTTCAAGTCGGCAGCGTCCACCTCACGAACTAAACTCCGCAGTGGACCGCGCACCCATTCGCAGAAGTTACGCAGCGCCTCCTGCAATCGCACAAACACGTCGCCGTAGCGCTCCACATCCGCCGACACACTTGAGACGGCGTAAGGAATAGAAAAGAGGTCCCAATCGACTGTTACAACGCTGCGCTGCAGTACAGGATGGGGTTGCTGCCGCAGCAGCCGAGTCGCGGCCGCACTCATGCGGGTCAGCTCCGCCTTCCAGCTCTCCCGATGCGCACGGAGTGCCTTCGGTAACGACGACATTACCTCCGGCACCACCAGTGCGTGCTGCGCCGACGAGATGTACAAGGAGTGGGTCAGCGCGGTGCCGCTCAGCGCAACGTATTGCTCACTGCGATGACGTATTACCTGCACTTCAATGGACTCGAAGTCGCTCTTTCGAGCGTCGTCTGCCGTCGTGGCCGTCGTCTCAGCCCACGACTCTGTTGGTATGCCGCACGGCGAAGGTTCATCGTAGACACTGAGAACCAGCGAGCTCCCCAGCCACTGCAGCAGCTGCGTCTGCACGGCAAGGCTGCACTGGCGGTACGATTCCGGCTCATAACGGATCTTAAAGGGAAAGTCCTGCAAGAGCAGCCGCAGCACCCCGCGCTCGTGGTCGGGGTTGAAAAGTCGAAATAGCACCTCTGCACAGTAGGCGTCGCACTGCAGCGCGTTAATGCCGATCAGCCGCACATCACCGAAGCGAAGTCGCCGCACCTCTTTCACTGCCACGGCTGACGGCGTGGGTGTTGCGAAGCACTGCGGAGAAGCAACACCACCTGGGCTTCCCACACTTCCAGGGGCTTTGTTGTTGCCTCCTTGAGCAGCTGCGGTGGGCGACGGTGGCTGCAGCGTGGCTCCCACGACGGAGCCAAAGCCGGCCGCCTTGGCCACGTCCCACATGCCAAAAACATCGAAGAGAACGGTGCGCACCGCCGGGCTGAGTGTCGGCACCCACTGCAGAAAAGAAGCGGAGACGTACACAGCACCTGCCGAGGCGTCGCTGGTCGACATGAGCGCGTTGACGGCCGTGAACGACTGCCGACGCTTCTCTTCCTCTGCCACCCCCAGCTCTTCCACTGATCCGTCCCTCGCCTCACCACCTTTCCCATGCTGCGACGACAATGTTGTTGTGCCCGCCATGTCGTAGCGCAGCCACGGCGACGCAGGCGTGATGCCAACGTCTCCCGCCATTTCCTGTAGACGCTGCAGCACCTGAGCAGTACGTAGCACTGCGGCAGGGTTGCCCATAGCGATGGCATACTCGAGCGGAGTCAGCCGCGACGGCCCGGCAGGACGCTGCATGGCGCGGTACAACAGCCGGCTCATCACCTCTGCCGTCGCCCCGCTCGGCTCTCCGCCCGGCAGAGGTGATGCAGCGGTGGGAGGGAAGACGTACGACCGTGCCGCGGTGCGCAAGGTCTGCTCCATAAACTGGATCAGCAGCTCGCCACCGCAGTGGCCTGCCATCACGTGAAAGACGGACACCGGTGCTACCGGCTTTACGTTACCGCCATCCCCACAGCCATACGCCCCGTTGTGCTCTGCCCCATCCGCGCTCTCACCACGACCAAGACCTTCATCGCTGCCGGTGACTTCCACGTCGCCATTCACGTTATTGTTATTGTTGTCCGCCCCCTCCGAAGACGCGTTCAGCACGTTCGCGAGGTCCATCACTGTGTTCGCGAGCAGGTAAGCTGCACATTTTGTGTGTCCGTAAAGTGCCGCGTGCTCAAAGGCGTAGCGGTTCGACTGCACGTCCGGCACCGACGGGTCGCTCATCTCTAGCTCCACCAACAGCTCCACTACATTTAAACAGCCGTTGGCGGCGGCAAGGCAGAGCGCGCCGCAGTCGTCCGCGACGTTAAAGTCTGCCAGCACACGCAGGCCGACTGTATTGCGGGTCTGCACGCACCACCGCAGCAGCGACGCGGACGTGTGCAGCAAAGGAGCGGCAGGCAGGTAGAGCATCTCACCTGCGTGAAGCCCGCGCGCTGCAGGGCTATGCGCGTAGGCTTGGCGGACCTTCTCAGCCAAAGCGGCGTTCACCTCAACCACGCCCCTCAGCCACCCGTACCGTTCCAGTGTGGAGTCGCTGCGCAGCAGACGCCGCTCCGTCGACCCACTACTACCGTCGCCACCGCTGCGCATCTCCAGCACGCCCTGCAGCGACCGCACGTCCTCCCCATCGCCGCAGAGGTGGAAGAGGACCTGCAGAAACTCACGTAGCACGCGTGCACTGCCAAAGGCGTGGGCAAGGAACAGCGGGGTGTGACCGTCGCCATCCTCGCGCAGCACGAGCTGCGCCACCGCCTCGCCTCGACTGCCCATCAGCTGAATGCCCTGCGGCGGAGCGGCCACCTTTATCGCAGCGGCCGCCGCACGCCAGCAACCACCCACGGCAGCGCAGTGGAGTACCGACGTCTGACTTGACAGCAGATCGCCTGGGTGGCAGAAATTCTGGACTAATTGCAGGGCAAGGTCGTCGTGACCACCCAGCGCAGCAAGCATGACTGCTGTGTGCCCGTAGGCGTCGCACAGAGAGACGTCTGCACCTGCTGCCAGCAGCACCTCAACCACCGCCTTGTGTCCGTGTGCCGCCGCCAGCATGAGCGCCGTGCGGCCATGCCTATCCTGCTGATTCAGTCGTTCCGGTCGAATCAGCGACGTGACAGCAACGGTGCGGCCCTGTGCGGCGGCCACCATCAGCGGGGTCTGCTTCTGTCGAGTCCGACACAGGCGGCCCAGCGGAATGCGCAATGCGGCGAACGTCTCCACAGCAAAGGGTTGACGGTGCTGCAGGGCGTGGTAGGTACTGGTGCACCCGCGGGCGTCCACAGCTGCCTCGACGTCGACCCGCTGGCAGTGTCGGGCCACCTCCACGAGGACCTCCTTGGGAGCCCAGTGGGCCACCGCATGCATAACGTGCCGCACACGCCCCACTACGTGCGCCAGCACAGCCGGAATTTCCTCTGGAAGCAGCGGAAAGAAGTACCGCGGTGGTGTCGGCGGAGTGGGGCTCTGCACACTCGTAATGCCGTGTTGTTGGTTCTGGTGGCTGGTCGGGATGACGTGATCGTGACCACGGTCATCGCTCGCCACGCCGGCCGCGTCAGCCATGAGGCCCGCCGCGTACAGGCGATCGGCGTGCTGCATGATGGACAGCAACAGCTGCCACCGACGCAGCGACGCAGCAACGATGGCAAGCAGGTTGATCGTCTCCTTCCGAGGCGTAGCGGCGGGCCACGAAAGCAGAAACCGAAGGATCGCCTCGTACGTCTGCACCCTTCCTTTATCGCCACGGCACAGCACCGCCTCGGCCAGCAGCGACACGCAGAGGGTCAACGCATCCATGCGACACACGGCGTCGGTGCAGCACGACGGTGCGCCGCTGCAGTCGAGGAAAGCGTCGCAGTGGTGACGGCGGTGGCGCGGACGCCGCGACGGTGCATCGCGCGGACGCCACGGTCGTCGCTGCCCCACGCCAGTGGCAGACCGCAACTTCCGCTGCTCCCTCGCTGCTGCGATCCGCTCCGCAGACGTACTCACACGCGCTGCGGCAGCGCGGTGGTACACCAGCGACGGGCCGTGCACGGAGAGGTACTGCACCCAGTCAAAGCTGCCGGCAGCAATGGCGCACGTCAGCGAGGTCACGCTCGTCAGGAGGTAGGTGCCGCCAGCCAGGTAGAAGCAGTGCGGTTGTGCCTGCAGCTGGTGGGCGACGAAGACGGCCGACACCGCACTGCCGCGTGTGGCAGGGGGCGGGATGGCTCGGTCCTCTGAGGCGCCATCACCGGTGCTACGAGTCGCGCTGCCCGACAAGTCTGCGGGCTCGAACAGGTCAAACACGTCTCCGAGCAACTTGTGCTGTGCGGCACGGCGACAAACCTGATCCATCACGCGGGAGACACCGAAGCCGCTGAAGATGAGGGCAAAGAGATCGCGAGCGGCGATGTAGAGGGAGCGTGGGTCCAGCACCAGCTCCACCCGCTCAAAGTACGGCAGCCACGTCCAGCCATCCGCGTGGGTCGCGGCGAGGGCGTAGAGCGACGGAGCGGTGACGGTGGCCGTCGTGGTCGGCACCGCCAACGCGTACGCCTCCATGCCGTCCTTCGAGTTGGGCCCAGACACCGCCGGCGCCGGCAGATGCAATCCCCGTATCTCACTCGTTAAGGCGTCAATCACGTCTCCGTGGCCCAATTCCGCCGCACTGTGCAACACCGTGTAGGACTGATAGAAAGGGTTGCGCTTGTGCCAGTGCTGCAGCACGTGAGCGACACGGACACACAGCAGAGGTGGGGCACGCGTCACCGTGATACTACTCGCTTTCCGCAAGTGGGGTGCGGGTAGCACGCCACGGCCGATGAGACCCAGCGACAGGAGAAGAATGGCACCGTCAGCGCAGCCGCTCTTGAGCGCGAAGTCGACTGCAGCGCTTGTCAGCCGCACGCCTCGACGGCCGCCGCGACGGTGCAAGGCCTGCACCTCCTCGCTGAAGCGGGTGAGCCGCCACGACGTCAGGTGGTACTCGTCCACGACCTGCTCGACGAGTAGCGAGCGTAGCACCGGCACAAGATGTGGCGTTGCTGCGAAGTACGCCAGTGCGGTGAGGTGAGTGGACTTGTACGGCTTACGGTAAACGCTCTCCACGTTGCCAGCGGTCTTCGCTCTGGCGACCTCCGCCGCATCGCCATCTGCGTTATCTTCTACGTCGTCGCTGTCGGTGTCGCTGCTCGTCTCCACGACCGAAGTCGCAACGACGAGGTCCGCCAACAACGCTGCACTGCCGTAGCCCTCCACCAACGCCTCTGCCACTCCAAGTAGCCCCTTGGCGACCGCCACACGCACGCTGCTTGCGTAGCGCAGAGGGTGTCCCGCCCTCACCAACGCACGCACGCAGTCTGTCAGCGCGGCTTGTTGCTCGGGAGACATTCCGGCGTGTGCGCCGGTAATTAAGCCGCGCAGTGCGTCCCCGATGCTGTGGCCCGGCTCTTCCGTTGTGTCTTCAGCACGCAGCGGTGGTGAGGCCGCCAGCAGCAGGCGAATGCACACATAATCCTGCCGCCACGCCGCCAACGCGAGTGGGGTGATTACCGACGTCAGGCTGTTCTTCAGTGGAACGCATGCGGCCATCGCACTTGTCAGGCAGCTCCGCGCGTGCACGGCGCACCCGGCGCGCAGCAGGTACGAGAATACACTCATGTGATGCTGCTGCACCGCCATGGCAAGCGCGGTTGGATGTGGCGAGCTGACAACGCCGCCGTGAGCGTCGACACCTCCCCTCGTTGTCTCGTTCATTTCGAGCTGTGCCAGATCAACGCCGTAGTGTTCCCTCAGCTGCGTGAGTACGTCCAGTCGACCCACCTCGGCGCAGCTCAGCACAACCCGGTGTAACCACTGGCAGGGCACGCGGCGAAAGTCCGTTAGTTGATGCACAGCCAGGAAAGCGTCAAGGATGTTGCACACCAGGGCGAGGCTGCGCTCACTACAAGAGCGCACGAGGCGTGCCAGGGTGTTTGCCGTCATCTCCAGCGCAGCACGCGCCGCATGTGCCGCAGCACGACCCGCGTCGTTTCCTTCCTCGCCGCTGCTGTGCCCCGCTGCGCTGATAACGGAGAGCTGATGGGGGTACTCCTCAGCATCCAGCGCAGCCGCAGCCGCTGCCACGCGCTGAATCTGCTGTGCCTCATGCACAGCGCGGACTAAATCGTGATCTCCAACCACGCGCACGCGACGGCCGTGCCGGGTAGCTGGTGCCACACCGGTGGCTACAAACAGCGCCAGCAAGGGTGTCCGCGCCTTCGCTGCGTGCGCCATGACGTAGTCCATCACTGTCCACCCACGCACGTCAGGCTGTGGCCACGGTGGCAGGCGAAGCTCGCAGCGCAGCGTCTGCACGAGGTCCACCTGCTGCGCCTCCACAGCGAAGCTGTACACGTCACGCACCTTCACGCGATGTAGCAATGTCGTGGTGAGCATCTCGCGGACCGCAGGCACAACAACGCGGTAGAACGGCACCGGCGGGTGATAGAGACCACCCTTGCCGTTCACACGGTTCGGTAGCAGTCGCGGTGCCCTGATCGTGAGTGGCACCATCGTCGGCTCGATGAGCGTCACCGGACGCGAGGGCGGGGCAGGGACGGAGGCCAGCAGCTCCATCCAAATTGTGGTCGGCAGCGCCACCAGGCGATCCACCAAGAGCCGCGTCACGTCGAAGCAGCCAACGGCGGCGGAGAGGTGCAGCAGCTCAGTTGGATGCACGCCAGAGCGTGTCGGGTCGTAGGCCCGTGCAAGGTACAAGGCGAGCTGAGCGCGCTCCTTCCGTTGCTTCGGGCTAGTGTACACGAGGCGCTGCAGGGTGTCCACCAAGACGCGCGACACTTCCAGCGAATCCACCGTTGAGGTCCCCAGCAGACCGCGCAGGACGCTCTCCAGGTTGCCGTTCGTCGCCTGCTGAAGTGCACTCCACGACCCGTCCCCGGTGGAGAGCTGCGCGCGGCAGAGGATAAGCAGCTGTGCCACCGGCACCTGCTTCTCACGCAGCGCCACCCCAAGAGCTGAGTACGGTCCTGTTAGCGCGTTTACATCAGCGCCAGCGCACTGAATCAAGAAGGCCGCCGCACCGACATCGCCCGCCGCGGCGCATGCGACTAGCGGATTTGCCACGCGCGACTGCACGTCGCACAGCTGCGTCTCCACACACCAGCGAACACCGATGTCGTCGTGCAACGCGCAAAAACGACAGAGAAGAACGTTGTCGCGACGCAGCAGCACCGATACGGCGGCCGCGCACTGCTGCATCACCCACGCCAGCATCGCCTCTGCATTTGCGTCTGTGCGGTGAGTGAGGAGGAAAAAGATGAGATCGCGGGTGTCTGCAGCGGTGCCTTCGTGCAGCGCGCCGTGCTCGCACAGCAGCCGCAGCAGTTCCATTGGCAACCCGTGCGACCTAGCAATGCCACTGCTGCTGCTGCTGCTCCCGCCGCCACCACATACGGCATACAGCAGCGCGCAGCGCAGTGGTGTGTAGCCGAGTCGTCCGCCACCGTACACGTAATGGGGTGTCGCCTTGACGATCGCGACGGGATCGCTGTAGTCAGCGTACGTTCCCGACACGACAGGGCCGCGACCGCCCGCTTCCGAGGCACCCGTTGACCCCCCACCCTGCGCCACCAGCGCCGTAACGGCAGCTCCTTGACCGAAGGGGCCGGTGCTCTGCCGGTGCTTGAGTTGCTTTTGCCGCCTCGCCTCCCGCTCCTCCAGCTGCTGCAGCCGCCCTCGCAAGGCACCGTGGTGGACCAGGGCGGTGTTCTCCCAGTGCGGACCCCAAAGCACCTCCGTCGCACTCGCCGCCGCTGGTGACGCAGCTAAGGAAGAAGACGAAAGCGCAGCCGCAGACAGGGAGTTCTGGCAGGCAACGGCATCATGATGCTTCAGCAGCACCGCTGCCACCCGCGTCATACCGAGACTGCAGGCGATGTGCAGAGCGGATATGCCGTGTCTATCCTGCGCGCTTGCTGCCAGAGTGCCGGGCGGGCACTGCGCAAGCAGCAGCTCCACTACACGCCAGCAACGCTTCTTCATCGCCAGGAGCAGCGGCGTGTTGCCGTTGATATCAACCTCCGCCAAACACGCTAAAGGGAGCTTCTGCAGGAGGTACTGAACACCGGCCGGCTCGCCGGCGGCCGCCGCGACGTGCAGCGGGTTCTGCCGACGGAAGTCGTAAAGGAGGGAATGGCGAGTCGAAGCGACTCGCGTCCCTGTTGTCGAGAGCAGCAGTGGAAAGAGTTTCAGCTCCTCGCCGACGTAGCGCACAATCTCCACATTGCCACTAGCTGTCGCAGCGTGCAAGACGCTCTGGCCCGTCAAGGCGTCGCGCGCGGTGACCTCGTGCTGATCAAAGAAGTAGTGATGCACCAGTGCCTTGATAGCCAGAAGGGTGGCCCCGTCCCGGCACATGTCCATCAGGGACGGGGAGTAGAGCTGGAAGAGAGCGGCCGGGGTATAGCCCATGTTGTTTTGCATCGCCTCGCCCTCCAAGGCTGCCGCATCCACCTTCAATGCCCGCAGGCGACTACACAGAAGGCCGACAAGGGCAGCACGTCGCCGCTGTAGGGCGAGGTGCAGCGGAGTATCGCGGTTCCGGTTCGCCAGCAGAGGATTCGCTCCCCCATCCTCTAGTAAGAGCTTTACTAACGCCGGGTGATTGCCACGAACGGCGGTGTGCAGCGGCGTGTCACCGGACTGCCGCTCCCGCGCATCTACCACGATGTACGACTGCGAAAGCAAAAAGCGCACCGCGGCCTCGTTACCGACGTGTGCGGCCTCGTGCAGCAGGGTGCGACCGAGCAAGTCTTCCGTGTTGCCGTTCCACCTCGTCACACCGGCACACCACGTTTCTATGCGAAAGGGACGGCCATATGTTGCTGCAAGCGCTGACGCGGAGAACAGCCCTGCCCCACTGCCGAAGCCGCCCAGAGGCCGCAGCGGGTCGGGTAGCTGCAGCTGCAGGCGTTCAGCCACAACACGCTCCACCCGCAGGCCACCCTCAGCGCGGTCGCCGGGCGCGACGAACAGCGCTGCCAGGGCAAACCGCTTCTGCGGTGGCGCACGCGACATCTCCGAGACGCCGCCGTCGTGATGCCGCAGCGCCTCGCTCTCGTTGCCGCCGCGGACTCGGCGAGCGTGGTGTCTTGGTGGGTGCTTCACCACCACTACGGGAGGAGTTGTGCCCGGCACCCACTGCGTGCAATTGCTGCTGCAGACACGAGAAGCACTACCACCTATTAGATTGGTCACGAGCGACGCCACTGCCGCCACGTTGGAGAGGGTGTGGTTCGGGTTGGTGTTGCCAGGCGTGGAAGGCGCCGTGCTCATCGCGGGAAGGCCCAGTCGTGGGTAGCGTGGCAGCACGTCCTCCACGCAGAGTCGTGCCTCATGCAAGCGATCGTACGACCGGCATCCACCGCCGTGCACGAAGCTGAACGTTTCGGTGAAATCGAAAGGGTGCAGCGGAGAAGAAATGATGTGTTGCGCCTGCTGCAATGTGACGTTCGCGGGTGCCTCTCGCACCGCCACCGACCCACCATCCCCTCCAGAGGCCAGCGAGACGAGCAGGCTGCGCACCTCCGCGAGGGTCGTTTCCAGTCGCACATTGATCGTGGCGATGAGCTGACTACCACAGGCGGTTGCCGTGCACACCAGACACAGAATCGGCGCGTTGGAAGCTGTGAAGTCAGTGTGGGCGTCCATTTTTTTTTCCCCTCTTACACACTGGTATTCGCTCGTGCAGTAGACAGCAACGATTATGAAGCGTGGCAGCAACAACAATGTCGAACCAACAACAAACAAAAAAAAACACGAGAGAAAGAAAAAGGCAATAACGATTAGCCAAAGGAAACGGGAGGTTGCTCACGGAATCCAAACAAGCCTTCCGCAGTAGTGAAAGCCCAGAACAGATAAAAATGTACCTCCAAACAGCAGTTTCAACGCACCGTGAGAAAATAAAAGGACAGCAGCAAAAGAAAGAAAAAAGAGGATGGTGAGGGAGACTCAAAGCAACCTCTCACTCCACTCAAGTGTCTCTACG
The DNA here is from genome assembly GCA_900240985.1 of Crithidia bombi. NCBI lineage: Eukaryota > Euglenozoa > Kinetoplastea > Trypanosomatida > Trypanosomatidae > Crithidia > Crithidia bombi. Next base: position 181,586 of record OESO01000194.1, on the reverse strand, counting down.
TCGAGTCTAACACCAATGGGAAAAGAGGACGCTGCGAACAGAGAAGTACGTACTTTTGCGCAAGTGTGTGTGTGTGTGTGTGTAAAGGTTGATTGAATTTTCCGCGCGGTGGATCCTTCTGTGTTTTTTTTTTTTTGAGGCGGGCTGGCAGAAGCTTGGGTAACAGAAATAGTATGAGTTCTCTAATCTCTAAAAAGCGGTGCCGCCTGTCACATCCCCAAGAAAATGTACGAGGGACAGACAAGGAAAGATCCTAGATATGTATGTGTGTCAGTCCACAAATGCGCTGCAAAAAAAGAAGAGAAATATGCGTGCGTGTATACGTCTTTATGCGTGCTCGTGTGCGTGCAGCTGCACACCTTCAACCTGTCGTTTTGAGTGTGGAGGACAGACACGCAATAAAGGCGGTGAGGAAGAGGAAAAGGACCGAGAGAGAGCACGGTGGAGAAAACAAAAGGGAGCAGCGTGCAGGCGAAAGGGGCATATCTTTCTTTGTCTTTGCAAACAATACTCTTCCCTTCTTGCTTGCTTGCTGCTGTCCAAAACGCGAGACAAAACGAAAAACCCGCTACCCTCGCACACATGTACGCTTGAAGGTCTCTCTCCGTGTCCGGCTTCCGTTCACTTATGCGTGTGTGTAGGTGAGAAACACTCACATGCGTGCACGCACATTCATACGGATAGACATGATCCAGCACCGCCGACTGTGGAACACAAAACAAAGCAGTTGAAGTATTAACAGAGGTCTCTCATTAACGTCGAAAAGGCTCAGCTGCATTTGTGATCTACCTCTTGATGCATTCTTTTTTATGCTTTTCACTGATTTTTGCGTGATCAGAACACACACACACACACACACACACAGTTACGACAAAGGTGAGTAGCAGTGGCAGAAGACCTCTAGGTAGGCAGCCCACCACTGCGCAGTGCCCGCCAAAGGAGCGGTCGACACGGCGGTGCGGCCCGCAGTGAAAGAAACAGAATCCCCAACTGCATCCCATGCATTCGAGTCACCACTATTACACGCTTTTGCTGTCACAGGAAGCGTGTCTGCAGACACGCTTCTCTCCTCCAGCAACTCCGCTTGCACACAAGCACGCAGCTCTCCTACCCGTGCCAGCACGTCGCCTAGGGTGTACGTTGCGGCTACGTCATCCGTCCGCTGCGTAGCCACAGACGACTCCGACGCCGCCGCTCCTTGGCCTTCCTTGTCTCCACCCCCGCCTCCGCCGCCGATGCTGCCACTACCACCGCTGCGACGCCAGCAGTGGGAGCGCAGCACGCTAGCTGACAAGCCGCCCGAGGCCGACATGGGAGATGTGGCGATGGAGCTGCAGCACAGCATCGTAACAAAGCGGTGCCACCCGTAGCGAGCGACGGCAGGGACGTGCGGGCGATAGCTTCGCAGCTGATCTTCCGACACCACACCAGCGCCGTCACCGTCGACAAGGTGGAAAAGCTGAGCGACGGCATGCTGCACCAGAGGCGGCACTGCCATGGCCACGAGTGCGATGCGGAGAGGTCGGCTACATAGCGCTGTCGAGTTCGTCGTCAACTTCTCTGCAGTGGGTAGCGCAGCTGACGGAGGCTGTCGTGTCTGGTTGGTGCTGTGTCGCCGCAGTTTTCTCGCTAGTGCGTCTGCCGCTAGTTCGCCGTCCAGCTTACGCAGGGAAACACGCACGCCAGATGCACTCAGCAACACCGGTCTCAGCACCGTTTCCAGATGGCACAGCGACCCACTCCACACACCGAGGACCCTCGGCGGGCTGATGGCGTAGAGAGCAGCGAGCACTGCGTCGTTCTCCAGCAGCTCTGCAAGACAGACGGGTGTGATGCCTGTCACCACAGATGCAGTGTGGTAGACGGCGTGTTGGGCAGCTGCACTGGCACCGTCATCTCGCATGGCAAACGCATCCGCAGCCCGCAGCACAGAAGCAGCGCGGCTCCGCTGGCTCGCTTCGGACGCAGCCAAGCACTTCAACGTGTAGTAGATGGACTCCACCTCGTCGGTCGGGCATGGCAGGGAAAGGTAGTGGACGGGAAGCGGCAGTGGGCACATCTCCAACCACCGTCGCAGCAGATGCGCGGCGTCGACCAGCCCTCCTTCCTCTCCTTGCGCGTGGCAGGGGCAGCAGCAGCCAACGATGGTGTGGACAAGACGATCACAAGCGTCGCGTGCAAGCTGCAAGGTGGATGCCAAGCCAGCCCAGAGACTCTCCTTTTCAACAACGGCGGCTACAGCCGACGTCAAAGCCGCCTCCCGCACAACCAGTAGTCCTTGGCGCTTGTCCGACGCCTCGTTCTCGAGCTGACACAATCGAACGCTGATGGAGCGACATGCTTGAGAGCCCAGCTCCGCTGCGGTACTGCAAATGGCCGCCATGGCCGACGTGTCCGCAAAGCGCGGCTCGTTCGGTTTCGCACCTGGCGACGTCCACAGCGCACCGATCCACGCCCGAAGAGCGGCTTCAACGTACTCCCACCACTGCGATTCGTCAGCTAGCATCTTCTCCGACACGACACAAGCGGAGGCTAGCAGCGTCAGTGCCACGTGGGCGGCCAGTACCAGGTCTACCCGACACCCCCAACAGCTCGCGCACACGTGGAGAAGGAAGGCGGCATAATCCTCGTGCACCTGCGACGCAGCGGTGGTGCGGGTGGCGGCCGTCATCGCACGTACCGTCTCGTACAGCTTTGCACGCTTGCTGTGCCGCAACGCTGAAACAACAGCGTGTTGCTCCTGCTGAGAGAGCCGCCGACATGCGTAACGCAGCCACCCACGCGAGGCCTTTACAATCTGCGCGCTCTCCAGCAGGCGGGCACACATTCCCGTTGACTTCATCGTCTGCTGTACCGCTGAGGCGTGGTGGTGCTTTGATGCCCCAACGTCGTCTTCTGAAAGGCGCCACACGGACTGCAGCAGCGATGGAGGAAGTGGCGGCGGCACGGACAACACCTGCGTTGAAAGCACCGCGAGGCAGTCATGCAGCGCCAGTGTGCCGTTTACGAAGCGAGTCGCTCCGGTGATGAGGCGGGCAAAGGGCGGCGATATTCTGGAGAGGTGGCGTCGCAGCTCGAGGAGGTAGGCTAGCTGATCCACGTCCGGGCGTGCCCCGTCGGCCCTCCCTCGTGTGCAGTGCGCCTCTAGGTGATCGCTCACTGCGTACACCGCCTCCACCACGCAGCGACGCGGCAAGCGCTGGGCGGCATCGACGACGGCCTCCAAACGTCCTGAGAGCGGCATGAGCACCTCCAAGCCAAGGTAGCGCGGATCGGCAGAGATAAGCTCGGAGAGCCTTTCCACATCTACAAAGGTGGCAGAAACGTCTCCTACCTCGGCCTGGTTCGTGAGCGGAACCCTGTCACTCTGGATGGGGTGCTGCTGTTCTTTGTGATCTGAGACGTGGGAATGGGGTGGTGGAGTCGTCGTGACCACAGCAAAGCGACTTGCCAGCGTGCACACTGCCTGCACGTGGCTCCATAGCACGGCCTCCGCTGCTGTCCCGGCAGCCACGGAGAAGTCGAAGGCGTTGGGGAAGAGGGCGTTGCGCACATCATTCAGCAGCGTCGTCTCCAGCACTTCCAGAGGGAGCGGTGCGACATTTTCCGCTGCGTCATTACCCTCCTCACCGCTCTGAGACTCCTGCACAGCGCCGTCACTTGCGCTGTGGAAAGCTGAAGATGGAGCCTCGACAGACGACGCAGCACGCCGCCCAGAGCCTCTCGAGGTGGGCCGTCGCACCGGCTTCCTTACGACGCACACATTCGCCGTGGGCCGTTGTGAAAGCCCCCTGATCGGCACTTTCGAGCTTCGTGGAGCAGGAGGCTTGTTGCCGCCCTCCACAAGACCCTTTGCCTCTGACGTTGTTGTTGTGGTGTTTCCGCCTGACGTGTGCGCGCAAAGCTGCTCCACGTAACGCCATAGCGTCTGTTGGACAAGCGCACACTCCAGCGGTGACATCCACTGAAGGGAATAGGCGAGCTTGTACGACGGCTTTGCGAGGGAGGGCAGAGCCGGCCTCCTTCGCGTGATGGCGCTGCAGCGCACGCACCACGCCACAAGCTCCGCAGGAAAGGCGCCGCTGTCGCACTGAAAAGATCGTAGGAAAACCGGCAGCGACACGCAACGCTCACCAGCGGAGGCGGGAGAGATCGAATTGAGACGGGCACCGGGAGTGCATCTTACGTGTGAACCGCCAGTCGTGGCGTGCAGCGTGGAGGACTGCTGCGCGAGACGCAGCATGGCGTCGGCAACATCCGTCAAATCGCTACTGCTGCCTTCTGCATCGCTGCCGTTGTTGCGGCTGGGATGGCGCGTAACGTGGTGGTGGTGCTCCCGTTCCTGCTGTGCGGCATGCGTGAGGAGACACCGCAGCGCCTCGGCCACCTCGCTAGATGATATGAACCCACTGTGGCTCGTGTCGAGGTACGCAAACGCGACTTGCAGCTGCTCCACTTCCTCGTCAGAGAAGAGGCGCCGCGGAGGTGGTACCAGAGGCGGCGAAGGGTGTGCAGCCGAAGAAGCTCGCCTGCAGCTGCCGTCGAGCGGTGTGTAGTGGTGCGCTGTGGGCCACAGGCGATCCATCGTTTCGCGATACAGCCGCTGCTGCTCCCACGCAATGCTCGTATTGAGGAGGACAGGCGAAAGTGCCGAGCTGGGAGCCAATGGATGAGACTCTCCGCCACTGCTTCTATTGCTGCGGATGTGGCAATTCGCTGCTTCTGTCGTGCTAGCGCGGGCAGGAGACGTGGAGAGGCCACGAAACGGTGAAGGCGAAAACGTGATGTGATGACGACGTGGGCTGTAAGGACTGGCGCTTGGGCTCCGGTGTCGACTGCTGCTGTTGCCCGTCTCACAGCGGGTGGTGTCGTGCTCGCTGCCGCTGCTCTGTTGACTCCACGTGTCGCCGATCAGGCAGGCCATCTTGTCGCTCACGAGGGGCCAAAAGGTCTGCATAAAACTGCATAGGTCGAGGGGACGCCATGCGTGGGCGGCAGCGTCGGGAGTGATGAAGGACGTGGCGCTGCACCACGTCTGCTGCACCATCGGCGTCATCACGGAGAGTGGCGCCGTGTGGGTGTCACCACCACCACGGTCGCTTGTGTGGTTCGCCGAAGACGTGAATGATGGAGAAACCAGCGAAGAGGTCGGCGTGGTTTTGGTGGAAGCGAGGGATGGCAACGCCATCCGCACCGCGTCCGCCGTCACGTAGCCGTCGCCGTCTGCGTCTACGGCGTAAAAGACGTCGCGGAGGAAGTAGTAGATGAAGTCGGGAACCGACCCCTGCTCCCGCCGCGCCACCTCATCCGAGAGTCCACTCAAGGCCTGTTTACGCGTAAACACAAGCGACGGCATTTGAGATAGATTTGCCTTCAGAAACAGATGAGCAGGGATATCAGAAAAAAAAAGCAATAAAAATGAGAATTGTGAATGCGCAGCGATACCTGGGAAACTTCCGTGAAGGAGAGAAATTGTGATGTTGCTGCTTAGTTCTTCAACTGGTGTGACTTCACCACACACCGTCAAGAGCAGACAAAGAAATCTAAGGAAATGTACAAGGGAGAGATTCTAAACACCCTCTAGAACCAGTGAAAAAGAAATGCTTGTGGTAGACGAGCGTGGGTGTGAAAGTGGGTGGAGGACACGTTTGATCAGGGGAGCTGCCCAACGCGCTGCGCAGATTCTAGAACCCTCAAAACTAAGAAAAAAAGGGGGGCAGGTGAGAAAAGAGAACCAAAGGGAAGCTGTAGTTGCTAGTTGGGATGTCCCATATTAGCTCCACACGACGCAAGCAAATCAGAAGAATCACACAATGTCTCCTCGAGCCCTGCAAATGCGCTTTTTCGAAGGCAGTGTGGTAAGAAAACAGCTATTAACTCGTGTTCAGTTGCCGCTGTTGAGTCCCGCTTTTGCACAGCACTTGTGTGTCACACTAACGCGTGCTGTTTAACAAAAACAAAACGAGAGAAAGAGGGAAAAAGAGAGGAAGAGTGAAGAGTCGGGTGTAAAGAAAGCACTGCCGAAGGAATTACGTCAGATCCATTTAAACAAACGGTAGTGTGCAAGGAGGGCCATTCCAACGGAGAGCTTCTGCATATCGGCAGCACGTGACCGCACACAAAGGAGAGCAGCCCATTTCTTGGGAAGCGGTCGGCGAATAATTCCCACTCGTCTCCCTTTCCAGCACGCCAAGGCAGAGATCACCAACGAGCAAGCATGTATGAAACAGAAGCAAAAGAAAGGAAGAACAGCACAAGCACACATATGCAACTCTTGCTGAGTATTTCGCGTCACAGGCGAGCTGGGGAAAAAAGGGTAGCGAAGGAGATAGCATCGTTGTTTGCACCTGTCTGCTTGATTGTTGCTTGATCGCACACAAAGACACACACACACACACACACACACACGCACAGAAGTTGGCTTAAGCACACAAGGATACTACGTAAACACAGCTCGACGTGAGAGAAAAAATGGGGGAATAGAAGCAAAACAGATGCTGAGCTAGAAAGAAGAGAAAGAACAACAGCTACGAGGCAGCTAATCGGCAAAACAGAAGAAAAAAGGGAAAGCGGAAAGACAAACTCGATCTGCTAGCACTGCACTGAACAAGACGACGAGCGGCATTCAAGCCTATGTGCGTGTGCGAGAGAGTGTGTGCATGTGCTTTCGATATTCCCTCCTTCATGTGCAGCACCACAGTAGGCACGCCAGCAAACATGTCTTTTCGAGTGAACTGCACGGCACCACTCCGTCGAGACAACGCAAAAAGTGGGGGAAAGAGGGAGATCGAAAAAGAGCGCAGCACGTGACACACCAATATCACCAACACATGCCGGATTGAAAAAGGCAGAAGAGTTTTTCCTCGCGAACGGAGGAAAGAGAGAGAAAAGGATGCAGCAGCAGCACAGTCAAAACACACATACGCACACATTGATGCGTGTAAGCGCAAGCAGTCTGTCTTCACATACGTGAACCGTAGTCGAGATAGGGTGCCATTTTAGACCACATGACAGATGTGATGAAGTACTTCTCCTCCATGCGGTAAAGATCCTCGCGAGGGATGCCAAAATCCTCCCAGTCAAGCAGGTCGGGGTCGCGTTCCGGCATCGCGCAGTTGTCGATAAACTGGCGGTCCACCCAGTCTCGCGTCCACGCCGGTGCCTTTGTGCCGAGCAGAAAACCTTGATGCAAAGGAAGACGCTCGTTGAGGCGGGTGAGCACGTCAAAAACGATTTTGGGCGTATGCACCGTCAAGTGGCGCTGCCCGTTGCACTCCGCACACCAACGCAACAGATCGTTCGTCGTGAACCGCACCGGGCCGCCCAGCTCTGCGATGCGACCCTCCGTGTGGTCTAGCAGAAGCGACCGCGCTGCTGCCTCAGCAAGGTCGCCAGCAAAGACGGGCTGGTGGATGCGCTGGCCGCGGTTCGGCACCGGAACGATCTTCAGATACCGCTGCGCCTTCAGGTACTTGGAGTAAGTGAAATCGTTCTCCGAAAAAATGTCGGTGCCGCGGATGATGGTGGCAGTGGGGAACTCTTCCAGCACGGCGATCTCCGCCTCGCGCTTCTGTCGTAGCAGCTTGGACGGACTGTTTAGGTCGGCCCCTACCATCGACATGTGAGTGAACTTGAGAATACCCAGCTCGCGACTCCACCGGGCAAGCATGCGCGGCCACTCCACGTTGATCGCCTCCATGGAGAACCACGACTGACTGTTCTCGTAGCACGCCGGCTCCTGCCACGCGCCGACGACATTGATCACGTTATCCACCTTCTCTAAGATCGACTTCACGACAAACTCCTTATCAATTTCGTAATCGGTATCGAAGTTCTGACCCACCGTACCGTCACCGCTAGAACGCATCTGACGCACGCTGCTCGGCATACCGGAGCGAAAGCGGAACGGGATGATGCTGGTGAAGCCGTGGAAGGAGTTCACGGCGTGGATGTGGTGACCCAGGATGCCGGTCGCACCGAAGGTGGCCACGTTTACGCCCATGGTGTTCGCCTCCGCACCACCGTGGCGCCACGTCGAGGAAAGCTCCCCGTTCATGTTGCGCACAAACATACGGCGAGACATGGTTGGTCTAAAGGTGGGTGATGGTGGTGCTGAAACCTAACGGCAGGTGTGAAGCACGGCGTCGTGGAAAACGTGCAAGCGAAAATCGTGCGTTTCGCCGGAAAGGGAGCAGAAAAGAAAAGCACTACTAGAGGGGGTAAAACGAGCTACTGCCTATAACTAATTGTTGAGCCAAAGCGCGTGTGTAACGATGAGTCCGATGTGTTCTATCAGTCGCTGTGTGCTCTTTTTTTGTTGTTGTTCCTACGATACCGAAGACTTCACGTTCCGACGACGACCGCGCTCGTGTTCTCTCTTTTCTTTGCTCTCCTGAGAAACACCAGGTGGCACAGCACCGTGATGTTCAAATGATGACAGGAAGAAACAAGAAAAGAGTAAAAGAGCAAAGGAAACTACAGTCTTACTATTCCTATCTTAGAAAGAACCAACCCAAGTTGCCCCTTTTTTCCTTTTCTTGTGTGTGTGTATGTGTGCGTGCGTGTGCGCTCCGCTCCTTCTCCGCTCCAGTGTTGGGTGTGTTCCCCACGTAGGTCACGGAAAGTGGCAGTATCACACAGGGAGCCCTTCGAAGTCAAACCGGAAAAAAAAAGACACGAAGAGCGAGATATGGAAAATGCGCGGGGCGTCCACAGCGCTCTGCTAAGCCTAGTGATGTGCCACTGTACCAGCAGCACATATGGTTGTTGGTGTTTTAGCACCGTTGAGTGTATGTGTGTGTGTGTGTGTGTGTGTGGATGAAAAGGGGAGTGCGGTGGGTGCATGCAGAACAAAAAAAAAGAAGAGAAGAGATGAAGAGAGATGTTCAGGCGCTTTCTTACCGCGCCAAAAAGGGGGAAAGAGAAAGGCGAGTCATCACAGCAACGGCTGCCACTCTCTCTCTCTTCCCACTTTTCCAATCCTCCTCCACATTCGCACAAGTGCATAAGTTGCAGCGGGTGAGAACCGACGAAGATCGAATAATAAAAACCGGCGTTGCCATTGGCAGAGTCACCTGTGGACGCGAAAGCGCTGCTCCGGTGTGAAGAGTATCCCGCCCACACAAACACACACACACACGCAGACACTGAAATGGAGAGACGGGCGGCGCTAGTGCGCACGCCAGCAGTCACGGAATTCCACTTCCTCGTTTATCTCCCTTCTCCTGTCTCCCGCCCACCCGAAGCACCCAACCAAGGAAGAGAACGAGAGGGACTGGGCACGTTGGGAAAAGGAGGAATCGAAGCAACCTTCACGCCTCGTAAGACCTTCCTCTTTCAACGATCTTTGTTTTTCTCCCTTTTTTTGTGTGTGTGCGTGCGAGAGAATAAAAATGAGAAGAAAAGAAAACGAAACAGAAAGTAGCATGAAAAGAGGCAGAAAGACAGTGAAAAACTACCGCCCACCACCACCTACAGACGGGGAGGGGAGGGTTCATCTCACTGACCCACCGCAATCCAGCGAAACACATCCGCAAAAACAGCGAAGCCACACTACGAAGCCTGCCACCACCAAACACCTTCAGAAGAAAAGAAATCGAAGTGAAAAACAAAAACAAAGAAAAGTCAAGACATAATGGGCAGAACTGCAGACGAGAGGGGAAAGAGGAGAAGCGTCTCCAGCGGTGTCAATTACCGGCTGCGGAGCAGCGTCAGCAATCCCACTCTGTGACAATAATCCTCTCTCCACCCCCCACCCGCCCCTCATTCCCGGACCTCAGTCCACTAGAAATAGGGGGATGCTTATCCGACTACACTTTCCTTGTGTGTGTGTGTGTGCTCTCAACTTCTTTTTCTTTACTTCTTCTGGAAGGCAGCCACCTCCGCGCGCTGGGCGTGCACCTTGTGGGTGTGCTTCTTGGCGTGGTCGCGCTGGCGCAGCGCACGGCGGTGCGACGCGATCAGGCGCAGGTACTCACGGCGCTCCGCCGCAGAGCGGCGCACGTGCTCGAGGGCGGACTGGGCCTTCTGGTAGCGACGCGCCTTGATCTTCGGCGTGATGAGGCGCTGGATCTTCGGGGCCTTCATGCGGTCCTTCTTGCCCGCCTTCGTCACGCGACGGCGCACGACGTACTTGCGCACATCATCGCCGCGGGAAAGGTTGAAGAGCTTGCGGATCTTGCTGGCGCGCTTAGGGCCGAGACGGCGCGGCGCGGTGGTGTCGGTGACGCCCTCGATGGGCTGGTCGCCAACCTTGGAGATAGTCACGTTCACGAGCGCAATGTCGTTGGCCAGCACGCAGCCGCGCACGTTCTTGCGGCGGCGCTCACCCTGGTAGCCGCGGAAGGTGTTGAAGCCGATCGCACCGCGCTTCACCAGCAGCGACACACGGCTGGAGGCCAGCACGCCGGGCACCATCGGGAAACCATCTTTGTCAGAGCCACCGCGCAGACGGAAGATGTAGCCCTTGAACTCATCACCGAAGATGGCACCGTCCACGTCGTTGCCGAGACGGTAGTCCTGCAGCTGGACACGGCGCAGCACGTCGTCCGTGATCTCGAACTGCTTCACCGTGCCGTTGCGAGGGTACGCAATGTTGAGTTTCATGATTCGCTGACTGACTACTTCACTGCAAAATCAGCGATGAAGCAAAGTGATCGACGGCGGCGACAACAACAAGCAACACCAACAAATAGAAGAGCGAGGGCCAACGTGCGATACACGGAAAACGAAACGGAAAGAAAAGCAATGGGAGAGATAGAGCGAAGGGATACGGACTCTTATGAAAGTCATCTTAAGCAACGTTAGATGATGAAAACGCCAAAACAAAAGAGTGTGGTGCTACCAGAAAGAGCAAACCTGGCAAACACATTTATACACACGAGACAATCATCACTGCTCACATACTACGTCCAACCATGATGGTATGTGATTTTTTTTTTTGCTCTTCTTCTTCTGGTGCCTCCTCCTCTGCGGCCCACAGAGCCGTAGTTTTACCTGAGTGGCGAAGGAATGCGGTGGGCACCGTAACTCTTTTATTATGAGAGGCTTTGTGTGCGGGTTTTTTTTCTTCTTCTGTTTCACTCTTCAGCTCTTCGACCATATTTTTTTTTTTTGAACACAAAGCCGACGGATAAAACGGAAAATCAGCAGCAGTAGCAACAGCAGCAGCCATCTCAATCAGACAAGGCGCCATTAAAGCGTCACCGCGCCTTTGTGGAGCCACGAGCTGAACACAGGCCCGCGCTGCAGAGAGTTCCACGGCACGCCAACGTCGACCACGACGCCACGGCCAGCCACGACAACGCGGCGATTCAGAAAGCAGTTGGCGAGCTCAGCCGTCCCGTTCTCGACAGACGCACTCGTCGGGGCCGTGCTCGCGAGCACCAACGCCTCCACCAGCTCGTTCTCTGGTGTGCAGACGAGGGAACCCGTAGCGGACGACGACGGCGTGCTCGCGTTTAGCGGCCGTGTCGTGTACGACGGGACGGTGACGTTGAGATCGGCATCACCGTAGATCTCAAACCGTCGACGGTACATCTGGTACACCGCCTGCTTCCACCGGTCAGACTCGCACGCCGCATCGGTCGACTTGGCCTCTTTGTTGGATATGCAGCTGCTGGCTTCGCCTTCAGCAACTGTTGCCGTCCACATTGACCGGAGGGAGAACGGCGGGGCTGACGCGGAGACTGCCAGATAAAGTGATCCCAGCAGCGGCAGAGTGTAGTAGTGAAGGTCGACCTGATCTCCTTTCAGCAGCGATACGCCGAGGCGGCTGCCCTCGCGGTGGTACCCGTGACCGAGCAGCGTGTGCAGCACCGCGCGTAGTTCTGCGTGGGGAAGCTCCTGCAGCAGCAGCTCGTACTTGTGCGCGCGCACAGCCGTACGCTCGCGCAGCTCGCGGCGCCACTTCGGCTCCGACTTGCGCAGCGGCAGGCTCGTTTTGTGGCTCGAGCACAACTCCATTAACGCCGTGAGGAGACGCACAGCAGCCTGCACGGCGCCGTCCACGTCATCCATCGCCTGCTCCCGCCACCCCCATGAGGAGGCAGCGAGCGTGCTTGCAATGGGCTGCAGCTCCGCACGCGAGTCGCGTGTGACCATCATCTGCCCTTTCTTCTTTCCCTTCCCTGAAACGAGAAAAGCAGCGGGGGCAGCTGTAGGTGGTGGCGACTGCGTCGTGCCACTCGCTGCTGCCAGCGCTTCAGTTTTGTCTCTGAGCACGGCTGAAGAGGTCGCTTGAGGGGCAGGCGGAGATAGCGGAGTCGGCTCTTCGCATAGCACGTCCACCACGGCGCGCACCGCGCTCACCACCTGCTGCACGTAGTCCTCGCGATGCGTATCCTTTGTGGCCACCATCACCACCGTCAGCGGCTGGTCGGCAGGCACGAAGGACGCAGCGAGGTCGTACACGTTAGCGCTGGACAGCAACAATGCCAAGTCGTGAAGGTGTTGCAAGTAGCTGCTCTTCCGCTGTGCCTGCGCAGTGGAGGAAAGGAGGTAGCGCAGCATGCGCGCAAACACCACCGCGTGCGTCGAAACGGATGGGACAAACGTATGCGGCACCGGCACCCGCGGCGGCACACCAGCAGCGGCAGTGGGTGATGCCACAACACTACACTTCACCTCTGTCAGCAGGCTGAAGCTGAGCCGCTCCCCAAGCTGCGCCTCCTCGAGCAGCTGCAACGGCAATGACGCGAGGAGCTCCGCTTGCACCGCATGCGTGACAGGGAGACGAATCTTGTGGTCCTCTGCGCAGTCCCTTACACCATCGCATGCTTCGAGCTTTGCTGTCAGCTGCTCCTTCCTTGTATCCGTGTCTGCTGTGATAGCGTCTTGAAGCGTACCGGATAGCAGGCGTGCGGCGTGGTGCGTTTCCTTCACGGTGAGAAGGCAGTGAAGGTGCCACGACACCCGCCCCTCACGCACCACAGCAGGCGCGATGCCAGCCGACCAGCTTTCAGCTCCGGCAGCGCCAACGGCAGTGGACAACGAAAAGGGTGGCAGAGAGGGTGATGACGCCAACGAAAGTTGCGTCAGCTGCCCCCACAGGGAGAGCCACCGCTTCCCCTGCGACACAGCATCAGCTGTCGCTGCTACTGTTGCGCCTACGGAGTCAGAGCGGGCCTCATCGCCTTTGTCCTCACCGCTGATGCGCACTGCCACTGTCATGGCGTCACAGTGCGCCTTCAGCGCGATGCCAGCAGCATCCAGTGAGACCTTCCCCACCTCCTGCGCCAATCGCAGCGCGGCGTGCGATGATGGCGCGAGGCACACACCGCACAGTTGTGCCAGCCACCGGAGCAAGGGCAAGATGGAAGAACAGCTGGAAGAGGAGGAAGAAGAGGAGGCACGTGGAAGCCGGCGAGCAAGGTCCTGCAGCGTGTGTGCGGCGATCACGTGCAGCGGTGATGACGGCGAAGTCGCCTGTTGCTCTCCTGCAGCAGCAATGCTGCTTTTCGAAGTACTGCTTCGAGTGACGGGAGTGGAAGCCACTCCATTCGACGAGAACTGTGCAGCGACCCACGGTGGCCACTCCGCAGGGTTTAGCACCACTGCGACGCACGCGCATAGCATCAGCGCCACCGACTCCGCCTCCCTTTCGGCGTTGAGCAAAACCGCCCCCACATCATCTAGTGGCAACGCACACGAGGACGTAGCTGAGGCAGAGGCATTACTTGAGGCACTCCGTTGCTGCTGGAGGAGAACAGTGCAAAAGACCTTGTAGGCGTCCCTGCTCGCCAACGCTTGCGGAAGAGCTCCTATCTGGCTTGACAGCGGTGCATTGTCGGGCCAGAAGGTCTGCCGGGATGTGGCGTAAGCATACTTGCGCAGCTCCGTCACGCTTCCCGAGAACGCTGCCAGAGGCGCTGAACTCGGCTGCGATGGTGCACCATAACGCAACGAAGAGTTGCAAGGAGCCCTTTCTCCCCTGCGCGATGCAGCAGCATTCGTGCTGGTGGTGCTGACTGCGCCAGACGAAGCACGTTCTGTCAGCAGCTCACTTACTGCGTTGCTCGTAAGCGACAAGTAGCAACGCGGTCTGCCAAGACCCAAAGCGGCACGCCAATTTCCTCGCCTCCTGAGCATCCAGCAGACGACCTATTTTACAGCAGCGTTGTATACGACACGTAAGCGAAATCGGTGTCCTCTCTCCTTCCACCCCTCCAACGCTGACGTAAGAGGCCGGTGGAAACACAAAGACCGAAAAGAGCAAAGTGACGGAAAAAAAAAACGAGTAAAACAACAGCAATAATAACAGTAGTAATCACGGGGAGGGAACACAAAACGCTTTCCTCCTTGCACTCACTCCTTTCCTTTCGACGAAGAATTGGAAAGAGAAAGATGGCTCCGTGACCGTTTCGAATCACTTCTGTCAACCTCGGTTGATTGGTTTCCTTTTTCTCTGGTTGTTTCCTTGTCACCTGCTTTTTTGTACTTTTTTTTTCTGCTCTTGAAATCGCGCAAAACGTCGCCATGGAGAGCTGATATCATAAAGAAAAAAAAAGCTGAAGGGGAGAATCGGGTGCACAAGAGAGAGAGGAGAATGAAATGAGTCTGCTCGCCATGTTCACGCTGCATTTAGCATTTCCAGCAAACTTCCCACCTCACCCCTCTGCAGCCGTGCCCTGCCAATGGTGGTCTGAACAACATCACTGTACCTCTTTGCGTAAACACCTAGATGCGCACCACTTCCGACTAGCTGTTGCATGAGTCACGCCACCCCCAAATCCTCCCACCCCCTCCTCCCAATAATAATCTGCATGGGTAGGTAAAGAACGTCCCTTTCCCACAGCCGAGAAAAAAGGGGGGAACGAGAGGGTCCCCGTTACTGAAGAAAGGGCCTTTACCGCCGTTCGCCATCACAGGCAGAGTGAATCTTGCGTCTCCCTCTGTCTTCCTCTCAGAGAAAGGAGACAGTGGCTCCGTCGAGTTGCTTGTTTTCTTTTTGTTTTGTTGTTGTTTTCCTTTTCTTTGATTTGGGGTTACCGTATTATTCGAGAGCTTTAGACGATTAGCACGACGGGCTTGTTCCCCCTCTTCACCCGCTTACACCTTAACAAGAGGGGGGGGGGGCATTTAGATGGAAGCACAGATACACAAGCGGCAGCATCACAATGCTGCTGGTTCTTGTCTTCTAACACACACGGCGGCACATATGTACGCAAACACACACATATATACGATAAACAACCTCCAGAGCCAAGGCAGAAAGGTGTGCCGACCACTCCTCTCCCACACTCTCCCCCTCCTTTTCAAGGCTGCGGTGAGGCACGAGTCCAGTGTACCGACGCGGTACCTTACATGGCATTCAGCTTCACCATGAATTGTTGAGGCGACAGGGCTGATCGGCGACCCCGTTCGACAACTGTCTTCGCCTTCAGCAGATCCTTTGACACGGTGCGCTCAAAAAGCACGTAGGCAGCCCAATCCTCCGTGTTCGCCTGCTGCACCGCAGTCGTGGAAGCCTTTCCGGTGGTAGCCGTTGCCGCATCCCCAGCCAGCAGCACCTTCGCCGGCGTGCCGTCATACACCAGGGGCAGATACGACTCCGGGTGCTTCGACACGCCGTAGAGTCGCAGCAGCGCCTCGTGCGCCTCACGGGCCGCCTGCACGGCACCGTGCACCTTCGCGACGTCATCAACGCTGAGGCTGCGATACACCGCCACGCCCTCTAGAAAAGGCAAGACGCAGTGCGTCTGGGCGTAGCGCGGCAGGGGCTGGCAGCGTTGCGCGACCACAAGAAGGCCTTGCAGGTCTGCGATCCAGTCCTCGGCAGCCTCCCTAGTCGAGTCACGCAGCACCTCAGCGACGGCGTCACGCGTGCAGACACGACGCCCCAGCCATGAGACAAGGCGGCACCGCAGCAACGACGTGACGCCCTCCAGTCGCACCCACTCCTGTTGTCGGTCGAGCGTGCTGGACGAGGCGCCGCTAAGGAAGTGGAGGCCAGCAGCTGCAAAACTGCTGAGCTGTGCCGCACCAGCAGCTGCGGCAACGGCAGTGCTGTCGTCGTCCTCATCACTATCGTCACTCCCGCAGTTGCTGTTGCTACTACTGCTAGAACGTCCCGTCTTCTTCGTGTTGTTGTCGCTTGCAAGGTTTGGTGCGTTCGGGTTGAAGGGCCCCAGCATCGTCTCCAGTGCGCTGAAGATGCGCCACATCGACAATGGCACAAAGGGCTCGCCGCGGTCGGTTTTCGTGGCTCCGAGACGGTATTGCAGTGCGGTGGTGCGGTTCAGCAGAATAGCTTTAGTGGCTGCCCAGGTGTCGGTGTCCGCCGCGCGTGTGTGCTCCTGCGACGTCTTGCGTTTCTTACTTTCAGCACAAATGATGCCGCTATTGCTGCACACCGTCGTCGGCGTCAACCCGTGCCGTTTTAGCAAGTCGACCACAGCCATTCGTCGACGTGCCTGCGAGGCGGCCACCTCACTGGCGGACACGATCGGCGCGTGCTGCAGCTGTGCCTCCTCCTCCTTCCACCACACGATGAAACGCTCCACGTCTTCGGCTGTCAACGGCAGCATTTTCACACTCGCGGTGGGTGACAGGGAAGACGACGACGGCAGAGATCTCATGGAAGAGTCGGAGGTGCACAGCACGTCGCGGTCCTCGGCCCGCAAAAAGCGCCCCAGCTGCATGACAGACCAGCTTAGAAGGGGAGCCGAACCAGTGGTGGTGGTCGCCGAAGACGAAGACGCTTCCTTGCGCATGCGAGACGTCGGCGGTGGAGCGGCGCTCTCGGCAGACGCAATTTCCTCTGCCAGCCGCTTTGTCCGCACCTTCGGCTCCTCGATGCACGCCTGCTGTGTGGCCTTGTCTAGCTTTGACACCCGCAGAATCCACTTCGCCACTTCCGCCACGTCCAGCAACGTAGCTGCTCCTTTTCTTTTGTCGTGCTTCCGTGCCGTTGCCGCTTTCTGGTTGTTGCTGTTGATGTTGTCATTGCTCTCAGACGTCGCAAACGAGCCCAGTAGCAAGGCAGCGCACACCTTCGAGACGCCCTCTGCTGCGCCATCGTCGGCCAGACGGCGCAAGATGTCCGTCAGCGCTTGTCGCACCACAACAAAGTGCTGCGTCGAGTCAGCCGCGTCGCGCACCGTCACCGCAGGCAGGGCGGCCACCGTGGAGGCAGGCAGCAAGGCAAATGCGATGATCGTCACCAACGCCTTGACGGCAGCGCGGTGGCGCTCCTCAGTGGGCGGGTTCGCAAAGGAAGACATCCCCAGCCGCGCGTAGTCTCCCTCCTCGTTTTCCCCCGTGCACTTCGCTGCCGGTTGGCGCTGGCGGGCGTTCGCAACGGCGTCACTGCCGCCATCCGACAAGTACGTCGCGGTGTCGACGATGGCCGTCGCGTAGCGGTTCACCAGCGCATCCTCCAGCGAAAGATAGGCGGCGAAGACGGTGTCGATGCTCCGACGGTGGCGCCACTGCACCCGCACGCGAAGCTGTTGCTGCTGCGAGGCAATCGATAAAGCGCCGACGTCTCGCCCCGCAGGTGTGTCGGCAGCAAAGCACGCCTCGATCAACTTGTGCGTCGCAGTCGAGACGATCACCTGCATGACCTCCTGCGAAAAGGCGAAGGCGCCGGCCGTGGAGAGGAGTTGCTCCATCAGCGGCGCTCCGCTAGCAGGGCTGTCGAAGGCCTCCTCCACGACCGCCTTGGCAAGGGCGAGGTCGAGCAGCACCTGACCCATCGACGCGTTCTCGGCCCGCAGCTTCGGCGCAATCACGGACGTGGGCTCCACTGCCGGGCCACGTGCTGGCGCCGCGTTACGACCCCCGTCAGCCTCGTCCTCCTCCTCCTTTTGAGCGACAACTTCGCTGGCTTTCTTGCGCGCTTTTCGCGCCTCCTCGCGGTGCTCAGCGAGCAGGCCGTCGAGCAGCCGTTGCACAAACTGCAGCTCCACCCGCAGCGCACAGGCCCACACAGTCACCTCGGATGACATGGTCAGCAGCGCCTGCTGCAAGATCGCACGTGCGTTATCTGTGTTGTGCTGTGAGGTGCACTGCCACTCCGCCGCCTCCACCCATATGTCGCTGCGTCTGGGGTAGGTCACCATCAGCTCGCCATAGAGATTGCTGAGGCTGCCGTTGCGTTGAAACTGCTTCAAAAACAGCACGTACTCCTGCCGCAACGACTCGTGCTCCGCATTGTTTTTTAGGTGTTTCAGGCCAATCTTGTAGATGCCTTCGATGCGCTCCACGATGTCCCAGCGGTGCTGCAGGTTAAGCTTCGTGTAGTTGCAGTACTCGCGGAGCCGCCGTTCGAGCCCCAGCTCATATGTGATGGCGCCACGTACATCGAGTAGGAGGAGTGGCTTGGCGACAAGGCGGTACTCCCAGTGGGTGCGCTGCCGCGACACCTCCAGAGTCTCTTCGCGCGTGAGGAAACCGCTGGAGTAGTACTCGTCCAGTGCTGGCACCAGCTTCTCCAGCCGGGTCTCAATGGCGCGTGCGCGGGCCATCTTTTTTCGTGCGTGTCAGTGAGTGAGTCGGTGTGTGTGTGTGTGTGTTTGGGTGCGTGGGTGTATCAACAAACCGTGAAGAGCCACAAAGAGGCGGAAACAAAGGAATAGAAACGCCTTCCGCTGCGTGTCCGCCAGTACCACTGGAAATAGTTCTCTTCTCAGATGCGATAGTGTTGTTGTTTTCGCAGTGAGCACAACGTGTGTGTGTGTGTGTGGCAAGATAAGGAAGCAGGAAAAAAAAAGAAGGGATAGAGTGGTACAGTCCTTTCGTGTGTACATCTGTGTGGTGTTGTTGCTCACGGTGGCGAAAGAAAGCGAAAGCGAACGCGATCGTCGTCCCTATTTCTACAGCCGAATAGCTGTTGCAGGCGACCTGCAGACATACATATACGCACGCATACACCCCCTCGGCTGGAGCTTTCTTCAAGTAAGATAGGACACAAATTAATCGCGGAGGCAAGCACGGCCCCGTAGGCAGAGTTTCGTCCCCGCGCACAGCCCGCTGGTACAGAAGCGAGTCCTTGTTGTTTTATACTATTTCAACTGCCCTCTCTCTGAAGCGGTCTTCC
Source organism: Crithidia bombi (assembly GCA_900240985.1). NCBI lineage: Eukaryota > Euglenozoa > Kinetoplastea > Trypanosomatida > Trypanosomatidae > Crithidia > Crithidia bombi. Next base: position 162,547 of record OESO01000194.1, on the reverse strand, counting down.
CTCGGAGCAGTGTTGTTCGCTCTCTTATCACAAATTCACGCCACAAGGTGTGTGCTACGCTATTCTGCAGCAGCGCTGGTTAGAGTGTCAGTGTTTTTCGGATCCATGTGTGTGAAGACGAATTCAAAAGCAAAACAAAAGACAAAAAACGAAGGCCCAAAGCTGCCGCACAAATACACACACACACACACACACGCAAAGGAAGAACAGAAGAGAGATGCGACACTCCACATGCCCAGCTATCAGAGGTCTTCATCTTCCTCCCTCTCACTTTCTCGTGCGGTGCATTCCTCAGTGACGTTCCCAGACACCGCTGAGGTCGACGTCACCAAACGGCACCGCACGCTGACCATGACGACGGCGCAGATCTTCTTGGTACTTCGCCTCCGCCTCCCGCCGCTCCCGCTTCTTGCGCTCAATCGCGGACTCGTTTTTCGGCGGCGACGACGCGCTAGCGGATGACGACGATGACGACCGCCGTGTTGTGGCAGGATTTGGCGTCCGTTCACCGGGATGCTGGTTCGACAACTCCTCCTCCGTCCGTTGCGCGGCTGCTCGGTCTTGTCGAGCCTGATCGTCGTAGTTGTACGTGCTGGGTCCGGCATGAGACGCAGCGGTGTACGCGGGGTCGAAATTCTCCGCCCCGGCGTCCGCGTTGCCGCCGTAGTGCCCGTAGCCCTTCATCGGGTCGTAGTCGGGGCGTGTCCGGTTCATTGCGGACTCCTTCATCCTCTCCATGGCCCGCTGCGCGCGGATGTTCTCCAGCGACTTGCGCATCATGTTCAGGCTCTCGGCATCCTTGCTGTCGACCGTCTCGTTAAATAGGGAGCGCATTTCACCGCTGATATTGTAGTCCCACACATCCTTGTTCTTGAAGTCCTCGGGGTCGGCATACACGCCGGTGGGGCTGGTGTCCTTCCGTTCTCCCTGCATGACAGGCTTGCCCGTCGGCGAGGCGGTGGCAAAGGCGCCGATGTCGCCGGGCCGGTCGCCGTTGGTCTTGGCGCTATTCATGTCATAGCCTAGTGTGTTCTCCTGCGTCTCTTGGTTAAAGGCACCGCTGCGGCCAAACACCGCGCTGTTCATGTAATCCTCCTCGGTAACCCACTTCTCCTCCATGTGCCACAGCGAGGCAGGGACGGGGATGTGGCGGGCGGTGCGTGTCTCGTCGAGCTCCCAGTCGCGGTGCTCTGCCATTGCCGTTCCTTCTGCCCGTCGCTTTGCCTCGAAGCGCGTCTCCTCCTGATTCTGCCGAGCAATAGGATTCTTCATCTGCTTCTCCACCTCGAGCAGAAATTCGAAGATGTCCGCTGAGTAGGTGCACATGGCCGTGCCGGCAAGCTCCTTGCAGTTGCTCTCCTCATGCACAGTGGCGGTCAGCATCCCTACACACTTGCCGTTGCGCATAATGACGGAGCCGCACATGCCCATTTGAATGCGACCGCGATCGGCGGACTCCTCTAACGAGGTCGTGTCGATAAAAAAGTGTTCGCGTGTGACAGCGTGCACGCGGGCCCGCACGCCGGTTGGAATCATGAGCGGCTCCGGACCCTTTTCCTCGTCGAAGAGGGACTCATGCGCTGTCATGCCGTACACCCACACGTAGTCGCCGACCTGCAGCTTTTCGTTGATCTCCAGACGGGGTCGCATGATGTAGCCTTCATTCTGCATCCACATCATCTTCATTTCACCGCTGCGCTTCAGGTTCTGCTCTGGGTGCACCACGCAGAGGTCAAGCCGTGGATTGGAATGCACGTAAACATGCTGGTTCGACGTGAAGTGCTTGTACACGGCATTGCCCTGGACGGAGGTGAGGCGGACTTGCGTCATGGTGTCGGCCAGCGTGATGTGCGAAACAAAGCGAGTGGGGCCCTTCGGCGGGTAGTAGTTGGGGTAGTCCCACGGCGTGATGACGTGAGCACACGTCAAGATATGCGTCCAGTGCCCGCTGTACTGTGTGAAGTTCGGCCCGCGTGTCTGGCCCAGCCAGTCCACCTGAAAGCACGACGCGTCCATCAGCCGCCGCCAGCGATCCGTCTCCTTGTGTCGCCACTTGAACCGCGTCTGCACCGCCATCGCGTACGGCTGAAAGCGAGCGTATACCACATAGCAGCCGTGGAGCATGACTGCAATGCTCTCGATTTTTTTTCTCTTGCTGCTGTTGATGCAACTGCTATACTCGTACTGAAGAGTATCAAAAAGAGAAGAAAAACACTAGCAATACTGCACTACCCTCTCATCCCTTCTTGTTGTTGATGGTGTTGTGGCAAATAGAGACGAAAGAGGGCGGCGAAGTAGGCGAGCACTGAAGGATGGAGAAGCGACATGCCATCAACCTCATTTCTCTCTCTTTTTCTTCTGCTTTTTGTTGCTGTTGCGGTCCTCCCGCCCTTCATGAACTGCCCGTCGTTCTACCGTGCTGCGTGGGAGACGTGCAACACAACACGGATTTCTTTGTCGGCTAGGAAACACAACCAGAAAAAAAAAGAGGTCATGGCCGTCCGTTTTTGTCCGACGCCAAAGCTGTTGTTGATCCTCCTTCTCGCTTTTTTTTTTTGTATTCGCTGGTTTTTCTGCTTTATGTTGTGTGTATTTGTGTGCATGAGTGTTTGGCTGGTGGACTTACGGACTCGCTGACGCGTTGGAGGACGCTGTTGTGTAGCGAAGCGGCGAGCCTAGCGCGAAAGGAAACAAGACAGAAGTGAGCGCTCTGACTCTTCCTTTCTTTTGCTCTCCCTCTCTTGCTTTCATTTGCTGTCGTACCCGTGAGGAATACGGGAGCTCTGCAGCGCGGCGGACGCCACCTTGAAGACACCACGCACGCACGCCCAAAAAAAAGGGTGAAAATAAAAAGCTGAGCAGCAGATATGATGCAGCTGTGCTCACAGACATAAATCCAGTCACTTAGGTGGCTTTACACCGGGACCCCACCGCCCACAACGCCGCGCGCAACACCATCGGGGCAAAAAGAAGTTGCCCCCGCTGTCGTCTGTTTAAGACCGCCGTAGCAGAACCACCGCGCGAGGACACAGACTCTCGACGTCGCTGAACTTTGTCACGCCCTTCTCCCACTCCAACGGCGCAGGTGGAAATCCTGTTACGAAGTGTACGGCTGACACATCCGTCGCATCCGCCAGCTCGTCTAAGGTGAGCACAAAGAGACTCAACTGATCAACGAGGTCGCTGCGCAGGAAGCGGCGACTGTGCTGCTTCCCTGACGGACACCGCACGCTGACCTGCACTGTCTGGTCCGCCGGCACGCTCGCGGCGGGTTCGTCGTGCAGCAAACCGCTTGCCTGCTCCTTAGCAGCCTCCTTCTGCTTCAGACGCTGCGCCGCCAACGCACGCTGCTGCGCCTCCTCTGCTGCCTGACGCTCCCGCTCTTCCCTCCCCCGCTCCTCAGCCTTAGCGCGCTCTGCCTCCGCGGCTGCCTGAGCTGCCGCCGCCGTCCGCTCTGCCTCCTCTTTGCGCTGCAGCTCCTCCAGGATGGCGCGATCGGCGGCCTCCATTTCTGTCGCTGCCACCTCCTCTGCCACCCGGGCCCGCTCCCGTGCCTCACGCTCCGCCACGAGGCTGATCTCCTGTGCCAGGAACGCGTCCCAGTCCTCCGTGCAGAGGCGCCACTCCTGGCGGAACGTTTCGCGGGTGTGGTAGCCCTGCAGCCGCAAAATGACTTTGCGACGGAAGAGTGCTGCCACAAACGGAAAGGCGTGGGCGCCGAGCTCCTTGGCGAGTTGGTGCCCTCTTCTCTCCGTTACATTCACACCGCAAAGGATGCAGTTCTCGCTGAGGAGGGCGATGATCTCGTCTGCGCCGAGGACCTCACGCAGGTACTGCTCGGTGTTTTCATGCTGTGGGCTGTGAAGATAGAGAACGAGGTATTTGGCGGTTTCTACGGCGGTCCGCTGCGCATCCTCCAGCGACCCTTCAAAGAACGGGATAGTGAGCCCGTACTTGTCGCGAACCTCGTCGACGAACATTCTTCTCAACTGTAGCACACACACACACACACGCTGTAGCACTCAAACCGGTGAGTCTGCCACGCCTCTCTCACAAAAATAAAAAATGGGGGCAGCGGTGGCCCGTGTGACGTGCACACGCACGGCGGGTGAAAACAAAAGAAAGAGGGAAAGAGGGGGAGAGAGCGCTATGAACTATGTGCTGAAAAAAAACGCAGCTAAAAGCAGTGCTGGGAGCTGCTGCAGAACTGTGAAGGGAGTCCTCTGTATGTGAGGTGGAAACACAAGACCAAAAAAAAACTATAACGTGTGGGCGTAACGGCAACGATGCACAACAATAAGATCAGCAGCGGGCACACAGCATCGACCTTTTTTTTTCTTTGTAGCTGTTGGTTTGTATTTCGTGCGCGTTGGGGTCACACAAAAACCCAGTTGCTCAATTGTGTCGCTGTCGTGGCAACTCGCACGCCTTGTAATGCAATCTAGACAATTGCTAGTGATGGTGTTGGTAACCGACAAGGAGGGGGAACAAGGGATCGGCGGTATAGATACGGATATATAGAGATATGAAAGAGTAGTAAAGATGCTTGTAGCAGAGTGTGCGTCTCGCAAAAGAAAGGGAGGTAAAAAAAAAGAAGACCTTTTGGACGTTCATGCTCGTTCGCAAAGAGTCACAAAAAGAAAAGGGGGTAGAAGACAGGAGAATACAAAAAGAAAAAAGAAACCGCTAGACGAGGAGCAGCCATCAAAGCCGAAGTTCTTAAATGCTACTCCGCGGGGGCAGCATGACTCGGCGACAGAAAAAAAGTCATTGCAGAGATGGCAATCTTGTCCGCTAAAGCACATCTCACTCTTTCCAGAAAAAAAAAAGCTGCAATGAGGCATCCCCTTTCACTCAAAACACTCTGCGATGTAAGCTCTTACTCTTATTATACACTTGTTCTTTTTGTGGGTAAAGGAAAAAAAATGATGTGTAGCGTACATAACAGTCCCGCATGGGCCCGTGTTATTATATAAGTTGTTGTGTCAGCGTGCAGTCCTCCTTTTTTCCTCCACACCGCCCCCCCCCTCATTCCTCTTTTTTTCGATGATGGTTGACTTCCTGCTGTTCTTCTGTTTCCCTTTCGGAGGGTTGGGGGAGGGAGGGGGCAAGATGACATTACTCCAGTTTTCATGATCGTCCAGGTTCGTGGAGGATTCGCGTGCTCACACATCCTCGTGTGCCTCTGTGCTCTGCTGTCGCTGAATGTCTTTTTTACCTTATGCTTAGCCCCTCCGCGACAGTGGCGAGCGCGATGCAGGAAGAAGAGGAGAAAGAGCGCAGGCGGTACCGATTGCAATGTGGAACCGAACACCCAAGGCGAGAGAGAGAGAGAGAGAGCACAGAATCACATAGGAGCATCCTGGGAACAACAACAGAAAACAGCGCCCCGCCCTTTTCTTTCTTTAAGCGTGCGAAAAAAAAAAAGGCGTGGGGAGTGTGTCTGCAGGACCACGACGAGCTCTCCCTCCCTGTACCTGGCTTCCGCGATTTCCACATTTAAAAGACACAAGTTCTCTGCGCAATGGGATTGGCCTTCACCAGCCTTTAACGACCACCGTCGATCTCGCCCTTAGCATCCTGCAGCATAAACACAATGGCCTCCTCCGGCGTGTCGACGAAGTGCACGGCGGTGCGCTGCTCCGGCAGAATGTCCAGCGTCTCTCCGATGCCCTGGCAGCACCGCTCCCACGGTTCGCGGAAGGCAACAATGACAGGGCGGGGCAGGCTGCTGGGGTGAATCACCTTCTGCACCCATATGGTCACGAGCTCCTGCAGCGTGCCCATCGTGCCAGGGAGAATCAGGAAATACCGCGAGTGCGTCGTAAGCTGCTCGATGCGATTGAGCATAGAGGTGGAGTCGCGGACCTCGGTGAGGTACTTATTGCCCTCCGAGGCGCGGTCCGGGAAGAGGCTGGTGACCACCACGCCGACCACTTCGATGGAGGCAGCGGGCGAACCTGGGGCGGCGGCGTCGCGGGCCTCGCGAGCGCCTTTGCTGGTGGCCTCCATCGACCCGCAGTAGCCGCCCGTGAAGACGGTGAAGCCGTTCTCGGCGGCGAGGCGGCCGCAGTCCTCCGCCTGCTGCCACTGCGGGGTGCCGGGCTGCGTGCGCGACCACCCAAACACCGCCACCGCGAGCTTGTCGCTGCGGCTGTAATCCGGTACAGGCGATGTCATCTTTGTTTAAAAAGAAAAAGAAACCAATTGAGAGTCGTCAGTAGGAGTGACGACGCTTTCGATAAATAAGGTATGACGTCTCCGCTTTATAAATACAACAGAGCGTTGAAGGAGTCAGGGTGAGTTGCTCCGTGTATCTTCGTTGACGAGGAGAAAGAAAGCCTGAAGAGGGAAAAGTAAAGGAAGTTGTGCAATGAGCTTTCCAAAATATGGATGTGTATTTATAGATCTGCGAATATAATACCGAGAATAAACCCGCGTTGGTCTGTAGACGTCGTTGCAGTTTGCATATCCGTAAGTTACGCGTAGGCAGAAGATGGTTGTTGCTTATGGAGGAAATTCAAAACGCCATAGCCGCACTCGAAGAGAAAAGAAGGTGAGGCATGCAAAAAGGCAAAAAAACGGTGCCGTCTTTGACACGGAGAGGCCGGAGGGAGGACGTGGAGGCACGTGCAATCGTTCTCCGTTTAAAGGAGAGAAAGGGAGGCCAGGGACAAACACTTAAATAAGCGCCGTCAGCAGGCGTCGCGCTTGCTAGCCTAAAGCCAAAAACACTGCGATCGGGATGGTGGGAAACAGCACAGGAGGAAGAGTGGAATATATCGATTGTTATACAATACCCCACAGGAGGCATTCCCACCATAATTGAACTGCTGGTCGGGAAAAAAAAATGCAGTTTGTTTGGCTTATTTTCTTTTTTTGAGCGTTTCGTTCCTTCTCGCCGGCTACGCATCGAGAATTCAAAAAGAAAACAGGCTTGAAGAAAGAAAGAGTCACTGAGATCTTCTTTGGAAACTCAGAGGCACTGGCGGGCTCTTTTCCTTTCCTGGTCCCCTCTTTTCTCTGTATATCCTTCATCTGTTCACACCTCGCCAACGGATGGCCGAAGAAGAAGAAAGGCAGCTACGAGGGACACCCTCGAGGAACGCCAAGCGCAGAACCTCAAACACCCTCCCTTTTCTTTATCAACTAAATGCGTCAAGATTTAAAAACAGAAAAAGCGTGTCTGTGAACAACCATAACCACTTCAATGGTGCAAACGATCGTCCCCCACCCTTGTCGTACCTTGTTGTTGACACACACACAGAGAAGCAGGAAAAAAAAAGCGCAGCGGTCGTGATGCACACATATGCGAAAAGCTCTGTGGCGCATTGGGTGCTGTCAAGCACGCAACCCACCATTGTTTGGGTATCCTTTTGGGGTTAGAGGAAGTGGGGGGAGGGGAAGCGGTGCTTTTCCTTTTTTTTTTTACGGCTGCGGAGCGCCGGTGTTCAAGGTGCTCATGATCTTCTGCGCCACTGCGTCGGGCGGGGTGTCGATTACGGGTCCAAACGCATCATGGCGCATCGTGGACTTCTTGTCCTCAATGCGGATGTCGTCCTTACCCGCTTCGTCCTTCATGGCACGAAGAAACGCATGGTAATCAAACTGGTTTGGTCGTTTGTTGAACGTTTCCACCCACGTCTCGTACAGTCGCGGGAAGGTGTAGTACTTCAACAGCATCTGCGTCAAGAAGATGCAGTCCAAGCGTTTGAACACCTCATCCTTGATTTCGCACCGCACCAGCACGAGCTGCTTGCTGCGCGCGAGCTCCGTGAAGAACTGAATCGTCATGTGAATCTGCGCATCATCCTGCTTCTTCTGCCACTCGCCCAGCGGCGCCACACCAACCAAGTCGTCCTTATAGTTTGTCACCACGTTAAAGAGCCCCTTGTCGCGGAAGACGGGAATGACAAAGTAGGGGCACGTTTTCAGGCGTGGCTCCAGCGCGTAGTACGCCGCAGCGGAGATCGCCCTACCCCAGTACTGCAGAAACTGTACGTGGTGGTTGTTCCAAATCGTCGCAACCTGCTGCGGCGTGGCCATCTCAAACAAGCTTTGCTTGCAGATTTCATCCAACGACTTGCGACCAGGCCGTTTGAAGTATCCCAAAACAGGACAGGAAGAGCGCAGCATCGTGAGACCAACTCTTACCACCTCTGGGGTACTGTTCATTAGCAAAAAAAAAAGAGATCAAACAGAAAACAGAGAGAGGGTAGAACGTAGAAGAAAGCTGAAGGTCAGCACTCCAAGACAGTGCGGCACAAAAAAAAATGTACGAACGACGGAAACCATTAGAAACGCCGTCGCTCCGTGAGTAGAAACTCTGCAAATGTGCTCTTCCAGCACATTGCGCTCACAAGAGCCACCTCAACGTCACAGCCCGCTCCGAGGTGCATCGGCAAGTTCTTTTTTCTTTCTGTTTTGGTGCTGCTAAATAAAGGATGATTGCAGAACTCCGGTGGATTGTGGAATCGACAAAAAGAAAGAAAAAAAAAGATCGGTCGATGTGCGTTCCGGCCGGCGTGTGTGGCCAGCGAACAACAGTATGTTTGACGCCTCGTTTCCACAGGCACCTTCGTGCTGTCGATTCGCATCGAGGCGAGACCGCAAAACTTGTATTGAAAATGATAAGCAAAAATGAGCTCAAAAACACACAAAAGCCAGCACTTCGTTGTCAGTGTGTATTTTTTTGCACGCTTCGCTGGAGCAAAAGGTCTTCCCCCAACCTCTCGCGCCTTCATTCTCTCTCTCTCTCTGCATCTTTCAGAACCAGTGTGCATCTACTAAAAAAAAAAACGAGGAAACTGTAGAAAGATCTAACCTGGTGTACATATCTAAGCAAGGCTTACCGTTCTTCAGACGACTTCATCGTTTCCATGTTTATTTGCTTATGTCTATGCATGTTTGACGTATGCTCTCGTGCACGTCTCTTCCTTGGGTGAGAAAAAAACACACCCGCTTCAGCAGCTGAAAGACTTCCATCACACATACACGCGAAGTCGCCGTCGGTAGCCGTTGTAGGTAGAGCCACTCCACCGAGACTTCGCATAGCTTCTTTTCTGTGCTTATTTTAATGGAAGACAGCACGTCGTGCGCCGAGCTCCTCCAGCGCGTACGCCTTGGGTGTTTGATGCTGACGACTGCTCGCCGTGGTGGCACGGTACAGCCGCTCGTGGCTCGCACTACTGCCTCGCGAAGACGAAGCGACGGAGCCACGTGGGCTGGGGTGGTCACTTGTGTCAGCCCATAAACTGGGGCCTCGTCGCGGCATCGACCGTGATGACGAGGAACCACGTGAGCGAGGCCGGCGTTCCTCACACCCGCTGCTGCTGGTGCAATTGTTGTGGCCGCTGCGTGGCTTCACCACCTCACCCTGACGTCCACCCGTACGACCTCGAGGGGCGGGGGAGTCACCGCCGCCACGGACGCTGCCGGTACTGCTGTGGGTGGAAGAGGCACGTTGCGAACGGCGGCTTCGGTTATCCGTTGCGTTGTGCGGCGAGGGCCCGGGAGGGGTGTCAAAGCGTGTGGAGACGCGCCGTCTCGAAGTTGGTGTTGGTGTGGGGGAGAGGAGAGGCCGACCGTGGCGGTCGAGACGTGCATCAGCAGAGCTGCCGACAGACCCACGCCTGCTGCTCAGTAGGCGCCCTGTCATGCCAACACGCCCTTCACCTGCGCCGCTGGCACGCGAGTCGCGGGAGAGGGAGCGGAGGTATGGGTTGTCGCGCTTGCGGCTCAGCGGGCGCTGGCGTGCGCCACTGCTACTGCCACCGCTGCGGAGATCGGCAGGGCCGAGCAGACGGCGTTGACTTCGCTCCTTCTCCAACGTCCGCAAGACGGTCTGACGCTCCTCGATGGCCCCCTGCAGCTGTATGCGGAGCTCCGCGTTTTTGACGCGCAGATTTTCAGCGTCGGCAGCGTCCTGAACACGCTGCTGGAAATCATCGCAAAGGCGCTGCATCTCTTCCATCTTCTGTCGGCTGAGCTGCACCAGCGCCGCATTCTCTTTCCGCAGCTTTGCGTTCTCCTTGTCGAGGTGGGCCACACGAGCCAGTGCATCGCGCAGCTCCTGCCTCAGCCGCTCGTCCGCTTCCGTCGTCGGCGTGGAGGCGTCTCCTGCATCGGTGCGTGATGCAGGAGCGATGGTGGTGGTGGTGGAGTTCGTCGCTGCAGCAGCTGCCATAGCGTTGGCCGTCGGCTGCGACAGTGGAATGGGGAAAATGGCACGGGTGAAGTCGACGTCGTAGTCAACGGTGAGAAAACGCTGCTCCAGTGCCTCCTCGGCGATGTCCTCGTCAAACTCGATCACGGTATCACCGACAGCTGCACGCACACGGCCACTACATCTAGCACCCTCCCCCTTTTCCCCCTCCTCCGTCCTGCCTGACAGACTCTTGTGAAAGTTACTGTTGGTGCCGCTCCACCTCGCTTGGTCGATGGCTGCAACGACATCCTTCGCAACGTCGTCCACTTTCGGGGTGGGAGAGGACACCGCACCACCCGCACTCCCACAACCTGCAGCGTGTTCGTTACTTGCACGCGAGGGTGACAACGAGGAAGTTGGAAAGAAGGAAGACGCGCTCGCCTTCCCTTGGTGCCGCTGCACGTCGCGCTGAATGCGGTCCTTCATCTCTGCGACAGTTTCAACGTAGAAGTGAACGCAGCTGGATCGGCCGATGAGGGCGTCGTACAGCATTTTGGTGAAGCTCGTGAAGTTCTTCCGCACACCGGCGGCAGAGGTGAGAGCGACGACGTCGGCCTCGTTGAGGGAAGCAACCAGATGCAACGGCGTAGGTGCCACTGCAGCAGCTCTGAAAGCAACGGTGCTCTGGTGGCTGGTGTTGTCCCAAATGACTCCCGTTGCACCACTGCTGACGGCAACAGGCGACACATCAGCAGCGTTGCCGTGCTTTGAGATCGCAGTCGTGTTCAAATGTTGTGACCACAGCGTGTGGCCCCGGACGTCCAGCCACAGACGCTGCTGTTGAACATCGGTGGACAACCGAACCACATAGCGCCCACAGGGCGTGTAGACGGCACACTCCGCCATCTCCTTCACAAACAGCACGACAGGCACGTGTTTTTTTTTTTTCTTCCTCTTCTTCCGTGTTAGTAACGGTGATGAGGTGCTGAGGGAGAAGAAAGTCCGCTCTGTGTATTGGATCATTCAAATGAAAACACATAAGGCAGCAGAAGGAACAGTTCGAGCCAAAGAAGCGGTTGAGGAGATAATCATAGAAAGAAATGCGTTCAGGGAGACATATAAATGCGCATAAATGTACCCGAAGAAAGTCACGCAGGCACGTTGGGAACGGCACCATCGTCTTTTTTTATTTCTTTCTTTGACTGCTCAGTGTAGTTCCTTTGGTGAAAAAGTACCTCTCGTTGGCTCTTCCCAGGTCCCTCCTTCCATCTGCGTTTCCCTCGCAGCAGTCTCTGCACCCCCTCTGTTAGCACCTCGCCTCTCCATTAATAAAAAAAAGGCGATACGAGACATGGAAAGCCCACTTAAGAAGACGTTTGCCCTCCAATATTGACTTGTGGGTTGGCTGGTTCGTGACACAGAAAAAAAACAGAATAGCAGCTTGAACGTCAAGAGGAGGTGGCTTGCGCGCCGGTGAGCACGCCTATACACACACATACGCAAGCCCTTCTACTGAGTCATTCAGTCTTCCTCGCGGTGGGCATGGCCATCAGCCCCCCACCGGTATACAGAGCACCTCGTTGCTCGCCCCTCTCCACCACTCGCGAGGACGCTATCACGCGGCCTTCCTTGTTGCAGTTGCGGTAGACCGTCACCATCTCCGGCGTCTCCGCGTCATCCGCCACCGCCGTTGCTGCCTCCGCCACAAAGTTGTTCGTGTCGTTCACCTTTACCAGCGGCGCAATCGACGGCTGCTGCCAGCGTGTCAGCACCCCTACAGGTACCGCCACCGCAGACCCAACCGGATGCATCACGGGGTCCAGCAGATACAACCGGGCGGCCTGCCCTTGCGGCGAGGCGGCGTCCAGCACGTGGTTCACGGCCGCCTCGCGCTGCACATCCAGGAAGGGTGGGGGATAGAACAAAGGGTGTCCGCTATGGTGGCGCTCCTGCTCAAAGTACTCGGCCCACGCCTCAGCACGCAGTTGACCGTAGAGCCGCAGCAGTCCATCTGCCAACGCAGCGTCGCCCCCAGCAGCGCAGCGCAGTCGGTCCATCATACTCAGTTTTGGGCTCGGAATCGTGGCAATGAGCTTCAGCGAAGTGTCGCGCTCCACAAACCCGCAGCGCGTCTCGACGCTTCCATTTCCCACGTGTGCCAGAGCTTCGCTGGAACCCGCAGCAACGCCAGCGGCAGACGCGCTCACCACATCCTCCCAAGCAGGGAGTACCTCGCCACCGAGGCGCCCCGCCATCCATTTCCACGTATCACGCCAGTCCTGCGCAAAGGCCCTCTCGATGCGCGCCGATATCGTTGGGCTGAACTGCGGGTTGCGCAGCACCTCTATCCGCATGGCGCAGTCGGGGTGACAGTAGTACTTATACTCCTTGCCAATCTTCGCGGCCGCCATAGACAGCTTCTGTGGTGACGGCAACATGCGAAGGCTGGGGGATGAGTCGGGCAGCTCTCGCGACAGCGTGGGTGAAGGGGCACCTCCTGTGCGATAATCAGTAGGCCTCCCCTCCACCGTGGTAGGAGCTGAGACAGGAGAGCTGGTCTTCCCCACTGCAGCTGTTGTATTGGGGCTGGGGTTGGGCAGCGCCGCTGCGCTGGTCGCTGCGGTACCAACGACCGTCCCGAGCAGCCACTCGTGCGAGTACGCATCCCGTGCGCAGGTGATGTGCGTCTGTGACCCGCACGTGTCGCACGTTACAACAGGAATGCCCGGCACATCCCGCCCGCACACGGAGCAAAGGCAGTGGAAGCAGCGAGAGGAAGAGGAAGAAGGCGCCGGCGTAGGTGCCGCGGATAAGGGAGAGCCCTGTTGTTCACAATTTGGTGAAAGGGGAGTCGACGTCGTGGCGCTTCGCTGCGGACGTGCGATCGCACATACGCACGGCATTCCTTTATCCGTTACCTTTGCTGTTTGTTTGTTTGTTTGTTTTTTTGTCGTTGAGCACCACGTCGTCCCCTGCAGTCTGACTGCTAAATCCGCTCTTCCCGCAACAAATGTGTGGGTGTGTTTGTCAACGTTTCAATTGATATTTGTATCTGTGCTCGTGTTTATGGTGAGTAGTGTTGCTTGGGTAGGCAACAGCGATGGTAACCTGAAAAAGCGGTAGAGGGGGGAGCAAAAAAAGCCAGCGGGCACATTTTATTTTCAAGATGCAGTGACACCGAAGACAGTAAACTCCACGCATTATAAAGTGATCCCCTTTACAAAGACCCCTCTTGTCCTCTGCAACTTTCAAAAGGCGATGACCGATTTCCAGAAAAAGAAAGTTACATTTAAGCCACACAACGATGGCCAAGCGTCACCTGACCATGAGCGCAGCTAACCCTTCTTTTTTTTTTAGCTGTTGCTGAGACAGATGGTCTTCCGTAGGACTCTGCATCATACGCATGCGCATCGTTTTGAGCCGCTGATGTCGCCCTTCTCCTTTCCTTTTGTTTCCTTGCAGTTTTAACGCATGAAGTAGCAGTACTCCATCGTAACATAAAACAACAGAGTAGAGTTCACGGCTCCGTCACCGCTGCATCGCTTACCTTCTTCCCCTCTTCGGAGTTATCATCATCAGATCTGCCGGAACGCGGTGCCGTGGTTTCTACATCACTTTGCGCTGTTTCTTTTAGTCGCCAAGAAACCTGGCACACATACGCACACACGCGCACACACACACAGAACACACTAGCTGCCACACGCGGCCTGCACTTTCATTAACAGTGTTGTCAGCTGCTTTCCCTGGCTGCGGAGAAACACGGAAGCCGGACCCAGAAGAATGTCCTCTGCCAGCCACCTTCGGAGCTCCGCGTTGTCTGCGATGACGACAGAAGAAGACGTGCCGCCAACACGGCTCGCACCCACGGCGTGGCACCACAGAAAGAACAGAACCAACCACACATGTCGACTCGACGCAAGACGACTGCGGCTCAGCTCCGCCAACGCACCGCTATGGGACACAGGGTGCAGACGGTTCAAGATCGCAGTAGGTGGCGCCAACGTCGCGGGTAGCGTTTGCGAACCCGGCAAGGTGAAGAAGAGCGAATGGACCTGCGGCAGACCCGCCAACGCCGATGCATAAGCGTCGGTGTCGCTGTCTCCTCCAATGAAGTGCAGCTGCGCTGGTGCACTGGGCGGTGGCCGGTAAGCGTACAAGCGACTACTTCCCTGCAGCTGCGCAAACGGTGTGTCGGTCAAGTCTTCGCAGCGCAGCTCGTAGGCGTGCCGGATAACAGCCGCGTACACCTGCCGAAACGAACCACCTTCGTGGTGCCCGGCTGGTGCGGCGGCGGCCCAGAAGGCCTCTATGGGAGAGTGCTGCAAGGTATTTCCGTCAGCATGCGTGCCGCCATGGCTCGACGGCGCAGCGGCGGTAACTTGCGTGAGGAACGCGGCTGCCCACTCGCGCGCAGCCTTGAACCACTGCCGCTCCGTCGCGCAGCGCGCCTCCTCGCGTCTTCCCACCTCATCGCGCAGATAGCGAAGATACGCGGCGGGAGACGAGGAAGAGGAGGAGGACGGTGTGACACCCGATGTAGAGCCCGTTGCCCCGCCACACGCCTGCAGCTGCTGCGACTGCTGGGCCAGCGCATGGCGCTGGCGTTTGTAGACGGTGTTTATTAGCGCATAGTCCTCCGTGCGCAGGATGCAGAGTCGCGCCACCGCGTCCACGAGATCTGCTGCAACAGGGTCCAGCATGTTTCGCATGTACCCTTCTTTTTCTTTTTTTCACACGTTTTGTCGCTGGCAAACGACTCAAGAGAAAGACAGAGAGTGTGGGTATGCAGATGGGTGTTTGTGTTGTGGTAGTGAAGTCCCATGAAACCAGCACATAAAGGAGAACAAAAAAGAGAACAGAAGCAACAGACGTAATTAGCGCACCATCCCCCGGGAAGTGAACAGCAGGTAGAGCGCCAAACCTCAATAATAATAAAAGCAGCCCACGCTTCCCAAGCATAGATGTTGTGTAGTTACCCACCTTCCCTCTCCCATCACACTAAGCGTGAACCACCTTCGACAAACGACAGCAGGCGGCAAAACGTAAATCACAGCGACGCCGCGGGTGTGGGATGAAGAAGGCAGTAGCACGAGGTATCTTCCGCAATCTTCGCATACTTGCTTCTTTGTCACGGCTCTCAAGAACCTTTACAAGGGAAAACAAAGAAAAGCGAAAGATGACCCAGAGGAGCAGACCACACGACTGTGACTGCCCGTATAACGGAGTGATCGCGTACTGCGACACAGAGGCACTTTCTTGCAACAACGGTGTTGTTTTTGTCGTCGTCTTTGCTGCAGCTTTTGTTGTTGTTGTTTTTTTATGAATTGGGAAAAATGAAAAGAGTCGAAAACAAAAGAAGTGACGGAACAACGAAAGACTACGGAAGAGTAGTTGAAGTCTCCCCTGCTGCGATGATCGTTTGCGGGAAGCTCAAGCTCGGTGAAAAAAGCTCCGCCACTATCCACACTGCGAGAGACAGAGAGAGCCACAACGCAGTTCTTCCGACGGCGCCTTCGCAGTTTCCCAACGACGACGGCCGCCACCACCACATCACATTCCTCTCTAGTGGTGCTTCTTGGTGGCGTGGCGGAGAGCCTCCTCCATCTTAGAGCGCTTCTTCTTGGCCGCCGTGAAGTCGCCGAGGCGCTTCTTGCAGTACTTCAGCGCACGCTTCTCCTTGCCCACGCGCAGGAACTCCTGCACGCGCTTCTCAAGGGGGGACAGACCAACGAGGTCCGCAATGATCGCCTTGACAGCGCGCAGGCGCTTGTGCGGGACAGCGTAGCGGTCGTTCGACGACGGCTGGCGCGCGCGACGGGTCGTCACGTGACCCTTGTTGAAGCCAGCAATGATGCCGGTGCGGGGGGTCGGAGCAGACATTGTTCCTGAGTTCTTTGCTGTTGTTGTTTTATGTGTGGGGGGTGTGAGGGGGAGGGGAGGAAGCGAAATGCCACAGCGGACAGGAGACGGTGAAACGAAGAACGAAAAACAAGAGGAAAGTTCAGTACAGATAAGGAGCAGTTGATGACAAGTGAAACACCCCTCGGCTAACGGGTCACACAAACAACACGATACGCAGTCACTGATCAAGCATCTAGTGTTCATGAGGAGAGGCCCCTTTTTTTTCTTCTATGCAAAGAGGGTATCTCGTACACGATCCATTTCCGTCACATCCTCCTAGCAGTCAATCACCGCCTTTTGTGAAGAAGGAAACTGCAAAGAGAGAAAAGAACGTCTACATCCAGATCCACGCCATGCGAACAGCACTCGTCGACGTAGGAAACGAGAGGGAGGAAGGAAAAGGGAAAACCCATCCCCAAAACTGTTGCCCACCTCTGTTCAAACGCCAGCACACATGTCGCCCTCTCGGTGTCAACGGTGCTGCTTCTTTTTTTTTTACGTCTTCTCGTTGTTTTTTGTGCTTAAGCTAAAGCTAAAAATAAAAAAGAAAGGAAAGCAAGGTGACTGATAGCCAAGCCAGCTTCATACTGCACAGGCGACCCAAGAAAAACGAGTGCGGTGTAAAGGCACCATAACACACGCTGCACGGCACACCCGCAGGTAGCCAAGAACCATTCTTCGGTTGATTGCCGCTTCGCGCTGAGAGGCCTTCGACGCCGTTTCGCGTCGCTGAATGTACACCGGTGCGCCGTACAGCTGCGATGGAGTCCGACGAGCTTAACGCTTGCGCAGGAAGACCATGCGGTTGTTGCGGCGCCAGGCAGCCCGGTACGACGGGCGCAGCTTGGAGGCCTTGTGGCCCTTGTGGCGCAGACCGCGGTGCTTGCGGCCGGCAGAGGTCAGGCCGCGCTGCTCACGGTGCTTGTGCACGGAGTTGACGATCCAGTTGATGCGGGGGTCGCGGCGGATGGCGTTGCACATGGGATCCACGGCGATGACCTCGTACCACTTGAACGTGGAGTCCATGTTCACCCAGTACGAGTTCAGCACACGCAGGTTGCCAAAGCGCTTGCCCAGACGCTGCTCAGCGATCGCCTGGTTGTTCTTGTTCAGCTTCATGCCGAGCACACCGCTGGTCTTCGGCTTACCGTAGGTGATACCCTTGTGCACCGGGCGTTTACGGCCACCACGGCGCACGCGCACGCGGAACACGCAGAAGCCCTGCTTCGTCTTGTAGCCGAGCATGCGGGCCTTCTCTGGGCGGGTCGGGCGGCGCAGGCGGACAATGGTGTGCTGGTGGCGGAACTCCCACGAGCGAATGCGCTGGATGAAGCGCATCACATCGGAAGACTTCTTCTTCCACAGCTCGTTCAAATACATGAAAGCGCCCATTTTTTCGACGGTGCTAACAGTCTGCGTCGTGGACCACGAAGTGCGCAGCGTAGTAGAGGAAAAAAAACACATGAATTTGCAATAACAACCACGGGCAATAGCAGAGGAAGAGGGAAAAAACAAAAATAGAGAGAGTTCGTGATAGTGGAAGATTGAGATGAGTGGTAGAATTGCAAAAAAAAAAAAGTGTGATGACGACGTATTTGACCGCATGTGGAGCAGTTGGGAATGCCCGACACCCCGCACCCTCCATTTGGGTTTCTTTCTGTGCTGCGCGCGCTTCAAAACACATCAGCTGTCCCCCTTCTCAATGCTCAGGAGATATATATATACACTCACTCTCCGTACGAGTCCATCAGCACGCAGCTGTACAACACACGCATCCAACACCCTTAGCTGTGCCTCGCCAACCAACTGATAATATCCTTCAGCACCCTCCTCAACCATCTCTCTCCGTTAGTTTCCACTTTTTTTTACGGTATCCGGTTATAGAAATGAAAGAAACTCTTATTGAGAAAAGAAAAGCACATCTCGTTTTCACCGTTCACCAGTCATGGTAAAAGCGGGCCACCAACTCGAAACGCGAGGTGCTCACCGGACAAGAACAGACTAACACAGAGAGTCGTCAAGTTCCTTACTTGGCGTGAAGCCGCTTCGTGCAACGCAGCTCAGTGGACTTCGTCCGACTTCCAACTCCTCCGTCTCGCGAGCTGGGACTGCCCTCTCGCACGGTCACAAGAGCCTTCATGCGACCTCCGCTTCTAGCGCGGCCTCTCGTAACTCCCGCATGTTCTTCCGCGTGCGACGCTACGGCGCCGCTGGGCTGCTGTCAGCGACGGCTCTTCCGCTTCTTCCTCCCACGCCCGGTGTTCTCCATGTGTGTGCTTCTTCTACTGCCCACGCCCTCGCGTTCCGGCCGGGCTTGCTCCGCTTCCAACGGCGGATAGCGCTCGCGGAGCC